>SJYA01001175.1:760600-791347 GCA_006410615.1 Neotragus moschatus | reverse complement strand
ATTTATCACTAGTAGACCTCTGCTACAAAAGATGTTAAAAAATATTCAGGATAAGTAATATGATATCAGATAGAAACTTGAAAAAATGAAAACAGTAAAAATGAAGGTAAATATAAATTTTATTTCTTATTCACTCTAAAAGATAGCTGTTTAAAGTACATATGATAATAATGTATTTTGACGTATAATGTATATAAAAATAAAATGTATAACAACAACATCACAAAGAATGGGAGGGAGAAGTTGGAAATAGGTTATTGTAAGAGTCTCATTCTATGTGAATTAATATATGATATTTAAAGCTAGACATAAATCCTGCAGCAGTAACTAAAAATATTATAAAGAGGTATAAGTAATAAATAGTAGGGGTAAAAGAATAGTCAATACCAAAATATAAATATGTAAAAGTTAAGATTATTTGGAGGAAATGGTGAGAAGTCTGGTAAAGATGTTGGAAAGTATCTGGTAAAGATGTATGGAAAGTATGATGTGAGCACAGAGTGTTAACAGAAAAGGTTGAAAACAAGGCATCTAAGAGTCTGATTATGAACAGCTTTATAAAGTAGTCTAGATTAGTGATGTGTGTGTCATAAGTTGTTTCAGTAGTATTCGACTCTGCGATCTCATGAACTGTAACCTGCCAGGCTCCTGTGTCCATGAGAATCTCCAGACAAGAATACTGGAGTGGGTTGCCACGCCTTCCTCCAGGGGATATTCCTGACCCAGGGACTGAACCTGCATCTCCTGTATCTCCTGCCCTGCAGGCGGATCCTTTACTGCTGAGCCACCAGGGAAGCCCTAGGTGAGTGATATTGACTATTTAAAAAAATAAAGTTTTTTCCATCAATTTTAAGAAAATAAACATTTTCACCTAAGATGATTTTTGTGGTGCTTTTCTCGTTTTGAAATTTTATTTATTTTTAATCTTTTGGCTGTATGGGGTCCTCATTGCCTTTTTTTTTTTTTTTTTGCATGAGCTTTCTCTAATTGTGGAGCTTGGGGCTGCTGTTTGTGGGGCTCTGGCCTCACATTGAGGTGGCTTCTCTTGCTGCAGTGCATAGGCTTAGGCACGTGGGCTTCAATAGTTGTGGCTTGTGGGCCCTAGAACACTCAGGCTCCATTACTTGGGGTATGTGGGCTCAGTAATTGCGGCCTGTGGGTTCTAGAGTGGGCTCAGCAGTTGTGGAGCACGGACCTAGCTTTCTGTGGCATGAGAAATCTTCCTGGACCAGGAATCTAACCTGTGTCCTCAGTACTGGCAGGTGGACTCTTACTCACTGCACCTCCAGGGAGGTCCAGACACAATTTCTTTAAATGATAAATATGGCTTGTGATAAGTTTGTGAGGTTCACAGAGATGCCTGGATGTCATTTTCTTACGGAGGGCAAGTTAATTCATTTCAGACTTTTGAAGGAAGGGTAGCTTAATCACATGTATGAGGCTTGTTTTCAAATAACCTGATTTATGTTAAATACCTGTTTTTTGCTTCTTCATAGAAGGCTGTGTTTAAGTCCATCACAGGTGTGTACGTTGTTTTATATGACTTATGTTTGGTTGGAAATAAGTAATTCAGAACTAAATGCTTTTTATTTAGAACTAATTATTTATCATTATTTTTAATCTTACATAAAAATAAAGATGTTTTTTATTCCAAGGTTGAAGTGGTAAAAGATATTTATTATAGAAAAGAAGATTGAAAGCCTAAAAAAAATACTCAGTCATTATATGTAGAGAAGATCTGTTGCTTTTCTTATATACATTTTTCCAGTTCCTTTCTTATTATATGGCACAATATTCCAAGCCAAATGGTTTGGGTGGGATGGATATAACTTGGGGCTTGAAGGACAGTTTCTGAAGGGCATAGGCCAATCAGCATATCCTCCTCACATGGTCAGGGCTTCCAAGGTGGTTCTAGTGGTAAAGAATCTGCCTGCCAATGCAGGAGACGCAGGAAATGCATGATCCATGGGTCAGGAATATCCCCTGGAGTAAGAAATGACAAACCTACTCCAGAATTCTTACCTGGAAAATTCCATGGGCAGAAGAGCCTGGCATGCTACACAGTCCATGAAGCTGCAAAAAGTCAGACACGGCTGAGCGACTGAGCAGCCCCATAGTCACAGTGATTGACTCTAGAATGTGCACATAACTCAGGAGAGACCAATTAAGAGAAGACAAAATTCTGTGATTTTAAGTTATCCAGTGAGCAGATTCTTTTCATGTAAACATGAATGTTCTGGCACTACTAGGGAAAAATATGTTTGAAAAGTCAACCCCATTTCTGAGGTTAGAAAAATCAAAAAATGGTGAGAGTCTGGGATCATACTGAGACTTGGGTAGAAACTCTCCTGCACGTTGGTCAGTCAGTAGCCTAATTTATCCCCCTTTAAAATTTAACTGGATTGGTATGGCTTTGCAATTGAAAGCATCCTGTGTGTGCAACTAGCAGTTTAAGTTAATTGGATCTCCCTTCATTCTGTCTTCTTTTCCTTGTTCAAACTCCGTACACATTTTTAATCCCTCCCTTTACTCTTCTTGGACATCATTTCTAGCCTTCTTTTGGATAAAAGGTCAGTGGTCTCCCCATTTTCTCACAGGTATCACTTATTCCAATTGACATTTACACTTGAGTAAACGTAAACTTCTCTGACCTTTTTTAAAAGCAAGATTTTTAAAGAGGTATTTTCTCTGTTTTAAAACAGTATGTTATTGTTGCTTTTCTTTGTAAAAGGCCACATTGCTCCTTCCAGACTTTTTGGATACTTTGTCTACCCATTTAGATGTTCTTATTCTTCTTTAAAATGGGAGTCTGCTCCTTCTCTTTCTTTCTTCCCCAGAGTGGGATGCAGGTGTTTTGTAGACACATGGGAGCCACTTAACAGTAAGTTTAAAAAATATTTAGTCATTTCCACAGACCATTCTTAGTCATGTGAAATAAATATGGGAATATATCAGCCCTTAAATATTCTATCTAGTGTTGAAAATGGAAAACAACAGATGTAGGTATTCGAATGGGAGAAAATACTGCTAGATATAAGTCTAAAGTCTAGCCTAGTTCAAATATTCTTTTCAGTTTGAGAAAGATATACTTAGCCCTTCTCTTGGCTAAATTTTGGTAATCCATCTGCAAAAGATGATTAAGACATAGATTCAGAATTCATCTCTCAAGGATGATACCAAGAACATTTTCAGTCAGTCTGTCTGTGTTTTCAAATTCCTCTTGCCATTTGGGGATAGTGTTTCTCACTTGACCTCTTGTCTGTGGTTCAGCTCCGTCCAGCACTTCCTATGGCCCCCTCTCTTTCTATGGCATCTTAGGTTGTGTCTCCTCCAGGCACCATGCCCTCCATATGCTTTATTCCCATTATCTCATTAAGTCTTACAATGACTCTAAAAGATGTATTAAAGATGAGCATTATCAAACTATATGAGGAAACCTCAGTTTGGAAGTGTATGAACTTGCCTGGTACCCCGAGACTCATGAGTGGTAGAGCTGAGGTCCACACTATTTGTCTGAGACTAGAACCCACATGGTTGCATTGAGTTAGACAAGGCTGTGGTCCATGTGATCAGTTTGATTAGTTTTCTGTGAATGTGGTTTTCATTCTGTTTGCCCTCTGAAGATAAGGATAAGAGGCTTATGGAAGCTTCCTGATGGGAGAGACTTAACTGTTGGGGAAACTGGGTCTTGTTCTGATGGGCAGAGCCATGCTGAGTCCATGCCTGTGTGGGACATTTTGAAGGAGGTTGCCATTAACTTCATTACCTCCACCACAGTTTGGCCTCAGGGAAAACAGGTCAAACAATAGGGCGGGAACACAGCCCCACTCATCAACAGAAAATTGGATTAAAGATTTACTGAGCATGAACTGTGGTGTAGGTAATGAAGATAATGGCTACCTCCTTCAAAAGGTCCCCTGGACGCACTGCCACACTCAGTGCCCACGACCTTGCAGTAGGTCACTGCTGACCCATACCTCTGCCAGGGACTCTTGTACACTCACAGGCAAGGCTGGGTCAGTCTCTTGTGGGTCACTACTCCTTTCTCCTGGACCCTGGTACCCATAAGTTTTTGTTTGTGCCCTCCAAGAGACTGTTTCCCAGTCCTGTGTAAGTTCCATAATCAAAACTCATTGGAAACTGAGAGACTATCTTTTTGGGCTCCAAAATCACTACAGATGATTTTGACTGCACCCATGAAATTAAAAGACACTTGCTCTTTGGAAAAAAAGCTATGACCAACCTAGACAGCATATTAATAGCAGAGACGGTACTTTACCAACAAAGGTCCATCTATACAAAGCTGTGTTTTTTCCAGTAGTCTTGTATGAAAGAGAAAGTTGGACTATAAAGAAAGCTGAGCAGTGAAGAATTGATGCTTTTGAACTGTGATGTTGGAGAAGACTCTTGAGAGACCCTTGGACTGCAAGAGATCAAACCAGTCAATCCTAAAGGAAATCAATCCTGAATATTCATTGGAAGGAGTGATGTTCAAGCTGAAACTAATACTTTGGCCACCTAATGCAAAGAACTGACTCATTTGAAAAGACTCTGATGCTGGGAAAGGTTGAAGGAGAGAGGAGAAGGGGACAACAAAGGTTGAGATGGTTGGATGGCATCACCGACTCAATGGACATGAATTAGAATAAGCTCTGGAAGTTGGTGATGGACAGGGAAGCCTGGAGTGCAGTGGTCCCTGGGGTTGCAAAGAGTCAGACACAACTGAGCAAATGAACTGAATTGAACTGAAGAATCCATATGCTAACTGTGGTTGAGGACTCCCTTCACTTACACTGAGGGTCCGAAGCTGATAAGGCAGATGACTCAGAATGAATATGTAAACATTTTACATGGGATTAATTTATAAAGCAAAGGCCAATCTCCCTTGGATTGACTTCATGCTGCTTTGGTAGTCCACTGGGGAAACAGTGGGGTGGGAGCCTGGTACTCCTATGATGGCAATCTGCTGGGGTCAGCTCCTCCTGGTGTGTTATTTTCCATCAAAAACTCTGAGTTTTGGGGAAACTATAGAGTCTCCCTGAGTGTTTTCTTTAATGTTTTAAATATCTTTTCCCTAACGTTCAGTTCAGTTCAGTCACTCAGGCGTGTTCAAATCTTTGTGACCTCATGGACTGCAGCATGCCAGGCTTCCCTGTCCATCACCAACTCCCAGAGCTTACTCAAACACATGTCCATCAAGTAGGTGATGTCATCCAACCATATCATCCTCTGCCATCCACTTCTCCTCCCATCTTCAATCTTTCCCAGCATCAGAGTCTTTTCCAGTGAGTCAGTTTTTTGCATCAGGTGGCCAAAGTACTGGAGGTTCAGCTTCAGCATCAGTCCTTCCAATGAATATTCAGGACTGATTTCTTTAGGATTGACTTATTGGATCTCCTTGCAGTCCAAGAAACTCTCAAGGGTCTTCTCTAACATCACAGTTCAAAAGCATCAATTCTTTGGCACTCAGCTTTCTTTATGGTCCACTCTTACATCCATATATGACTACTGGAAAAACCATAGATTTGATTAGTTGGACCTTTGTTTGCAAAGTAATGTCTCTGCTTTTTAATATGCTCTATAGGTTGGTCATAGCTTTTCTTCAAGGAGCAAACATATTTTAATTTCATGGCTGCAGTCACCATCTTCTTGGAGCTCCTCAAGATAAAGTCTGTCACTCTTTTCATTGTCTCCCCATCTATTTCCCATGAAGTGATGAGACTGGATGCCATGATCTTAGTTTCCTGTGTGTTGAGCTTTAAGCCAACTTTTTCATTCTCCTCTTTCACTTCCATCAGGAGGCTCTTTAGTTCTTCTTTGCTTTCTGCCATAAGGGTGGTGTCATCTGCATATCTGAGGTTATTAATATTTCTCCTGGCAGTCTTTATTCCAGCTTGTACATTTTGCATGATGTATTCTGCATATAAGTTAAATAAGCAGGGTGACAATATACAGTCTTGACATACTCCTTTTCCAATTTGGAACCAGTCTGTTGTTCCATGTCCATTTCTAACTGATGCTTCTTGACCTGCATACAGATTTCTCAAGAGGTGGGTAAGGTAGTCTGGTATTCCCATCTCTTTAAGAGTATTGCATGATTTGTCATGATCCACATAGTCAAAGGCTTTAGCATAGTCAGTCAGTGAAACAGATTTTTTTGGAACTTCCTTGCTTTTTCTATGATCCAGCCTATGTTGGCAATTTGATCTCTGGTTCCTTTGCCTTTTCTAAATCCAGCTTGTACATCTGGAAGTTCTCCATTCAAGTACTGCTGAAGCCTGGCCTGAAGGATTTTGAGAAAAATCTTGCTGTCATGTGAAGTGAGTGCAATTGTATGGTAATTTGAATCTTCTTTGGCAGTGCTTTTCTTTGGGATTGGAATGAAAACTGACCTTTTCCAGTCCTGTGGCCACTGCTGAGTTATCCAAATTTGCTGGCATATTGAGTGCAGCACTTTCACAGCATCATCTTTCAGGATTTGAAATAGCTCCACTGGGATTCCATCACCTCCACTAGCTTTGTTCATAGTGGTGCTTCCTAAGGCCCACTTGACTTCACACTTTAGGATGTCTCACTAGGTGAGTGATCACACCATCGTGATGATCTTGGTCATGAAGATCTTTTTTGTATAGTTCTTCTGTATATTCTTGCCACCTCTTCCTAATATCTTCTGCTTCTGTTAGGTCCATACCATTTCTGTCCTTTATTGTGCCCATCATTGCATGAGATGTTCCCTTGGTATCTCTAATTTTCTTGAAGAGATCTCTGCTGCTGCCAAGTCACTTCAGTTGTGTCTGACTCTGTGCGACCCCATAGACGGCAGCCCACCAGGCTCCCCCGTCCCTGGGATTCTCCAGGCAAGAGCACTGGAGTGGGCTGCCATTTCCTTCTCCAAAACATGAAAGTGAAAAGTGAAAGTGAAGTCGCTCAGTCGTGTTCAACTCTCAGCGACCCCACGGACTGCAGCCCACCAGGCTCCTCCATCCCTGGGATTTTCCAGGCAAGAGCACTGGAGTGGGTTGCCATTTCCTTCTCCAATGCATGAAAGAGAGAAGTGAAAGTGAAGTCACTCAGTCATGTCAGACTCTTATCAACCCCATGGACTGCAGCCTACCAGGCTTCTCCGCCCATGGGATTTTCCAGACAAGAGTACTGGATTTGGGTACCAATCCTCTAGTCTTTCCCATTCTATTGTCTTCCTCTATTTCTTTGCATTGATCCCCAAGGAAGGCTTTCTCATCTCTCCTTGTTATTCTTTGGAACTGCATTCAAATGGGTATATCTTTCCTTTTCTCCTTTGCTTTTCACTTCTATTCTTTTCACACCTATTTGTAAGGTCTCCTCAGACAACCATTTTGCCTTTTTGCATTTCTTTTTCTTGGGGATGGTCTTGATCCCTGTNTCTCTGGTCTTTTCCATTCTGTTGTTTTCCTCTATTTCTTTGCACTGATCACTGAGGAAGGCTTTCTTATCTCTCCTTGCTATTCTTTGGAACTCTGCATTCACATGGGTATATCTTTCCTTTTTTCCATTGCCTTTTGCTTCTCTTCTTTTCCCAGCTATTTGTAAGGTCTACTCAGACAACCATTTTGCCTTTTTGCATTTCTTTTTCTTGGGGATGGTCTTGATCCCTGTCTCCTGTACAATGTTACGAACCTCTATCCATAGTTATTTAGGCACTCTGTCTATCAGGTCTAATTCTTTGAATCTATTTCTCACTTAGTCATAAGGGATTTGATTTAGGTCATACCTGAATGGTCTAGTGGTTTTCCCTACTTTCTTCAATTTAAGTCTGAATTTGGCAATAAAGAATTTGAGCTGAGCCATAGTCAGCTCCCAGCCTTGTTTTTGCTGACTGTATAGAGCTTCTCCATCTTTGGATGCAAAGAATATAATCAATCTGATTTTGGTATTGACTATCTGGTGATGTCCATTTGTAGAGTCTTCTCTTGTGTTGTTGGAAGAGGGTATTTGCTATAACCAGTGCGTTCTCTTGGTAAAACTCTGTTAGGCTTTGCCCTGCTTCATTTTGTACTCTAAGGCCAACTTTGCCTGTTACTCCAAGTATCTCCTGACTTCCTACTTTTACATTCCAGTCCCCTATAATGAAAAGGACATCTTTTTGGGGTGTTAGTTCTGGAAGATCTTATCGGTCTTCATAGAATTGTTCAACTTCAGCATTACTGGTCGGGGCATGGACTTGGATTACTGTGATATTGAATGGTTTGCCTTGGAAATGAATAGATCATCTGTCATTTTTGAGATTGCATCCAAGTATTGCATTTTGGACTCTTTTGTTGACTATGATGGCTACTCCATTTCTTCTAAGGGATTCTTGCCCACAGTAGTAGATATGATGGTATCTGAGTTAAATTCACCCATTCCAGTCCATTTTAGTTCACTGATTTCTAAAATGTTGATGTTCACTCTTCCCATCTCCTATTTAACCACTTCCAATTTACCTTGACTCATGGACCTAACATTCCAGGTTCCTGTGCAATATTGCTCTTTACAGCATTGGACCTTGCTTCCATCACCAATCACATCCACACTGGGTGTTGTTTTTTCTTTGGCTCTGTCTCTTCATTATTTTTGGAGTTATTTCTCCACTGATCTCCAGTAGCATATTGGGCACCTACTGACCTGGGGAGTTAATCTTTCAGTGGCTTATTTTTTTCCTTTTTATACTGTTTTTGGGGTTCTCAAGGCAGGAATACTGAAGTGGTTTTCCATTCCCTTCTCCAGTGGACCACATTTTATCAGAAGTCTCCACCATGTCTCGTCCATCTTGGGTGACCCTGCATGACATGGCTTATAGTTTCATTGAGTTTTACAAGGCTGTTGTCCATATGATCAGTTTGATTAGTTTTCTGTCATTTCTCTAATGTTATGTCTTTTTATTTATAAGGTCTGTTGCCCCCAGATACTATAAACTTCAAACAGATACTTCATATATCCAGAAGTATTACCAACAAATCATTCAGAATAAAAACCACCTTGAGCATCAGACTCTTATTGAGAGAAGGGGCTCCCCAAGCAACTAACCTAGTGTTCCCAGGAGCCTGTAACCTCTAACTTTTTTCTTATTTGGGGGTTCTTTTGATTTTTGTTTATTTTCTTTCCTTTATACTCAAGAGAATATGAGAACTCTTAGGTTCCTAAGCTAAATCTTGTCATTGACATGTCAGCTAAAGCTTTTCATTCTTTCTTAACCCACAGACACTTCTGTACTTCCCTTTTCATTCCTGTATTTCCATATCAGGAGTCCCTATCTTTGGAAGTTCTGTCCAATAAAACGTCACAGCACCCTTTTTTGAAGAGCTCATTGGTAGACATGTTTGATCACTCCTGATATGTCCTTGAGGCCACACAACAGAACCACTCAGAGCAGAGTCATGGAGCCAGAATGACCATAGGTTTGGATCCAAAGGCTAAGAAAACTTCATCCTTCCATACCTGCTGGAGTTTCTCATTTCCCATCTAGTCTGGCCATCCAGGCTTTTAGCAGAGACTCCTCTATAGAGTTACAGCTGCCAGGACTGGAAGCACAGTAGAGATCTAAGAGCCATCTGTAGAAAGGGGACATCTCACCCATCAGCTTTTTAGGATTCTGACTCTTTGTGAGGCAAGAATATGGGGCATGATGGAATGAAGTTCTTGTTGGATTCATCTTTGATGCCAGGCTTGTGGCAGGGTGCTTGCTGTTCTTGGTCCAGAGGAAACTTTGAGCAGTCAGTCTTTGCAGACTAGAGGGATGCTTCTTATTAGAAAAGCCCAAGTTGCCTGTCTTGATATGTTGGGGTTTTTACTATGGATACCCTCCTCCCAGAAGGGATGAGCAGAGAGGTCAGCTTTTCTGGGTGTGTGCACAGATGGGTCATCAGCCCACAGTTCACAAAGAGTCAACTCACAAAGGCTTAGATTTCAGACTCTGTGAGATTTAAAATCTTTGTTTGCCTAAGAAATCCTCCTGTTAGACATTCACTTGATCTGACTTAAAATCCTTGGGTATATTTTCACGAGGGATGTCTGAAAGTGAAGTGAAAGTGTTATTCACTCAGTCATATCTGACTCTTTACAACCCCATGATCTGTAGCCCACCAGGCTCCCCTGTCCATGGAATTCTCCAGGCAAGAATGCTGGAGTAGGTTGCCATTTCCTTCTCCAGGGGATCTTCCCTACCTAGGGATTGAACCCGGGGCTCCTGCATTTCAGTAATTTGAAAACTAGGCTAAGTTAGGTTCTGCAGGGGACTGGCTAAGCAATGTTTGGTTAATATTTCATTAACAAGTCCTGGTTTGTGCAAAAAGCTATCTCATGAGTCTAATGTAGAAAAGGACACTAACGAAGGGAACAATACAGAGTGAGGGTTTTCTGGAGGGTGTTTTAAAAATAATATTATTCCACAACTAGTTAAAGTGAGAGAGAATGCCTTCATAATGGTTCATTAATACAAACCATGAGAGAGGAAAAGTATTGCTGATGTCAATTTCATGACATGCTACTCTGACTTAATGAGCAAACTGCATTTCTCATAGTAATGATTATTTTGCTTGCTTTGACGGAAGAAAGATTATTGGGTATTCTCTAACTCTCTTGGGGATCACTTATAAAGTGAAAATGTTTTACCTGTTAGGTAAACCATATATCTTATTGACCTTCTTGTAGATAGAAGCATTTAAATGTGCATCACTCCCTTTTTCTTGGGACTAACATAAAAGAAAAGTCGCCTGTTATTAAGTAACTTATAGATGCCTGGCTCTACCATCAGAGAGAAATAGCGTGGCTACTTTTGGTGAATGGTGACAGATTCGTTTTTAAGGAGTCACTGAATTTTAAAGTAGTTGTCCTCATGGGTCCTACTGGAGGAATCTGACTTAGCAGACAGTTTACAGAAATAATTCAAGCACTAGCATGTTTGTACTTTTTCCAAATGTGAATGTGAGAAGCACATACCTTGCATAATTGACACCTGCAGTTTTCAAGTGGAGAAAGGACATACATATGAATCCAGCTGTGAGCTCATTCAGAGCAGAGATCTGCAATTTGTCTTTCTGCATCCTCAGTGCCTAAGGTTCTCTCATCTATTTAACAACTACTTTATCCAACAAATTTTTACTGAGCACCTACTATGTGCCAGTCTCTATTCTAGGTGCTGAGGATATAACTGTGAGCAAAGCAGAAAATCTCTGCTCATATGGGGCTAATATTGTTGATGGAGGATAAGGCTAAAACATGATGATGATATATCGAACATGAAGAAAAAACAGGAGAATAAAGGGAGAGAGAGTGAAGGGAGGGCTGTGTGCACATGTGCGGCTTCCCGTAGGAGGCTTCTCTGCCCTGGTGACATGGAACAGAAGGAAATGAGTCTTGTGATCTGGAAGAGCAGTCTAGGCAGAGAAACAGCTGATGTAAAGCCTTGGGGTAGGAATGTGCTTAGTGACAACAATAAGGCAAGAGGAGCTGAATGGACAGCCATTGAAAAGAATGAAATAACGCCATTTGGAGCAACAAGGATGGACCTAGAGGTTATCACATGAGGTAAAATAAGTCAGACAAAGAGAAATATTCCTTATATGCAGGAATCTAAAAAGAAATGATACAGATGAACTTACTTACAAGACAGAAACAGACTCACAGACTTAGAGAACTAACTCGGTTAAGGAATGGGGAAGGGTAGGGGGAAGAGATACTTAGGGAGCTTGGGGTCCAAGCTATGGACACACTGCTATGTTTACTTATTTATTTATCTTTTAACTTTTTATTTTATATTGGATTATAGCCAATTAACAACGTTGTGATAGTTTCAGGTGGACGGCAAAGAGACTCAGCCGTACATATTCATGCACCCATTCTCCCCCAAACTCCCCACACTGCTATATTTAAAATGGATAACCAACAAGGTCCTCCTGTATAGCACAGGGAACTCTGCTCAATGTTATGTGGCAGCCTGGATGGGAGGGGAGTCTGGGGGAGAATGGATACATGTATATGGATGGCTGGGTCCCTTTGCTGTCTACCTGAAGCTGTCACAACATTGTTAATCGGCTATAACCCAATACAAAATAAAAATTAAAAAGAAGAGATGAGCTAAGTGGAGTAAGGAAAGGCTGGAGTCATAGCACAAGAGGTTAGAGGTAGCGAGGAAGGACAGATCACCGAGAATGGAGGAGGTCAGGGTTGGGACTGTGGACTATTCTGAATGTGATGGCAGTTTTTGGGTGGGGAGTTGAACCTGGGAGTGAGGTGAGCTTATTTATATTTCACCAGAGTCTCTGGCTGTTGTTTGCAGACCAGGGATAGAAGCAGAAAAAGCTATTAGGAAGCTCTGGCAAGAAACAGTGGTGGCTGGCTGTGGAGGTGGTGATCACCTCTTAGCACAGAGCCTCACATACAAGAGGTGCTCAATAAGTTTATGGCTTTCATTCACTTGTATCTCAATTTTCCTTCCTCCAAATATCTGTGCGAACTTGCCTTGTTCAGGAGAATGTATTTATCTCCACTCATTTTCTTTATAGAAGAATTTTAAAATGTATATATATTTGCAGACCACAGAAAGGGGGATGTCTTCTCAGAGGCTCCCAATGTTCAAACAAGAGCTGTACCCTAAAAGGACTTTTTAAAATGAAAAATATTACATGTTTATATGTTAGAATATCCATTAGAATATCCTGTTAGAATATCCATTGTGCCTGCTGTTCGAAAGAGATCTTCTATGCCCTCTTCTCTACTTTTTTTTTTTTAAATAAAAAAGTTTGAAAATCACTGCTTTATACATCCTAAGTCCTGCTCAAAGCTTTGCAGCCAATTACCTTTCTTGTTAGATCAGTCCTTCTCCATCTGACTGAGGCTGACCCTTTCCCACCTCTTGTTTCCAGGGCAGCACAAGCTAAGATGGTTTTCACCAAAGCTACTGTTTCTGTTCCATCAGCCTCTCTGATGATGATCATTAATAATGTCAGCTCAGCTCTGGAAACAGTGTGAGAAGTTAGCCAGTTGGTTTGCTGTCTCTCTTATTTTGTGGTTGTCTGGCTACCGTAAAGACGAAGTCTCTGGAGGGTGACAGAGGTCTTTGTCATGGGGCAGCCGGCAATTTGGAAATACAGGCAATTTCGAGGGGGTGCAGCTACACTGATGTCAAGCACAGTGATGCTGCATCCCATAGACAGTTAGTTTAGGAAGGTGGTTCTCCAGTTCAGGTGAGTTCAGGGTCATCTAGAGGGCTGCTTAAACCATGAATGACTGGACTCTGCATTTTCAAATTCAATTGGTCTGGGGTGGATCCTGAGAATTTGCATTTTTGACAAGTTTCCAGGTGATGCTGATGCTGGGATGAGGTTTTAGAAATACTGAACTAGAAGAATTCACTTGAGAGAGAAAGCAAATGTGAGAGTAAGAGAGAGAGAGTGCGCGAGTGTGCTTAAATATTTAAGTGTATGGGCAATTCAGTGTGCTGTTTCTGGGCCCGTGAGTGA
This sequence comes from Neotragus moschatus, assembly GCA_006410615.1. Classification (NCBI taxonomy): domain Eukaryota; kingdom Metazoa; phylum Chordata; class Mammalia; order Artiodactyla; family Bovidae; genus Neotragus; species Neotragus moschatus. The sequence goes on along the minus strand of SJYA01001175.1, from coordinate 777,869 downwards.
GTGTGCAGTGGGGGATGACTTCTTCAGACTAGAACCAGAGGAATCGCGAAGAAGCCCTGGTTATTGTCTTTGAGAAGCTTGTAGTCTAACTAATATTGGAGGGGGAAAAAATGCTGCTTATTCTGAAATGAATGCATGCTAGGTAATAGGGGATGAATTGTCTTGAGTGTTAGGTGCAAGGACAGAGCTGGAAGGACATTAGGACAGAGAGAAGGGCCTGAGGCCACCAAGCACTGTGTTCCCTTGGAGGAGGGCAGGCACTTGCGGTGGGGCAGGAGTAAGCTCTCAGTAGCAGGGGCTAAGCAGGAGGGAGTGTGTGTGGATCAGGGGAACGAAGAGTTAGGAACTTGATTGGCTTGAGGGGAAAGATAGTTTTGGGGAGACAAGAGAAATGCATTTTGGATGCTGGGTGAATGGAGAGGAAGGCTAACAAGGCCTTGGACACTGGGGAATATAGATTGGGGGGTCATTTGTGTCTAGTGTGAAGTAGAAAATCTTCCTTCAAGAAAGAGTGTGGACTTGAGCGCAGGCGGCTGCGGAGCCGGCTCACTTGAGCGCAGGCGGCTGCGGAGCCGGCTCACNACCAGGAAGAAAAAAAAAAAAAAAACATTTGTTAACCTTTCATTGACTATGTCTCAGCAGATTTTAGCTCATTTTTATTTACTGATGTATACCCCTTGCATAGCATTGTACACAAAACATAGAATGTACTCAATAAAAGTGTTAAATAAAAAATAAAAAAAAAAAAAAAGAAAGAGTGTGGAGATGTGCCAGAGTACTTGGTTAGGGAGAGGTGCATGGGTGCCTCAGATTTCTTTTTCTGCTAAAACAGGGATTATCGTATAGGACTAAATGGCTATAAATTCTAAGTGACGTACTGATGCTTTTAAACATTAAGGAAGAAGCATCTTTTATAAGAGCTAAAGGGAACAGTAAAAATATTAACATTCTATAAAAAGGCAAGAGCGCCTGGTTGAAGCAGGTGTGCCAAATGCTTTAATTTTTATTTATTTATTTTTAGTCTCAAGTATTGTGATTTGGAAGACTCACTTTCACAACAGGCAAAAGAATGGTTGAAAAATCTAGCAATAATAATATCTAGTCATCTATTTGTATAAAGTGCATTAAAATAATGAAGACATTTGCTAAACTTCTGTGTAGCTCCTAGAGTTTTTGAGGATACTAAGAATTTGATAATAGGTATTTTAACTAAGCAGATTATCCTTTAAACCTAAATAGCCTCTTAAATTATTTTAGGGCAATAACTATGTAAAAGATATGAAACAAGAGGTTTAATAACAATAAATAAACATTTCAATAATGATAACAGATGTGATGAACGTCTTTTAAGTTCTTACTCTGTGCCAGGCACTGTGTATATACATATGTGTGTGTGTGCATGAATGCACATATATTCCTCTCTGTGTGTAAAGACACATGTATTATTTTTAAAATAATAATTATACTTTATTCAGGTGTCATTACATATCATAATGTTTCATCATAGCAAATACACAATTCATTGATTTTAGTAAATTTATAGAGTTGTGCCACCATCATCACAAACCAGGTTTAGAACATTTCTGTCATCCCAAGATGTTCTCTTGTGCCCATTTACAGTCCATCTCACCCCACCTTGTAGCCCCAAACTGTCTTAGTCTCTGTTGCTGTGGGTTTCTGTTTCCTGAACGTTGCATCAGTGGAATCGTACAATATGTGGTCTTTAGAGTCTGGCTTCTTTCACTCAGTGTAATGTTGTTCAGATTCATCAGTGCGGTACCACGTATCAGTATTTATTCACTTTCATTGTTGAATAGTATTCTATTGTAAGGATACGCAACATTTTGTTTGTCCTTTCGCCAACCAAAGGGCATCTGGATTGTGTCCAGTTCTGGATTATTATCAATAATACTGCTATGACTGTTTGCTTACAAGTCTTTCAAAAATTTAATCATTCCAATTACTCTGTAGTATAGAACCATTATAATTTCTTTTTCTCCAGATAGTGAAACCAGAGCTCAAAAAAATTGTGAAACTTAATACCTGAAACCAAGATTTTTCTGGAAGACAACATAGGCAGTATGCTCTTTGACACTGGTCTTAGTATTATTTTTTTTTAGATCTATCTCATCAAGCAAGGGAAATAAAAGCAAAAATAAATAGATTGAACTGTATCAAACTGAAAAACTTTTGCACAGTAAAGGAAGCTGGCAATTAAATGGAAAGGTAACCTACTGAGTGGGAGAAAATATTTGCAAATGATATGTCTGATGAGGGGTTAATATCCAAAATATATATAAAGAACTCACACAACCAAATAGTGAAAACCCCAAGCAATCTGATAAAAATGTGCAGATGTAATAAACTATAATGGAAAAGAACAAGAAAAAGAACATATATATATGTTTTGCTGTATACCAGAAACTAACACAACATTGTAAATTAACTGTACTGCAAAAAAGAAAATGGACAGAGTACTTAAACATATATTTTTCTAAGGAAGATATAGAGATGACCAACAGACACATGAAAATATGCTCAACATCGCTANCAAGAAAAAGAACATATATATATGTTTTGCTGTATACCAGAAACTAACACAACATTGTAAATTAACTGTACTGCAAAAAAGAAAATGGACAGAGTACTTAAACATATATTTTTCTAAGGAAGATATAGAGATGACCAACAGACACATGAAAATATGCTCAACATCGCTACTGCTACTGCTAAGTCGCTTCAGTTGTGTCCGACTCTGTGCGACCCCATAGATGGCAGCCCACCAGGCTCCCCTGTCCCTGGGATTCTCCAGGCAAGAACACTGGAGTGGGTTGCCATTTTCTTTTCCAATGCATTAAAGTGAAAAGTGAAAGTGAAGTTGCTCAGTCATGCCAGACTCTAGCGGACCCATGGACTGCAGCCCACCAGGCTCTATCCATGGGGTTTTCCAAGCAAGAGTACTGGAGTGGGTTGCCATTGCCTTCTACTAAGATCATTTCATACCTGTCAGAATGGCTCTCATGAAAAAGACAGCAAGGTGGGAGGGAGGTTTAAGAAGGAAGGGATGTATGTATAATTATGGCTGATTCACGTTGTATGGCAGAAACCAATACAACAGTGTAAAGCATTTATCCTTCAGTTAAAACAATGGCCACAAGTATTAGGCATTGGTGAGGATGTGGAGGAAAGGGAAGCCTCAGGTACTGTTGGTGTGAATGCAAATTGGTACAGTGACTATGAAAAACAATATGGAAAGTCCTCAAAAAGTTAAAAATAGAGCTATCATATGATTCAGCAATTTCAATGCTGGGTATTTACCTAAAAAAGATGAAAACACAAATTCAAAAAGGTACATGTATCCCTATATATAATATAAATTTTATATAATATATATAAATCTATATATATGCAATGGAATACTACCAAGCCTTAAAAAAGAATGAAATCTTCCCATTTGCAATGACATGGGTAGACCTAGAGAGTCTAGAAAAATAAGTCAGAGAGAGAAAAACAAATACCAAATGATTTCACTTAAATGTGGAATGTAAAAAACAAACAAATGAACAAACAAAACAAAACAGGAACAAACTTACAGATACAGAGAATAACTGGTGGCTTCCCGAGGGTAGAGAGTCGGGGAGTGGGCAACATAGGTGGGGGTTAAGAGGTACAAACTTTCAGTTAAAAAATAAGTCATGGGCTTGCAATATTTGGCACAGGGAATATAGTCAATAGAATTGCAATAACTTTGTGTGGTGGCAGACCATTACTAGATTTAATGTGATCAGTTCATAATGTATATAAATGTTGAATCACTATGTTGTACACTTGAAATGAATATAATATTGTTATATCAACTATACTCCAATAAAAAATTATAAAGCTTGCCCCAGGTGATAAATGCAATAGGGGTCATATTTTGAGAAACTGAATGCACTTTCTTCTTTTGTTTTTCCGTATACTTTACTGACTCCCCAGTTGGCTTTGAGTCATTCATCTACTTCAGGTGGGAGGAGAAGGTATAAGGAACATTATAGCAGAAATGTGAAGATAATAAGCTAGTCAGCTCTGACATTCAATATAAGATTTAGGGACAAAATAGTAAGATTATAAGCCATGTTTTAGAAGAGGGAGTATAGGGAGAGGAAATGGAGGAGGGTAGGATATTTATTCACTTTTTTATTATTTTTAGCATATCGAGAGGAAGACTTAGAAAAGTTAGATCATCATTCCTTCCATAGATGGAGAAGACACCTCTGCCACCTTAGGCAAGGTCTTCAGCATCCCGCCTGGGAGCATATGGCTAAGTCTGATGATAAAGGTAGGAACCTGCTCCTCTTGACCAGGGTTTCTGAGGGAGAAGTGCAAGGGCAACAGAGCAGGGCGTGTGGGCCCCCATCTCCCCATGAGGACTTCGGGATGGAGCAAGTGAGGGTAATGGGGTCAGTCGAGGTGTGACAAGGTCATGGGCTTTGGACTCAAGGCGCCTTTGAGGCTCTGGGCAGAGCTTGTCTCTGCTCCAAACTGGGGGACAGCTGCATCAAAGGAAACTTGGTAGCCCAGCATGGTTGGGCAAAGAGATGATAAATGCTTGGCTTTTCTCAGTTGGCTTTGGTATCCTGTGGTGTGGAGGGACCCCTGGCATTCCTTCCTTCTTCAGAGGAACCTGGTAGTTTGAAGGAACATCGGCTCTGCACTTCCCAAGTGACTCAGTGGTAAGAATCTGCCTGCCAATGCAAGAGATACAAGTTCGATCCCTGGGTTGAGAAGGATCCCCTGGAGACGGAAATGGCAATCCACACCAATATTCTTTTTTTAATATAAATTTATTTATTTTAATTGGAGGTTAATTACTTTACAATATTGTATTGGTTTTGCCATACATCAACATGAATCCGCCAGAGGTATACACGTGTTCCCCATCCTGAACCCCCCTCCCTCCTTCCTCCCTGTACCATCCCTCTGGGTTATCCCAGTGCACCAGCCCCAAGCATCCAGTATCATGCATCGAACCTGGACTGGTGATTCATTTCATATATGATATTATACATGTTTCAATGCCATTCTCCCAAATCATCCCACCCTCTCCCTCTCCCACAGAGTCCAAAAGACACCAGTATTCTTGTCTAGAAAATCCTATGGACAGAGGACCCTGGCAGGTTATATATAGTCCATGGGATTGCAAAAGAGTCAGACACAACTGAGCGACTAAACAATGACAACAGCAACAACAGCAACAACAGCTCTGCGCTATAGAGATTGCGCGTGGACTGCCTATTTCTGGGCTTTAGATAAAAGATATGATACAGCAGCTTTAGTAAGAGCTGAGGTGAGAATCCAGTCAACTAGAAAACCTCCCTAGGCCATTATCAGAAGAGAGCCCTTCCTGTGGGGTTTATCAGACACTGATTTCAGCAGTAGCAGAACACTCAAGGGACAGAGCAGCTGTGGGATTCCCAACTGACGGCTCATACGCAAAAGTCAGTTTGAAACCAGGGCTACTCTTGCCCCAAGGCAGAGACTGGAGTGAGGCCAGTGAGGTGCCTAGGTCATAGAACTTAAGGAGGGACTTACTTCTCCTGAGGTTTACATCAGTCTGCCTGCCATACTCCCAGTCAGTGTCGTCTTGGAGAAAAACAGGCATGGAGTGGAAATCCCTAATAGCACACTGATACTTAAAGCAAGTAAGCCTTACCTTAGGAATTTTAAATGACTGTGTCAGTCTAGGTTTGTGGGGGTCTGCTTTCCTGAGATTCTGTTGTTCTGTTTGCTTGCTTCCCACTCCCCAGGATGTGAGGACTGGGAGGAGAGAGCTGGTCTGTCAGGGAGATGGATCGCCATACAGATTTGTGACCTATTTACATATCACTAACTACAGAATTGTGAGGCTAGGATTTGGAACCAAATTTTGCCTGACTCTAGAGCCTACTGGTAGCACAGATAGTAAAGAATCTGTCTGTGATGCAAGAGACCTGAGTTCCATCCCTGGGTCGGGAAGATCTCCTGGAGAAGGGAATGGCTACTCACTCCAGTATTCTTGCCTGGAAAATTCCACGTGCAGAGAGGAGCCTGGTGGGCTATAGTCCACAGGGTTGCAAAGAGTCAGACATGACTGAAATGATGCAACATGTCCATCCCATGAAAGTCACTTTTGGACTTTCCTAGTATCTCAGCTGGTAAAGAATCCACCTGCAATGCAGGACACCCCAGTTCAATTCCTGGGTTGGGAAGATCCCCTGGAGAAGGGATAGGTTATTCACTCCAGTATTCTTGGGCTTCCCTGGTGGCTCAAACAGTAAAGAATCTGTCTGCAATGCAGGAGACCTGGGTTCAATCCCTGGTTGGGAAGATCGCTTGGAAGACAGCATGGCAACCCACTCCAGTATTCTTGCCTGGAGAATCCCCATGGACAGAGGAACCTGGCGGGCTACAGTCCATGGCGTCGCAAAGAGTCAGACACGACTGAGTGACTGGTCACAGCATAGAGCCTACTGTTTGGAGACAATAAGAGCAATAATTGCTAACAGGTTCCGAGAGTTCATTACGTGCAGGGAACTGTTCCAGGTGCTTTATATGTATTAATTCTTCAAATCTTCACAATACCCATGTGGTATTAAGTGCTGTCACAAAGGAAGACTTTGAGACACAGGGAGGTACAGTAACTTTCCAAGGTCACATAGCACATGAAAAGTGGTGAACCCGGCTCTCTGAGTGTGGAGCCCAAACTCAGAACTTCTTCATCACGAAGGCAGCTGGTTTAGACGACATCATCTGACACTATACTGACTCACACCTTTCCAAGAAATTTCACAATATAGTTTCATTTTATCCTCCCGATGGACATAGTGGTTAAGTGGGGCAGGAGGCAAAGTTTCCAGTTTACATATGAGGGAATCAAAATGCCAGTAGCAGGTAAGAAATAGAACGGGGCCTTGAGAATGCCGGGTGTACTCTGACGAGAACATAAGACTGTGTGGAGGAAGGCAGGGAGGGATCATGGAAGTCACTGAATGTCATGTTCAGGAGTTTTCTGGAAAGCAAAATACAGATCAATTAGAGACTGTTAAGAGAAGATATGGAACGTACTTGAAGTTGACACCATGTTTAATAATTACTTCTCAATGGGCTTCTGTCTAGATCTTCAAAAAAAGAAAACAGAAGCTGCTGAATGCATCAGCCTTCTGTTAAGTCCCATAAGCATGTTTTTCTTGCCCCCAATTTTTATTAAAGGTTGGTTGAACCTGGAGAAATTAGCAGTTTTGCTAATTACTAAAGATGTTTAAGGCATAATCTCCGTCTTATAGTGTTAGATGAAGCAAATAAATAGCAGCAGAGATTGATTAGTGACCAAAGCGAACTTGAGGCTCAATCGCAAAAGTCATTTATTTCAGAGAATTCAATAGGGAAGTGTTTTCTGAAATGTGGCACATGCGATGGTTTTAGGGAATATCCCAAATGAACATTTTTATAACAGTTATTCTTTTTACTAACTTTGATAAACAAATCATTGTGGACCCCTTGAGCTTCAGCGAGGAGCGCTTGGAAAGCATCATTAGTGGGGCTGCCCTGATGGCTGATTCGTCCTGCACACGCGATGACCGGTGTGAGAGAATCGTGGCAGAGTGTAAGGCTGTCCGCCAAGCCTTGCAGGACCTGCTCTCGGAGTACATGGGCAATGTGAGTAAGAGGAATTTTCTCTGACAGGTGTTGGTTCTAAGGTGTGTTGCAAAACTTTCTTTGAAGTAACAAGAGTTTTCTGTAATTGTTGGGTCTGAGGTTTTTTAACTGTAACTGTCAAATGTGTTTTTAGCTTATTGACTTTTGGGTGGAGTAAAATTTTTCAAGGAATAGATAGATAGCTTACTATGTGTCCCCTTTCTCCTCAACTTTTTAGTGTGAAAAATTTTAAGCTTATAGAAATTATACAGTAAGCCCTTTATCTAGATTCACCAATTAGCAGATAAATATGTTTGTGTATATAAATATGTATGTGTGTGTGTGCATATATACACCCCTTTTTTCTATGAAACATTTGAAAGTAACTTGCAGAAATTGTATTTCTTCACCTCTGCCTACGTATTTCAGCCTGTGTCTACATGGATAGTAACCTTCAACACCCCTGAAATTCTTTTACCACATCTAGGTGACCATATAATTTTGAGCAAAAGGGAATATTGAAAATATTTATAATAGATGAAGTTTCTTGAATGAAGTGTATACAATGTGATAAGACTAGGTTTTTGCCAAGTACAGCAAGGTTGGACATGACTGAGCAACTGAAATGAACTGTTGTGTTAGGTGAAGTGAGTAGTGTTTTTGAACTTTTAAGATTTGTGTTTAAAAACCAATACTGTGAAATTTAACACCTTTTATTTATTTATTTTTTGGCCGTGGGAAATACTGTACTTGTTTTCTCTATCAGTAATGTCTTTTTTATTTCCTTAATACTTTTCCATTTCAGTTATTTAATGCTGGTTTAGGGTTACTATAGTTTAGATCTTGTATCCAATATTTTACTGTGGCAAAGAAGGAATAAATTAAATAAAAATTGTAGAGAATCATTTTAAAGGGAAGAAGGACAATGCAAATTATTTCTAACTAGTGATTTTTGTCTACTTAACAGTTTTCAGGAAAAGATCTTTGGTACTTTCTCATATGTTCATTTGCCACACATCTTGTTTGTTCATTTATATTCTTACACAAGGGAACTTATAGTGGTGGTCATGATGGAATTCCTGGGATGAAGATGAATGCCTTCCTGTGTTTATCTTGTTTCTACCATGTTGCAAAATTAGTCAAGCATATTGAATTTTTTTAAGCCATTGCCATGTTTTGATCGTATGCAGGCTACCTCAGAAAAATGAGATTAGAGGCTTAGTTAAATAAGATGGAAAAAGCAGTTGATAAGTCAACAGTGAAAATGTGGGACACATTAAAAAACTCATACATAAGCCTGGAAGTCAGAAAATGTAAAAAATGAATAATTTGAAGACTAACTCACGATATTGAAGTCTTAAAGAGGGAAACAAAGGCCTCGTGGCATGTATGTGAATCAGTTCCCTACTATCATGTGCAGTGCTGAAATGATGTGAAAGTGTCTAATAGTTATGATTGGGAAGCCACTTTAAAAACAGCCTTTGTAGGGGAGAGTATGTGATAAATCTGTTCTCGTTGCTCCATACCAGAGCTTCCTAATCAGTCTAAAAAAAATTCCTTCAGTCTTAGGTGGGCTTCCCTGGTGGCTCAGAGGTTAAAGCGTCTGCCTGGAATGCGGGAGATCTGGGTTCAGTCCTTGGGTTGGGAAGATCCCCTGGAGAAGGAAATGGCAACCCACTCCAGTACTCTTGCCTGGAGAATCCCATGGAGGGAGGAGCCTGGTAGGCTACAGTCCATGGGGTTGCAAAGAGTCGGACACGACTGAGCGACTTCGCTTCTTCATTCTTTTTACTAGGAGAATATTGGCTTCCTATTTATAGAAATGGTTTACTTACATTTGAATTTAAAAGTCAAGGTGATTTCTCTATGTTGTCCATCTGAAGCTTTTATAATATCTCACACCAGCTATACCTCAAAAAAAGGCAAATGGATATAAAGAAAATAGTAGGTAATAGCATGGATGGTATATGAATCTTGGAAAACCACAAATAAGTAAGGTTTGGGGAGTACTGTATTAATGGAACAAAGACCAACTGGTTATATGGCAACTCAAAAGTAATGATAATAAGATATTTTGCTCTCTTCCTACTCTACCCTCAGCTTTTATTCTGCTTACTCTATATCATGCACTGTGCCAAACACTGTCTGTATTAGCTGATTTTATCTTACAACAATTGTCACCCAAGAGTCAGTCTCTTTTTATTCCTAAGTAGCAGAACTCTGATTTTTGCTGTGGTGGCAGTGACTCCCAGCTCAAAGACTGCATTCCGAGGCTGCTATGTAACCAGGTATGCCATGTAGCTGTTCTGACAGATGGTCTATGAGTGAGAGAGTTGTGAGGAACATCTGAGTAGTTCTGGCTGTTAAATGGAGCTAATTCATATGGAAGAAGTGCCTGTTTATCCATTCTCGGCATGCCTTTGTGATGGCAGGCACTCCAGTAGCCATTGAGGAACACAGATAAGTTTGAAGATGGAAGCCAAAGGCTAGGATGATGGAGCTGAAAGAGAAAAGAAGCAAGTGGCCCTGATGACTATGGAGCTATACTTTCTTCTTTTGACTGTCTACTTCAGATCCCTTTTACCTGAGATAGAAATTAACTTCTTCTATCTTTACAACTTCCATTATTTGAGGTCTTCTGTTAAAAGAGCCAGACTTAAAAAAATTGAAATATAGTACGTTATTACGTAAACTTACAGTAGTACATTATTTACAGGTGGATAGCACAGTGACTCAATATTTTTATAGATTATATTCCATTTAAAGGTATAAAATACTGGCTGTATTCTCTGCGCTGTGCAGTATAACCTTGTAGCTATCTGACACATAGTGGTCTGGGTCTGTTAATCCCCTAACCCTCTCTTGTCCCTCCTTACTTCCCCCTCTCCCCACTGGTAACCACTAGTTTGTTCTCTACAACCGTGAGTCTGTTTCAGTTTTGTTGCATTCATTCATTTATTTTATTTTTTAGATTCCACATTTTAAAGTGGTAATGTACAATTTTCATCTTTGTTTGACATTTTTCACTATGTGTAGCACCCTCCAGGTCCATCCATGTTGTTGCGAATGGCAGAATTTCATTCCTTTCCATTTGGATAAATAATATTCAGTACATGTATATATATGTATATTTTCTCAGTCACTCAGTCATGTTAGACTCTTTGTGACCCCATGAACTGTAGCCTGCCAGGCTCCTCTGTCCATGGAATTTTCCAGGCAAGAATGCTGGAGTGGGTTGCCATTTTCTACTCCAGGGGATCATCCTGACCCAGGCATCGAAGCCGCATCTCTTGCATCCCCTGCATTGGGAGGCAGATTCTTTACCACTGAGCCACCTGGGAAGCTGTATATATAAATATTCCATATCTTTATCCATTCATCTGTCGATGGACATTTAGGTTGCTTCTGTATCTTGGCTATTATGAATAATGTTGCTGTGAACACTGGAGTGCATGTATCTTTTTGAATTAGTGCTTTTGTTTCTTTGAGTATATAACCAGGAGTGGAATTAAACAGCTAAACTTAATACTGACTGATAGAAGATAAAATATCAGTTTGGAGTTCTTTTGGATGTAGGTAACAGTAAGCAAACTTAATGGAAGCATAAACATCAGTTCAGTTCAGTTCAGTTGCTCAGTCGTGTCTGACTCTTTGTGACCCCATGAATTGCAGCACACCAGGCCTCCCTGTCCATCACCAACTCCCAGAGTTCACTCAGACTCACACCCATCGAGTCAGTGATGCCATCCAGCCATCTCATCCTCGGTCGTCCCCTTCTCCTCCTGCCCCCAATCCCTCCCAGCATCAGAGTCTTTTCCAATGAGTCAACTCTTCGCATGAGGTGGCCAAAGTACTGGAGCTTCAGCTTTAGCATCATTCCTTCCAAAGAAAACCTAGGGCCAATCTCCTTCAGAATGGGCTGGTTGGATCTAGCTTAAACATAGGGGTTTATTTTTCTCACATAAACTAGCTTGAGGCATTAGGTGCATATAGTAGGCAAGAAGGGGATGGGTGTGTCAAAATTCTGTTTTTCCCAAGGTGGGGTTCTTTTATTTGAGCATGGATGTCCTTCCCAGCAGAGTTCTCCCTAACAACCAGTTACAGAACTGCATCCCCAAGAACTGGAATGGGGCCCATCCTTCTAACTCCTGAAATATATTGGGCTCTTTTACTATGGCGGATGTGGGGAGAGGCTGGGAACGGGTCATGGACAGTGAAGAAACCAAGGCTCAGAGATGAGGAGACGAGCTCAGTTACACAGCCAGCAGGTAGAAGGACTAGGTCTCAAATGAAGCTCTAACCCTCAAACCTGGGGTCTTAACCACTTTGATAAACTTCTCTCATACAGGCTTTAAACATCTTAGTGGATTTGTTTTTAGAAATTTTTTTCCAGACTGTTAGGGATTTCGTACAGGAAGTCCTAAATGGTAAGTAAAACTCGAAAGTCCTAAAAGATTCCTTCCAAATTAAGCTTCTAGGAGCAGCTGTGTCTAAAAGAACTTTGGAAATAATAGAAATGTTTTATGCTGTTCTGTCTATTATGGTAGCCACTAGCCACAGCTATTGAGGACCTGAGATACGGCAATATAATAGTGAATAAGGAGCTGAGAGTAGTATTGAAACATATACATTATCATATGTAAAATTAGATAGCCAGTGGAAATTTACTGTATGATGCAGGGAGTTCAAATCTGGTGCTCTGTGATAACCAAGAGAGGTGAGGTGGGACGGGAGGTGGGATGGAGGTTCAGGAGGGAGGGAACACATGTGTACCTAAGGCCCATTCATATTGATATATGGCAGAAATCAACACAATATTGTAAAGCAGTTCTCCAATAAAAAATAAATTAATTAAAAGCAGAAAAAAGTATGTAACTTCAATTAATTTAAAAACAGCCACCTGTAGCTTGTTGCTGCTGTAAAGAAGAACACAGTTGTAGAACCTTAAAATATTGGTTCTCAGAATATCCTTAAATGCTCAGAATCAACAAAATCCACATGGTCTCCCAGATCAGTTTGTTTTTAAGAAGTAATGGGCCACTGTTTCTTTGCATGAAGTGGTGTTACAGGCCAGCCCAAGTTCAGCGTGGGGCATAATTGTGTTTGAATATTGGTGCAAAGAATAGGCCTCTAAAAAATACTGACTTATGGAGCTCCAAGGTTCAGTCAGTTCAGTTCAGTCGCTCAGTCATATCTGACTATTTGCAACCCCATGGACTGCAGCATGCCAGGCTTCCCTGTCCATTACCAACTCTTGGAGTTTGCTCAAACTCATGTCCATCGAGTTGGTGATGCCATCCAACCATCTCATCCTCTGTTGTCCCCTTCTCCTCCTGCCTTCAATCTTTCCCAGCATCAGGGTCTTTTCCAATGAGTCAGTTCTTTGCATCAGGTATCACTTTATAGCCAAAGTATCACTTTATAGCAGGTCAGGCTTGCTCTTCTGAAATTACAGAAGGACAGATCTTTGGCCTAGTGTAAGAAGCAGAAGGGGTGGCATGGGTCGGTGTGGCAGAGCAGTGAGCCTCGCCTTAGTTTTGTTCTAGGATTGCTGGTACTCCTTTAGTTAGAAAAGTCCATCATGCCTTTCCTCAGAGTCAGTAATAAGTTCATATGTTTAGTTACCATGACATAGTTAGCTTAAATGCTTTGTCCTAATGTGTGTCTAAAGAGATGAGATTATTTTAGGATGTGTCTATCTCATAGCAACTGAGGATGAACTATACCACCATGAAGTAGGAAATTTTGTCTTTTGCATCTGTTAATTTGGTTCAGGAGGAAAAATGCTGTCATCTAGGTAATTTAGCTTCTTTATGTAAGTTTACTGACTTGCAGACCTCCACCAGAGGAATGAAACAGAATTGTTTTAGTTATTGCCTGTGAGGTTGCGCAGTGGTAAAGATAGACAGGAGATACAAGAGACGTGGGATCGATCGCTGAGTCAGGAAGATGGGCAACCCGCTGCAGTATTCTTGCCTGGGAAATTCCATGGACAGAGGGGTTTGGCGGGCTACAGTTCGTGGGGTTGCAAAGAGTCAGACGGAAATGAGTGATGGAGTGTGCATACATGCCCCAATCCATTCTCTTGCAGTGACAACCCTGAAAAGATACAGGTAATTGCAAAGGGTGTCTGGATGTTGTGTCCTTCTTGCCAGTCTCTGTGTGGGAAAGAGAAAATTGGGAGTTGATCTTGGGAGCTCCTGCTCTCAGCCTTCAGGAGGATTTTCCAAGCTGGCTCTGTAACCTGACTTCTGAAATTGGCATTTGGAAAACCTCAGACTAGTATCTAACTAGTTAAACTGTATTCATTTGAATTTTGCTTACTCTCCCTAAGGTTCATGGCCTGGCTATTTGGTTAGCATTTTTTGTTTGTTCTGTTTTGCTGTGCCAGGTCTTCCAACTGTAAGTGACTCTCTGAGGACATGATTGGCTGAAGGAACTTCTTGGTGCACCGGGATGAACTGGAAGAAGAAGTCAGGAGAGGCTGGACTGAATGAGGCTGGACAATACGGGAGCTGTTAATGATGTCTGTGCTTAAAAATAATGATTATTCCATAAAGTCAAAAAAACTAAAGTTGAAAAACTTTCTTTGCCCTCTACCTTAAAATGAAGAAACAGATGGCCATCTGTAGCTGTATATTTCTTGTTGTTGCAAGTAAATGCAGCCACAGGAGATTATTTTATGCTAAAAGCCTCCATCTGCTAGATGTAATCTTTTCGTACCTGTGGAAAAAATGAATAAAATAAGAAGGACCCACTTGCTTCTGACCTTGACTCTCTGCAGATTATGCACCTAAGATAGTTTCCTTTGTTCCGTGACAGGTCTTAATTCCAAAATGATAGTGCTGTAGTATTTTGACAGTTTCATCTTTTTACCTAAATGGGGACGAATTTGGCTTCATAATATTCCTGGTTGGCATATGTTTTGCTGGGACAGAGGGAGAGGATTTTCCTTTAATGAGCAATACCCTGTGTCCCTTCAGAGCATCTTTTCTTGTTATAAAAATGCTCAAGCATCCTTGCCTCTCTAGTCTATTTACTACGTGGAATTGAGAAATCATTATAAATGAAAGAGGTATTAAAACATCCTCACTGTGTCATGGATCTGTTTATACTTTGGACAGAAGGGGAAGGAGGCAGGTAAACAGAATGAATTGCTGTGAATGTGCTGATTCATTGGGCCCCATCTTTTCAAACCCACCTTCCTACCTCTGTTCTCACCATCATCGCTGCAACGTTATTCTCCCAGGACGCTATGTTTCTTTCCCAGTGGTTGTGTGTAATGGGAGTGCTGTTTAAACAGAATTCATTGTCATTCGAGCTCACTTTGCTTTCAGGCACGTTGCTTCCACTTTGACTCAACTTTTTAGAAAGTTGGAGTTTTAACAGGGGCCTAAGAGGTTATGCTCCTCATTTAAGAAGTTAAAAAATAACCTGAGGCCCGAAGACTGACCCTCCAAGGCAAAACGAATGCTGGAGCCGGGCTCTTGTTGTCACTGACACAGACTGTGAGTCACATGGAGAAGCAACCTGAGTCTTAAGGTTTGCATGGAAAACTGGGATACCTGACTTCAAAAAAGAGGCTTTCCATGAATTTTTTGTATTGACCTTGCATAGAGTGCATGAGAGTGCTTATTAAATATAAGAGTGAAAAACTAAGGAGCGTTTAAGTATGACTTCAAGACAGTTTAGTGTAGAGGCAGAGCCCTACTCTATTTTTCAGTGTGATTACTCCCTAACACCACACGTTTACTCTAGTGATGGACAAGCATTCAGTGGTTATAAAGGAAAAACAAACAAATGGGGAATAAGAGGGACAGGAGGAATCACAGTGACCATATGCTTGACTTCTGGCTGTGTCAGTAACTGGTGGTGTGATGCTGGGCAAGGCACTTCATTTTGCTTGGCCTCAGTTTCTTTAAACAAAGAACTTGCTGTAGATCTGGAAGCCATGGCCCTGGATCAGCATTATTATCATCTCCTGCGAGCGCCTTAGACATGCAGATTCTCAAACCTCACTTAGATCTCCCAGTCAGAAGCTCTAGGGGTGGGACCCAGCAATCTGTGTTTTAACAAGCTCTCCAGGCAATTCTGGTCACACTCAAATTTGAGAACAAGCCACTATAGAAGCTTGGCTGTCAGCTGCCAGAGCTATGCTGCAGAAGAGTTGGAACAGCTCTCCTCTTGGTCCTGAGAGGTCCCTTCCTAACGGTGAGTCTGTGATTTCAAGGTTTTAATTGGCTTTGTACATTGCTCCTTCCATTTCTGTATCAATTTCTTGTACTTTCCACCCACAGAAGCCAAGTATCTGTTTACTTTTCTGAATGCTAAAAATCTTTCCAGTATTAACAACATGAGGGACCCATTAACAACATTAGATCCAAAAAGCAAGTGTTTGTGATCATGAGTATTCATAAGTGAGTGTCTTTGCTGAAAAATGAATGCTTATGTTGGCTATCAACTCTGCCAAGTAGTCGTGGGTTTTCCTGGTCTCATCATAGTGGGGGCAGTGCATCCTGAGGGTATCTGCAGGGGCTCTGGCTTCCTGTGGCCTATGTTCAACTTGAGCTCTGCCACTTGCAACCTTTGGTAAGTTATTTTCTGCCTCAGTCTTGGTTTCTCTATCTGTACATAGAAAAACACACGATATCTGTTTTACAGTGTTTTGTAAGGATTCAAAAGATATGGTTCATGTAAATATGCTTAACACATTAGATTGCGTTCATTAAGTACTTGATAAATGTGAAGCATCTTTAGTCCATTTCTCAGTGTTCTGCAGCTTTCGAATAAGAATGTTTTCTTGTAATAGATAACATGTGAATAATATATAAATGAAGTAAAATGTAAAATATTTGGAAGATTATCTGGGAAATTATCTTATGCTTGGGGAGTAAAAGTAGTCCAGTGGCTAATGATCTCAAAGTAAGGAGTCAGATACCGTGACAATTTCAAAAAGAGGGTAAAGCGATTAGCGCAGCTAGTCCTCTGTGGAGGGTCACCTCTCTAAATATACCTCTCACCATCTCACAGTGCTCAATCCTGACTCGGTTGTTTGGGATCACTTCCAAAGTTCACTGAGCTCTAACTAACAGGCTTTGAAGACTAGGTGGGACCCCTCTTATACACTCAAGCTACCCTCCGTCCCCCTGATTTCCCTTCTGTAGCACTTGTTACTCTTGAAATCGTTTGTCTTTACTTGGCTGTAAGTTTCATGAAGGCCAGAACTATGCTTGTTAATTTTATGTCCTCATGGTTTAGCCTGGTTCTTGGTTCAAATGCAGTAGCTCAGAGTATCTCTTTCCTTCCCTCAGTGTCTTGTTATGTGAGTCCTGATGGCTTACAGGTGTGCTGAGTCACTGATTTCTCCTCCCTTGGGGAAGTCCAGGTAGAAATAGAAATTTCCAGGTTTCCAGGGCTGGTCTCTTTCCACCTCTAGCAGCTTCATCTGTTTAGTACAGTGTGAAAAAAAGAATTGCCTGGAGGAAATCTGGAGAGATAATATTATGACTTAGAAAAACAATTTCACAAACTTTTTTTAATGGGCTTGGTCTACCATATGCCCATATAAGTCTTAGGCTTTCTTCAGTCCAGAGAGTTTCTGTCCCCCGCCCCC
>SJYA01001175.1:640823-759214 GCA_006410615.1 Neotragus moschatus | reverse complement strand
GCCCCCGATGGCTTCAAGAGTCACAGCTATTGCAGAAAATGCACTCTGGACCTGTTAACAGAAGTGACAATGAAATTGAGTAGATTTACGATAGAATTGTAAAGCTGGGCATGATCTCTTCTCACTCATAAGAGCCAGGTACTGAACTTAAGCGTTCATGGTTATTATTCTGCTTCTTCCTTTCTGTGGAAATGTGATTCTTGCTGGTGGAGTGTAACTGACAAATAATAAAGACAGCTGCCCATCATCTCCTAGTGGGGGGTCAGGAGAGAGGTGAATCTGCAACATACAGATAAAACCTTTCCAGGGAGAAACTTAATGGGGGGTGAAGTATAATAAATAAAACACAAGTCAGTGAAGGAGCTGTAAGGAAACATTTCTGTTGGGGGAAAATACCCAAACAAACTCAAATGTGAGAATAAAATGAAAGTCTTTCTAAAATGAGAGAAAGCAAAGCAAATTCATAGAAAAAGTGGCAAAGGTGAAATGAAGCTTAGCTTAATAACTTCCTGTTATTATCTAACTTAATTCTTCTTGGAGCTCAAAGTGCTTTCATGGAATGTGTCTGAAATTGTTTGTTAAAATAAAGAACTTTTGTAGGGATGACCTAATCTCCTTGGAGTTCTAAGCTACATGCTGAAGATGGACACAGGGGAGGATTACTTATAATATTCTGTGAGCCAATTTTGCAAAACTTGTTTACCACTGGTGTGCTCTTATGAAGTCAGTAGCTTCAACTGGGCATGAAGGAGATGAAGTGGAGTGGATCGTGCATGCTCAGTCATGTCCAACTCCTGTGACCCCATAGACTGTAGCCCACCAGGCTCCCCTGTCCATGGGATTTCTCAGGCAAGAATATGGGAATGAGTCACCATTTCCTTCTGCAGGAGATCTTCCCACCCAGGGATTGAACCGGCATCTCCTGTATTGGCAGGTGGATTCTTTAGCACTGAGCCACCTGGGAAGCCCAGGAGGAGAGGGAAGACTGGGCAAATGGTCTCTCACATCTTGTCCATTTGTGCTGTTGTCCTCTTTATTCCTCATACTGTCAAGGATTGAAATAATAGCACTGGCTGCATCTAGTTTGATGAATAGTGCGCATAACTGTGAGGGATGTATTCCTAAGAAAATGGTATGTTCTGGTCTCTCCTGACATAGCCTCCACCCCTTTATTAAACTGTAGTTAATCCCCATACTAAATTTCTAATTCAGTAAACAAGAGTGATTTCTGGTAATCTTTACTTGACACAAGTACTCTAAGTAATCCTAATGCAGGCGGTCCAGGAACCATGGTGGTTTAGTCACTAAGTCGTGTCTGACTCTTGCAACTGCGTGGACTGTAGCCCATCAGGCTCCTCTGTCCATGGGATTTTCCAGGCAAGAATACTGGAGTGGGTTGCCATTTCCTTCTCCAGGGGATCTTCCTGACCAAGGAATCAAACCAGGTCTCATGCATTGCACACAGATTCTTTACTGACTGAGCTATGAGGGAAGCCAGGAACCGTACTTGAAGATACTCTGGTGTTGGTGTCTGACTGTGGTGGGCCCTGATGTCAGATGGATAAAGTGTGAGTTTTGGATCACCACCTTCTGAACGTGGGCAAATTACTTGATAACTGTATCTGTTTCCCCAGTGTGAAAATAGGGATAATATTACTATCTACCTCATAGAATTATAGTTGGTGAAATGATGAAGAAAACCGTATTTAATACAGAGTGTGACACAGAGGAAGCTCCCAACAAGTGATAGGTATATTGTCATTGAGCATTTTAGACTTTTGGATATAGGGAAAAAAAGAACTTGAACTGGCTTAAGCAAAAGGGTGGGTCAGTGTAAGCACTGGTCTTAAGCATTGGTGTGTGTCAGTGACGAAGAGTCTCTACCTGACCAAAGTTTGGTCGGGTTCCTCGTCCCTCCTCCGAGGCCCATCTGTGCACCTCATTGTAAAATCCAGTTTTAGCAGGAACTCACCTAAGTCAGTTTTAGCAGGAATCCTCTATTCTCCGGATCTAATCACCCTTCATTGGGTCAATTAAGGTAACTGGGTTCTTCATCCTCCACCATCCCCTGGGTGATGTCTGATCACACTGGCCTGTTTTCAGCGAAGATTCTGTTAGGTCAGTTTCATTAGATCCCTTGTATGTTTTCTGTTTGTAATTTTCCATCCAGTGACCCCCCCACAACCCTGTTTCTTGGCTATAAATTCCCACTTTTCCATGTTGTTTTCAGAACAATCCCAGCTCTATACTGAAGTTTCTTTTCCTCTATTGCAGTAGTCTTGAATAGAGTCAGTTTTTACTGTTTTAATTACTCTCCAGCTGTTTCTTTGACATAAATTGTGGAAATGGCAGGTGGAGAGGTGGCCTTGGTGACAAGACACTTGAGTACTGTCTAAACTTCTCATTTCTTTTCTCAGCATCTTCTGTGTGTTGTCATTTTGCTTCTGCTCCAGGTCAGTTTTTTTCCATGCAGGGGAAAACACACCCTCAGATAGCTTCAGGCTTTCATTCTCAGAGCTTGTATCCAGAGGAAAAGAAATGTTTCAACCATTTCTTTTGGAGAAAGAGCTGATTCTTTCTTCAAAGAGAAAGGGCTCTTTGAGAGAGGAGAGAGGACTGATTGGTTCAGGTGAAATCAAATGCCCATCCCTGAATTGTGGGTGTTGGCCTTGGTCATGGGCACACTTCCTTATCAGAAGGTTGGGTCTCATGCTGCGCATAGACTCTGAGTCATACCACCTATTTCTTCTGGTTCTCTGTATCCTTGTCTTTATGTACCTATGAGAACACATAGCCCAAGCCTCAAATGTACCTCCTCAGCACTGGGAACACAGTGAGATCCAAATAGCTATGGCCCCTGAACACATGGGACTTACAGTCTCATGCAGAAATAGATTTTCAGTATGAAGAGATGGAAGACCATAGGACTGCTCTCCTCGCAGCCCTCCTCCAATGCTAGGAACTGGGGAAACAATATAGTAATACAAAGAAGAATGTGATCTGTAAATGAAAGTTCAGTTCAGTTCAGTCGCTCCGTTGTGTCTGACTTTTTGGGACTCCATGGACTGCAGCACGCCAGGCCTCCCTGTCCATCTCCAACTCCCAGAGTTTACTCAAACTCATGTCTATTGAGTCGGTGATGCCATCCAGCCATCTCATCCTCTGTCGGCCCCTTCTCCTCCTAAATGAAAATAATTGAAAGTAATTGGAATAAATTAAAACCTCAGAGGAGGTGATAATGGATGCAGTCATATATACATATGCTGAATTCACCCCCTTTTGCCACTGCCCCCCACTCCAACAAACACAAGTGATGAATAAATTATTTCAGGAGAATCAGTGGTCTGGGTGGATCTGACTCAGTTGTTGAAATTTCTTTGCAGAATTTTCTCAGACATCCAGGACTCACATTCCTTATTTCTTATTTTAAAAGGGATGGGTTTTCTCAAACAATCACCAGCACGTAAATCAGATTAATAGTAATACTAGCTAACACTCACTGAGCACTTATTGCTGTAGGTGCTTTCTGTGGATTAATTCGTTTAATCCTCTCACCACTCCTGTGAGGTAGGTGTCCTTATCTTCTTTACACAGATAAGGAAGCAGGCACACAAGGCAAAGGAACTATATTTATTGAAGACACACCACATGCAGGGCTCATTGCTGAGTGGAGTTCATAATGTTAAATTACTGAATCCTGCTAATAACACTAAGAGGTAGGTAATGTTTTTTGGAGGACCCAGTTTAAAAATGAGGCTCTGAGGCTTGGAAAAGTTAAGAATTTGCCAGAAATCATGTTAGGTGAGTGTCAGAATCTGATCTGGAACCCGTGATGTTTGAGTTGAGGTCTTACTCTCTTAACCACTGAGATCAATTCTGATTTCCAGGTTAGTTTGTTGAAACAGAGCTTCATAAAGTACATGCCTTTTCATTGCAAATTCTTTGGAAAGATAATTTGTTTTGTTCATCATAATTTCCTCGGAGGCAAGGAATGCCTTATAGGCATGTCTTTTCTTTGTTTTAGTCCTGTTCTACATAACAGAGTTGCTGTAAGCTGGCCACATAGAAGTGACAGCAAATAAAGCATTTTAAATATCTAGTATTATATTCAATCATTTAAAAAGGTGCATATTCTATGTACCAGGTACTGTGCTAGGCAATGAAGATTCTAAATAAGTTCCCTGTTACCCTCCATAATTTCACCCTGGTGATTTCCTTCATAGCAGGGATCACAATTTGCAATTTTTACTCATTTACTTTGTCCTCAGAACATAAGCCCCAGGAGGTAGCGTTGTTGCCTGTTGTGTTAACTCTGAATCTTGAGAATTTAGGTCAGTTCCTGACATGTTTTAGGTGCTTATTAAATATCCATTGAATGAGTAAATGAACAGATGAATCAAATAACTCATTGCAAGTTTATTGGGTGGTATCTGTGTGTGTTAGTTGCTCAGTTGTGTCCCACTCTTTGTGAGCCCATGGGTGATATCTAGGTCTTTCCAATTTCTCATGTTAATTAAAAAAAACAAAAAACACTCTTCCCCTGTTTCCGTTTGTCTTTTGCATTTGCACGTGACTTCTGGCAATGGGGAATCATTGAACAGAGACCAGAAGATCAACATTCAGCCTTCATTTATAGGCACTGAGGCAGTGACAGTACAGGGAGGCAGTGCTAACTGGAAGTTAGAATCTGAAAAGTGACCAAATAGTTTCATATCTGTTCCTTTCAGCCAGGGCTGCGAAGTCCTGCCTATGTAGGAAAAATGTGGTTCTTTATTTGTGGGTAGAACTGACCACTGGGAGTAGGGTACAGATCTCTCTTTACTTTGCAGAAGTAGCAGCCTGACTCTGTATTGAATGGGAGCTAAAGAATTTAGAAGATCCCCTCTCCATCCACAGCTTGCTTCCAAGCCTGTTCTCTTGCTAAATTCTCCTGCTTTGGAGCTAAAAGCTTAGAGACTGCAGTATAAAAATGAGGGGGGAATTAAAATGCATTGGCTGAGTAGCTACAAAAATAATATTGTTAAGCTTTTGATGATACTGGGTGGCCAAAAAATTTGTTCGAGTTTTTGCATAAGATGTTACAAAAACCTGGATGAAATTTTTGGCCAACCCAGTACCTTCCCATGTTATCATAGGCAAAGAAGTTCTGTTCAAGTAGCTACAGTTGTGTGCCAAGTGTATTTCCTTCGTCATTTCCCTGGAAAGAATCCAAAAGAAGTTGAAAGCCCAGAGGCTTGTCATCTTCCTTCTGTCAGGCCCAGGGAGTGAATGATTCAGACTTTGTGGATCACCCATTTTCACACTACTTAGTTGTGCTCTTGTTGCGTAAAATCACCCATAGATAACATGTATGGGAAGGAGCATGGCTGAGTCATTACAGAAACAGGTGTTAACCTCTGGCCTATATGGTGTTTTGGTATTTAATTTATGTAAACTTCTGGAACCTGGTAACACGCATGCACACAGTAGATGCACCATTTCAAAGTGAGAAATAAACCATTTTGAATGCCTCAGCTTGATTTGGAAACAGCAAAAATCAGTAGGGCTTTACAAATCTCAGCACACTTTCGCTGCCTTCATCAGTGTTGCATGAGCACATCTCAAGAATTAGATGTATCTAGCTTAAATCTCAAGAATCGAGAGGAAAAAAAAGAAATTCTCTTAATCCTGTGCTGGCTCTTGTCAGAAGCCAGCTTGGAGTGCTCACCATGGAAAAATGCAGACCTCAGCTTCAAGGATCCAAGATCAAAGCTTTGGAAGTAAATTCCCTTCAAAAGGGGCTCACAGCTGCATTAAAAATTGCTATTCTTTGTGTGCATGGCCTCCCAGGAGACCCCACTGGCCCAGCGCCACCCTACTTACCCTAGAGGCCAGCCTGACCTTGGCCATCCATCTCTGCTTGAGAAAGCCAGGCTCCACAAATCACATGGCTTCCCATTGACTTTCTGTCAGGGCAAGGTAACCAAACCTCTTCTTTAAGATGAGGGGCAGGAGGCTCAGCTCCTTTCTGCCCAGTGCTCTAATGGGAACTTCTGGGTCAAGAGAACTCATATCTGGTACAGAGGGTACATGTCTGGAGAGGACAGGCGTTTAAGGTGCTCCTCCTGTGCTCCAGGGCTTCCCTGGTAGGTCAGACTGTAAAGAATCTGCCTGCAATGCAGGAGACCCGGGTTTGATCCATGGGTCAGGAAGATCCTCTGGACGAGGAAGCTGTCATCAGCATGCAATTAAATCTCTGCCATGCCATTTATTAGCCTTTGACCTTGGGCAAGTCACTTAACCCATTTGTTACTCACTTTTCTAATCTGTAAAAATGGGGCAATTATAGTAACCATCTTATAGGCTGTGGTTAAGATCACATGAATACATGCAAACTGCTAATATGCATGTGTGCATGCTAAGTTGCTTCAGTCATGCCCGACTCTGTGCGACACTATAGACTACCCCGCCAGACTTCTCTGTCCAGGATTTCCCAGGCAAGGATACTGGAGTGGGTGGCCATGCCCTCCTCCAGGGGATCCCTCCAGGGGATCTTCCCCACTCAGGGACTGAACCCGCATCTCTTACATCTCCTGCATTGGCAGCCAGGTTCTTTACCATCAGTGCTACCTGGGAAGCCCAAAGTGCTAACATAGTGCCTACCAAAATGTAGATGAGCTCGATAAATGATTGAAAAATTATTATAACTTTGAAAAGGATGACTGCATGTCCCTTCAGTGCTGGAGTGTGTTGGGTCATGGTCTAACTGGATCACCCAAGGATTATTGAATTCTAGGATTTAGACTGCTATTTATTTATTTTTGGCTGTGCTGGGTCTTTGTTGCTACACAGGCTTTTCCCCACGTGGAGAGAGCAGGGGCGACTCCTCCTTGCAGTGTGCGGGCTTCTTGTTGCGGTGGCCTCTCCTGTTGCCGAGCACAGGCTCTGGGGCATGAAGGCTTCCGTAGTTGTGGCATGTGGGCTCAGTAGTGGCGGCTCTCTGGCTCTAGAGCACAGGCTGAGTAGTTGTGGCACATGGGCTCTGTTGCTCTGTGGCACGTGGGATCTTCCCAGATCAGGGATTGAACCCACGTCTCCTACCTCAGCAGGTGGACTCTTCACCACTGAGCTACCAGGGAAGCAGTGGCTTGAGCTTTTGTCATTATTGTTTTATTAAAAACCACACTCTAAAGTTAATGTTAATTGGTGGATCTTTGTCCAGTGGAGATGTAAAACAATTACTTTCCACTGAAGGAGATTATCAAAAAGATCACAATTTTATTGCTCTGATCACTCAAACCTAACACATATAGCGAACTTATTTTGGCATGTCGTTCCTGTCCATATGAATCTCTTTTCCTCAAATGCTCTTTGAATCAGTGCTACTATCGTGCTGGTTTCCTGATTAATGAATTAAATTTTGGGCATATGTTCACTCTATATTTATATGAAGGATCATGTTTTTAACCCTTAGAAATTACACTTTGAGAAATAGCAGCTATATGCGTAGGTTATGATCACTATTCTCTTTTTTTTTTCAAAGGCAAATGATGTCATGGAAAGAACTTTGGGGCTAACTGTCCTGAAGACCTTGATCTAAAGTCAAGCTCGAGCACTTTTTAGTTTGAATGGATATTGCATCTGTAAAATGGTAAAAACCACAGACAGGTTACTTGGTAGTTGTATGATCTTCCAAGGTAGCCTGCTAGGGGCTGTCCTCCTAGCCTATGTTTTAGCAAAGAGATGTAGTTACTCAGACAATTTGTTCTTCACACCTAGGCTGATCACCACCCCTCAAGCAGAGCTGCCTCCAGGTTACCTTACTTACAACTTGTAGTTCCCAGCAGAATGTGTTTCATCATTCTGCCCACTGCCTCTCTCTACTCCCCGGGAGAAATAGTAACAACAACATGACCTGTGTTTGGGCCTCAAAACTCCAGCATGTGAAGGGTTTTCAGTTTTAAGTGATTGACAAGTGTTCCCAGTTAGTGACACTTTGTGTGAGGGTGGTGAGGTGTATACTTTAAATGTGTCATCTCACTCAATCTTTACCCTGGTCCTGAGAGATAAACATTAAGATACCCATTCTACAGATAACAAATTGAGAATTGAGGGTGAGGTACCTTGCCCAGGAATACTCAGTTAAACAGTCCAACCTGCTTGACTTCTAACCCACATCTGCTAGTATTCAGACTCTACGTTTGTTCTCATTTGTTGAACATTCGGTAAGTACAAGATACCATGGTGAGGTGAGCAGGTGAAGGGCGCAAGGTAAGAAAACACCTGTTCCAGAAGGGGTCACTTTTTAGATGTGGAGGATAAAGAAAAAGATAGGAACAGTCAGCTCTTATTTAGTGTGCGAGGCATGCTGCATAGCAGTTTCATTTACTCCTCACCTCAATCTGGCGGCGTAGGTGATAGCATCTCTGTTCATGGATAACAAAACAGGTTCTAGGAGATGAAGTAACTTGCCTCTGGTCCCACAGCTATAATGATTCAGATTCCTGTCTGTGCATTCTATCATTCACAGCCCATGTCAGACACGAAAAGATACATAACCATAAGAGGTAGCAACACTCAGTATTGCACGAAGATTACAAGCACCCAGAGTGAGCTTGATGAGTGCTACGTGTGTTGCTGGGAACCTGCTGCAGTCAGTTTAGTATGTTTATTAAGCATCCTTTGTATGCCACGTACTGAGTGCCTGGCTGGGAAGTGTGATGGCAAGAACTTGAGCAGTTCATGGTCTAGGGTGAGAGACAGATGTGAAAACAGGCCGCTGTAATACAGCATGGTAAGTGGTGTGCTGGAGGGTACTGTGGGAACACAGAAGTGGAGCCTTAATCAGGTGGGCTAGGGGTTCCAGGGATGGGTTCCCGCCCAAAGCTGCACCCCAAGTGATGTTCAAGTCCCACTGACCTGTCAACTAAAGAGTGTGATCTCAGTTTACCTTCTCTCCAATGTTCAAAATCCACCATCAGCTTCAATAAACCACTTGGATTTGACTTGAACATGTTGTTCCTTGGTGAGTGAATTTGCCTTTCTAAATCATTTTCATTGGCTAATCTGAAAATCCATTTTCACTGCAAACCAATGGTATGCTGACGTGGCTCAAAGGGTGTTGGGGTGTCAGGATTGATATGCCTTAGAATGGAAAAAAGTTAGTGGATAATGGGCAAAATTGTATCCTATGTACAGATGATTGCAATTTAATCAGATTTATTTGCAGGGTTCTTCCTTGAGTCCTGTTACATCCTCCAGCTGGGCTGGAGCTTGTTTGCTTGCATATGTAGATTTTTAGGATTGCTATAGACACCCATGCTTATGAAACCTACAAAATAATCGACACTAAAATGTCTCACTCATCTACCATAATATCTGCAGAGTAAAATATTCAACATAAAAATATTTCTTCTATTCTTGAAAGACAGCTCTTCTTACCATGTGTATTCTTGTGCACCTTTATAGATCCTCCTACAGATAGTATATGCTTGTACACAGATATGAGAGAGTGTGTGTATATATATATATATGTGTGTGTGTGTAAATTGTATGTATGAACACATATGCCCATTTTTGGTTGTGTTTTACACAAATAATATAACGCTTTAATATTATCTTAGGTCTTACTCTTTTTGTCATTTAATAATAAATTTTTCAGATCATCTCTTCCGTCATACTACCTGTAGACTTGTCTCATCCTTCTTATTGGCTGTTTCATATTTCATTGGCACACTTTCACCAGATTCCCTTTGATGTACATTTGCCTTTCCTGTTTTCTGGGTAATTAAAAAAACATGGCAGTGAAGAAATCTGTACACACATGATTGCCCATGTTTGCCCACCTTTTGGATAAATTCATAAAAGTGGAATTGCCAAATGAAATATCATGTTCTTCTAAAATGGTTAGATGTTTCCCAGTTCTTCTTCAAAAAACTGGTAGCAATTTAGTCTTCTGTCAACAGCATGGGAAGACGTTGTTACCTTGTATATTCTCTGAGTGGTTTTGTCAGCTTCAAGGACATGTTGCTATGATGAAAACATGGGTGTTTTGTCTGATGAGTTGGATGTAAGTTAGATTCAGCAGGCTGTGAGTTGAAATGTAAATATCGCCTGCTTAGGTCTGAGTAGTTGAAATGCAACATTTTAGGGCTGCCTCCTTGGGGGTTCCAGACATAAGAATACCCTTTTTTGTGTCTCTTCAATATCAGAATGCACCTTGACCTGTTTTTAACTTTCTGCATTTCTTAATGGCAGCTGGACACCTCAAACCTGTGTTTCTTAGAAAACTCTGGCTTGATTCTCCCCAGTTATTCTTTGTTTCTGCAAAGGTTATCTCTGCTCTCTGTCCCAGGCCTGACCACCTCACACTGTGGCTCTCCATGCTTCCACTCACCCTTCTGAGCAGGTCTTGAATGGGTGACCTTATCATTTCAGGAGACAAACACACATTGTACTGATCTTTCAAGCTCAATATCCTTTTGCTTAAATGTTAGATGGATTTACGTTATTGCTCTGGGAAGCAGTGATCCAGGGAGGAATTAGTGTTCAGATGAGACTCTGGTCTTGTTAAAATGGCAACAGGAGAATGTATGCACTTGCCTGAAACCATTGTCCAGTCTTTCTCCTTTCTTCCCCTCCTCAACCCATTTGGTTATTTGAATTCTGTTTGTGTCTTAGCTTCTGAGATTTTAGGATTTGAAAAGGGAAGTTTGGCTGTGTAGGGTGCTGACAGGCCTGTCTTAGTGACTTTCAGTGGGACAAGGAGGCTATATCATTACATCCAAGATGCCCTTTGAACTAGACTTCCATGCTGTTGGCAGTGCTGGGGGTGGTCAGGCTGGGGCCCCCTTGGGAACTTTTCTTCCTGGAGGTTCCTGGGGAGGCACAACAAAGTATATCAGTCACTGTCAAATATGAGTTCAGTCAGTTTCCAGGAACTGTTGTGTAACCCAGATGTTTTCCTTTACTAGTATGCTTTGTCTTCTGCAAAGCAGGCATGCTCTTAAATGGTTGCAAGCAAGTTAAAATTAGGGAGGTGGTATCGTGAATGACTCATTTGAAAAGACGTTGATGCTGGGAAAGATTGAAGGTGGGAGGAGAAGGGGATGACAGAGGATGAGATGGTTGGACGGCATCACCGACTCAATGGACATGAGTTTGAGTAAGCTCTGGGAGTTGGTGGTGGACAGGGAGGCCTGGCGTGCTGCAGTCCCTGGGGTCACAAAGAATCAGACACGACTGAGTGACTGAACTGACAGTGAATGAGAAGGCATGGGAACTTGAGACTTAGTAGATTCAAGCTTGGTTTGTCTGAACTCTGTCCCTTACTAATTGTCTGACTTGTGGGTGTATTGCTTAATCTCTTAGGGTCTAGGTATATCCTTGTATAAAATACATCAGTAATACTGGTTTATCTTCATTAGAGTATTCAGTTCAATCAGTTCAGTCATTCAGTCATGTCCGACTCTTTGCCACTCTATGGACTGCAGCATCCCAGGCTTCTCTGTCCATCACCAACTCCCAGAGCTTGTTCAAACTCATGTCCATCGAGCTATCCAACCATCTCATCCTCTATCATCCCCTCCTCCTCCTGCCTTCACTATTTCTTGGCATCAGGGTCTTTTCCAATGAGTCAGTTCTTCACATCAGGTGGCCAAGGTATTGGAGTTTCAGCTTCAGCATCAGTTCTTCCAATGAGTATTCAGGACTGATTTCCTTTAGGATTGACTGGTTGTATCTCTTTTCAATCCAGGGGACTCTCAAGAGTCTTCTTCAACACCACAGTTCAAAAGCATCGGTTCTTTGGTGCTCAGCTTTTTTTAGGTGAAAAATGTGAGCTGTGTGTGCATGCCAAGTTGCTTTAATTGTGTCCGACTCTCTGTGACTCCATGGACTGTAGCCCACCAGGCTTCTCTGTCCATGGGATTCCCCAGGCAAGAACACTGGAGTGGGTTGCCATGCCCTCCTCCAGAGGATCTTCCCTATCCAGGGATCAAACCTGCATCTCTTACGTCTCTTGCATTGGTAGGCATGTTCTTTACTGCTATGGCCACTTGGGAAGCCCAGAATGTGAGCTACTAGTTGATAATTTGGAGCTGAAAAGGCTTATTAATGCTTCACTGGAAATGTGTACTAGATGATAAACTTGCTATCATAATACTTAATTCTTATAACCAGTCTTTGAGAGAAGCACTGTTATCCCTATTTTACAGATAGAGAAAGAGGTACTTGAAGAGGTTAAGGAGAAGGCGATGGCACCCCACTCCAGTACTCTTGCCTGGAAAATCCCATGGACGGAGGAGCCTGGTAGGCTGCAGTCCATGGCATCACAAAGAGTCAGACATGACTGAGTGACTTCCATTTCAATTTTCACTTTCCACTTTCATGCATTGGAGAAGGAAATGGCAACCCACTTCAGTGTTCTTGCCTGGAGAATCCTAGGGATGGGGGAGCCTGGTGGGCTGCCGTCTATGGGGTCACACAGAGTCGGACACAACTGAAGTGACTTAGCAGCAGTAGCAAGGAACTGCAGTAATGGTATATAGCTTGTAAATGGTGAAACCAGGTTACAAACCTCAGGAAGTCAGAGATTGGATGTGAGCATCTGCATTCATCTTTGAGTCCATGCTTAAATACTAGACTCTCATGCATCTCCAACCTAGGGATTACCAGCAAGAGGTGAATGTGCCCTTTGGGGACATTTGGCAATGCTGTCATGACTGAGAGAGTGAGTGTGGGAATGGCCTTTAGTGGGTAGAGGTCAGATACCCTGCTGAACACCCTACGATGTGCAGGACAACCCCACAAGGAAGAATCAGCCAGCTCCAATGTGTCCAGGTTAAGAAATACTGAGCTAACACATATACTTGTAGTGTTTTCCTACAGAGAAGGTAGAAAAGTGGCCTTTCCCCGACCTTCCTATTTTCTCCGTGGTACTTGCAATCCTCTAATATTCCCTATAATTGATTTATTATGCCTTTTTATTATGTCTTCACTCACTAGAATATAATGTCCGAATATGTTTTCACTAATGCTCCCCAAGTTCTTAGAGAACCTATGCACGGTAGATGCACAAAAAATATTTGTTGAAAAAATGAGTGACTACAACATGAAGTGCATGGAAACAACTCAGGGATCACCTGTCACAGGGTCAGGTGACAGTCGACTTGGATCCCAGGATGAGATGGTGGTCAGGCTACGTTCCTTCTGCCTGATGGGCCTGACCAGTGACTCTATGTGACCTTCTGAGAGACACTGAGTCCAGCCTGTCATCATTCTGTCATGAATGGTCATAGCACTTGTATCTCATTTCTCGGGCTTTCAAGGCATGTGGTGATGATGCAGTGACGCTGGCTTTTCTGTAGAGCTGTCAGAAGAATGACTTGTCTAACTCCAAAGCAATGTGCTTTACTGACGTTATAGAATCTCTCTCAGATTTATTCGGGGAGATAATTTACCCTTAGAAAGAGGGGGAAACGTTTTCTTCAAGGAAAATTAAAGAGAAAAGCTCCTATGGAACTCCCAGGTATGTGAATGTGCCTGAAAGATTTATTCCCTGCTTTCCTGCTATTAATATTATCTATTAGTATTAATGCTGTTAATGCTTACAATGAAAATGAACCCCCTTGCCTGCTTTCTGATGTTACATAGGTTCACAACTGACCACCTTGGGGCTGGAGGATGTGGCTGGTATCAAAATAAATTCTCCATCTATTAGTGTCCTCTTTGATTTCTTTCATCAGTGTTTTATAGTTTTCTATATATAGGTCTTTAGTTTCTTTAGGTATATATATTCCTAAGTATTTTATTCTTTTCATNGGTGGGAGGGGGATTCAGGATTGGGAACTCATGTACACCCCATCTGTGGTGGATTCGTGTCAATGTATGGCAAAACCAATACAGTATTGTAAAGTAAAATAAAGTAAAAATAAAAATTAAAATGAAAAAAATTCTATCCTATAATATTCAATATCAACTTCTCATTTGTGAAATTAGAATGCTCATCTAACTCCAAAGGTTATTGTAAGTATAATGGAGTGAGGAGTTTTATTTTAACAACTAGTCTTAGAGTTCCTCTTGGGGATGGAACTTTGTTCAGATAAAGATCGGATGGTGACTATGGGAGTGTGAACTCTGATTTCTTTGTTTGCTGAGAACTAAGCAACTGGTGTCTGTCAATGGTTGGCACCAGTTTTTTCTATGTTACTTTATTTGTAGACAGGTGCTGAAAGAGAAACTCCTAAATGAAATAGCAACAGAAATAGATAATTAAACCATTTTGTGTAAGAAATACATAGATTTAGGGGTGGCAGACAAAAAGGAGTGGAGGGCAGGGAAATGTGGCTGGGCAGCATGGTTGGGGGCTGGAGGAAGTCAGTGAATGTGCGTGCAGTCAGATGGCATTTAGGGAGGAGAGAGTCAGAGGTCCGTTTGCTGTGATAAAATCCTCCTCTGCCTTCACTTTAACCTCCTCCATCACTCAGATGTTATGTGAGCAGCTGGGGAAAGTCAAAGGAAGTGGGCTGAATTTCATGCCTGTGACATCCTTGCAGAGAGAAGGACCCCTGGAAATGAGATGCTAATGAGATTAAGAGTTTGGTGCAGACAACTCAAGAGGCAGAAGTGGGAATGAGAACATAAACTATAAGGATTCACTGAACTCTTAAGGTGGTCATTGGCTTTCTTAGAGGTTATGGAATTGAGGTTTGGGGTCAGTTTTACTCATATGTCTGAGGGTGGGCAACTGCATTATATGAGGTTCAAATTACTACTCATGAAGTAGTTAGACTAGGGCCTAAAAATAACAAACATACAATACATTTTTCATCAAATTACATGTATTTAAATCTGTCATCCAATTATATACACTCTTTCCTCAGAATTAGATTATATTTATTTTGTTTTTGTTTTTTTATATAAAAAATTTTATTGGGGTATAGTTGCTTTACAATGTTGTGTTAGTTTCAAGTGTATAGCAAAATGAACCAGCTGTAGTATTCATAGACATATCCCCTCTTTTTTTGGATTTCCTTCCTATTTAGGTCACCATAGAGCACTGAATAGAGTTCCCTGTGCTATACAGTAGTTTCTTATTGCTTACCTGTTTTATACCCTGTAGTGTATATATGTCAGTCCCAATCTCCCATTTCATCCCATCCCTTTCTTTCTCTCTTGGTATTCATATGTTTGTTCTCTACATCTGTGGCACAATGAGATCTCTATACNTTGCTTTACAATGTTGTGTTAGTTTCAAGTGTATAGCAAAATGAACCAGCTGTAGTATTCATAGACATATCCCCTCTTTTTTTGGATTTCCTTCCTATTTAGGTCACCATAGAGCACTGAATAGAGTTCCCTGTGCTATACAGTAGTTTCTTATTGCTTACCTGTTTTATACCCTGTAGTGTATATATGTCAGTCCCAATCTCCCATTTCATCCCATCCCTTTCTTTCTCTCTTGGTATTCATATGTTTGTTCTCTACATCTGTGGCACAATGAGATCTCTATACCAAGAACAGCCTTTTGGACTCTGTGGGAGAGGGAGAGGGTGGGATGATTTGGGAGAGTGGCATTGTAACATGCATGATATCATAAGTGAAATGAATCGCCAGTCTAGGTTCGATGCAGGAAGCAGGATGCTTGGGACTGGTGCACGAGGATGATCCAGAGAGATGGTATGGGGCGGGAGAGGGGAGGAGGGTTCAGGATTGGGAACTCATGTACACTCGTGGCTGATTCATGTCAATGTATAACAAAACGAATACAGTAATGTAAAGCAAAACAAACTAAAAAATAAAAATTGAAAAAAAAATAAAATAGCAAAAAAAAAAGATCTCTATACCAATTTTTTTCAGATTCCACATGTACATGTTAATATATCATATTTGTTTCTCAGATTGGATTTAAATCAGGGGTTATAAACTTCTCTGCAAGTTTGTTGACTGGGCTATGTAATACCTGCATTTGAACACTCTTAGGCCAGGATGTTCTCTGTTGCCTCAGGCCTCTCTATTCCCTATTATCCACCCCCTTCATGTTTATGCCCTGTCTGACTCCTACAGCGATTTAAGTTTATGGGTACTGATTTAAACGGAGACGCTTAAGCTATGCAGAGATGAGAGGACACACTCTGGAATATGACGCTTGTCCTTGCAGGTAGGTTTTATTATTGATCATAATATTAATTGTCCCTCCTGTGGAAGGGTTATAGATCCCTCTTACACTGGTATGTGATTTACTTTTTGTTAGTGAACAGATGTGAACTGTGTCCTCTGTTACCACATGGCATGTATTGCTTCTGCACAGAAGTTATAAGAGTCCCTGAATGAGTTACAAACTCCTCCCTGTGCCAAGAGACCAGCAATATCTCGGATAGGGATTTCTCTGTTACCCTCAGTCTCCAAATAAAATATGAAACAAGGCTGATGCAGATCATGAGTAGAAATACAGCATGAGTGAGAAATAGTTGCTGTGAGTCACTGAGCTTTTTTTGGATAATTTGTCACTTGAGCATAATCTTGTCTATGATGATTAAGCCCTTCATATGTTTTACAGATAAAATTCTTAAGGGACCATTCCTAGCTTGGGTCAGAGTTCATGAAAGCCATCCAGTTCTTATTTCTATTGAAAGGAATTTGAGGAGGAAGAAAGGTTCAGAGTTGAGTGCTAGTTAACAACATTGGTATGGTTAATTGCAAGGAGTGTGCAATGAAAGAGAAGTTTGTGTATGTGCTAGGGGACAGATATAAAGTAAAATGCAACTTATTGTTGCAAGCATGGCTCTGTACGAGGCACCAATGAGTGCCCCCAGAAAGGAGTCCATCTTGGAACATGAGTGTTGGCATAATTCATGGAGTGTTTTACCACTGTGTCTGCTCCTCACTCTTTCTTCAATACCTGATAAATTACTCAGGTTCTTTTGAGGTCCAAATTACCCTGATGAAACTCAAAAGAAAAACATGAGAAATAAGAGCTTTATTTACAAAAATAAAACAAACCTCAGGGTTGGGAGAGGTGAAACATCTTGAAAATACCTATTCTCTTAGTGAAGACAATAATTTATGGTTTAATTACTGAATGTCTTCTATATAATGACTTAAAAAAATTATTTATTTGGCTGCACTGGATCTTAGTTATGATGTGTGGGATCTAGGGGACCCCTGTTTGATCAGGGGTCAAACACGGGCCTTCTGCATTGGGAACTTAGGGTCTTAGCCACTGGTTGATTAGGGAGGTCCCTAGACAATGACTCTTAAGTCTACACCACTGACTTTGACTTTCCTTCTCAGAGATGTTAAATATTTCCCTTCTGAGCTTTTTATTTTTTTTTTTTAAGCCCCAACACCACCTTTAAATTTGACATTATGTGATTCTGAACTTGTTACTTTCCTTTCCAAATGGCCTATTTATGTCATGATGCCATTATTCTTTCAGTCTCCTAGGGCTTGAAATTTAGAGTCCTCTAGGCAGGCAAAGGCCCTCCGGGGAAAATAAACAGCAAAAACAAGGGCAGGGAGGACAGGTCCTAGGGAGGACTTAGGGAATCATGAGGTTCTGAGCATAGATGAATGGTGTGGAAGATGAAGCAATGGATCAATGGCTTGAAGTCAGATGGTGGTGAGCAGGCAAGAGGTTAGGACTTCCTTCTGTGGCCAAAAGGAGGGCATGAAATTGTTGTACGTTGGCTAGATAGGATCAGTTTCATTTTAGATGTTTCTGGTACCAGCATGGAGGACTGTGGGAAGAAGGATAAACTGGAGATGGAGAGACCTGCTAGGTGCCATGGACAGGTGCTCAAAACCTGAACTAGGGCAGAGGGAGTGGACAGAAAGGGAACACCAGCTTTTGACCTCCCCAGAGAGAGGAAGGTCTGCACGCACATTTTCCTTGCCTTCTGTACTCAGTAAAAAAGGATAATTTTGCCATACCTACTACAGGGGATCAAGGCACCCTGAAATCCCCAAAGGCTCTGAATTGAGGGTGCCCAAGTGGAAATCTGTGGCCTAAGCCAGCAATTATCCCCTAGAGCTGCAGAACAAGAATTGACTCAGCAGAGTTTTCTGTCCAGTTTTTGTGAGAGCTATCTGTGTGCTCACCCAGCCTCTTTCTTATCTCTTAATTCTCTCCAGTTCTGTTCCACAGTGCGAGCCTATAGCAATATAGCTGCCCTCTTCTACCCCCTCTTTTGTTCAAGGCAAGAAAATTGTTTTAATACTGTTTGCAACCCATGCAGAAAAAATATTTCCCAGCAGGTGTTTCTGAGCATTAAGCAGGTTTTGCTGCTGCCCCTTCCACATATCACTTTAACAGCCACTCCAGCAAATTGCTTAGTCCACGAATTCTCATCTCCCTTGCTGCCTGCATTAAACTAAGAGGAGAAAATAAAGATCATTAAAGTCCCCTTCTCTTGATTATTTTTTTTTTAAAGTGCATGATGCATTCTGGTGAAAAGGGAGTAAGTTTAAGCTCTGGCAGAACTATTATGCAAATCAGTAACTTCCCTGTTAGAAGGGTTCATGTCCAACTTCCTCAGGCAAGTCCGACCTGCAGCC
This sequence comes from Neotragus moschatus, assembly GCA_006410615.1. Taxonomy (NCBI): domain Eukaryota; kingdom Metazoa; phylum Chordata; class Mammalia; order Artiodactyla; family Bovidae; genus Neotragus; species Neotragus moschatus. Next base: position 740,680 of record SJYA01001175.1, on the reverse strand, counting down.
TGGAGGAAGTTGAAGGGTAAGGAGAACTAATGTTTTCTCTTGGTTGAAGTTGTGAAGACTCCTAGAAAAATGGCCAGGATTTGAAGGGTTCCCTGCAGTTATAACTGGGGATAGACTCCTCTTAATACCTGGCACATTCATAGCTGAGCAGAATCTCAGGTGTTAAATGTTATATGAATTAAATTCTCCTGGAACCAAGAGGCAAAGACGTAGAGAAACCTGGTCTAGGAAGGGAGCTGTGTGACAATAATAGGAAATGGATTTCAAAGGAAAGAAACTGTGGGATAATCAGGCTCCTCAGAGGCAGGAACCGGAGAAAGGAGACTCTTCAGGATGTCCACAGGAGGCATGGTTGGATCTGCACTCTTGTGGTTCAGCATTAACCCAAGTTAGATCGTCTCTCCATCTCTGCTTCTGTGAGTGTATTTCCTGCCATTACTATCTGTGCTCCAAACCTGACACATTTTTATTTTCTGTACCTAAGTTATTCTGTTCAATTTCTGCTTCTTTATATATTTTCTCCTTATGGCTTGCTTGATCAGCCTCTCTGGCCAGAAGTCTTTATTCTTTTGAGAATTCAGGGCCATCAACTAGCTCATGAGTTGTCTTTCTTGGGACATATACATCCAACTAGAGTCACTGGACGATAGTGATGTGGGTAGTAGATAGGGAATGTGATTGCTCCATCTTGAGCTATGGTTAGGACATTTTCTTTCTTTTTATTTTCCTTGTATTTACCATGTTTTGTTAGTTTCTGCTATATAGCAAAGTGAGTCAGTTATTCATATACACATATCTATTCTCTTTTAGATTCTTTTTCCATATGGTCATTTTGGGCTTCCCTATTGGCTCAGATGGTAAAGAATCTGCCTGTAATGCAGGAGACCCTGGTTTGATCCCTGGGTTGGGAAGATCCCCTGGGGAAGGGAATATCTACCCATTCTAGTATTCTTGCCTGGAGAATTCCATAGACAGAGGAGTCATTTACTCAGCCATAAAAAAGAATGAAATAATACCATTTGCAGCAACAGGGACATTTTCATTAGATGGGATTGTAGGCATGGATAACACCAGTACCAATACGGAAAGTCTCCTGTGATGGTGAACTCTGTGGATCAAATTGCATGAGCCCAGATAGCTCAGGGATGTCCAGATAGCTGGCAAAACATTATTTTGGGTGTGCCTGTAAGCGTGTTTTGGGATGAGATTAGCATCTGAATCAGTAGACTGAGTAAAGCCATTTCCCTCATGCCTGTGGGTGGGCATCATCCAATCCACTGAGGGCTTAAAAAGAACAAACAAGAGGAGGAAGGCCAAACTAGCTTGTTCTCAGACTTCATCTTTTGCTCTTGGACACTGGTGCTCCTGGTTCTTGGGCTTTCAGACTCATGTTGAGACTTAGACCATCAGCCAGTGATTCTCAGGCTTCAGACTCAGACTGAATTATACCACCTGCTTTCCTGCTTCTTCAGCTTGCAGATGGCAAATTAAGGGATTTCATAACCTCCATAACTACTTGAGCCAATTCCTGTAACAAATCTCTCTATAAATCTAAGTATCTTCTATCGGTCCTGTTTCTCTGGAGAGCATGGCTACACCCCCTTATGGGTTAATTAAGAAATGTATATTGTCAGATTCTGGAACTTCCCAGGTGGCATGGTGGTAAAGAATTCACCTGCAATGCAGGAGATGCAAAAGATGCTGGTTCGATTCCTGCATCAGGAAGATCCCCTGGAGAAGGGAATGGCAACCCACTCCAGTATTCTTGCCTGGGAAATCCCATGGACAGAGGAGCTTGGCAGGCTATATAGTCCATGGGATCACAAAGAGTCAGACATGACTGAGCACACACATATTGTCAAACTCTAAATGGCATTCACTGTGTACACTCAAATTATTTACATTTTCCTGTGGTTATAAGAAGCTTTGAGATTTGTTGGATGGGGTTATATCATCCTTTCTATAGAAACCTGGAAACATGGATTAGGGAAATTAATGACTTGACCCAGGATATAAGTCAGTCTTGAATATGAAATCATCCCTGTGGTACATTAACACTAAGTGCTTTCTTCAACATAATCAAGAAGTACTACTCTTAGTTAGTAGTAGAAGTACTAGTCTTAGTTAACTGAGACTCTGTAAAATCACTTTCCAGGTTAAAGTCTTAAAATGCCTATGACTTCACCCTGTTCCTAGCTATGCTGCAATATGGCTATTGAAAGTATGATTTGAGTTCACAGAGAAATCTTTGCATTTAGTGGATATTTTCCCTTCTCTATGAAACACTAACTCTTGCTCCTTGAAAGGAAAAATTATGTGGTTTCACACATTCTGAATGCTTTCTGTAAAAAATGTCTCTCATCCTAGCTTCTAGGGCTTCCCAGGAAAAAGGAATTCTTAGAAGGTCTGAGAGCTCCACTTGTAGCCAAGAGGACTTTATCTCCTCTGCGGCAGTGATTGCTAGCATTGAAGCTAAATGCGTCTGAGGCTGGCCTCTGACCACCCTGAGTAAGCTGGATGAGTTGTTAACCATGAAATGATGCTCGAAGGAACCTGAAAAGCTGTAGTGAGAGCTGAGGAATGCTCTGCTCACTGCAACCTTGGCTTCTTGGCACAGAAACCGATGGAACATTCTTCTGCCAAATGTCTTTGTATGGTGCCCTCAATTGGGCCAGGCGAGCTGTCTGGAGGATTTAGCCCCTGAACTCCTGTTGCTGATTCTTGTTACCCAGGCTGCCCTCTTTGGTGACAAATAACTGTACCATCTGTGGATGGATCCCTGCCGGGAGGCCAAGGATGCTGTGGGTTAGTGAGCAGGCAATGGGCTTCTGGGGCAGCTGCTACAGTTGGGCCTGTGATTTCTGAAGGACAAGAGTATCAGACAAGATCCAGTCAAAGCCTCAAGATTTCTGACCATTGGCTTTTCACTTGGCTCTGATGTGTGTGTGCATACTGAGTCGTTTCCACCATGTCTGACTCTTTGTGACCCCATGGACTGTAGCCTACCAGGCTCCTCTGCCCATGGGATTTTCGAGGCAAGAATACTGGAGTGAGTTGCCATGCCCTCCTCTAGGGGATCTCCCCGACACAGGGATGGAACCCATGTCTCCTGTAGCTCTTGCATTGCCAGTGAATTCTTTACTATCTGAGCCACCAGGAAAGCCCTTGTCTCTGATCTGGGGCCCCAAATGTCCCTAGGACACAGACCCCTACCCTTGGTCCCTGATGCAGGCACTCACACACAACCTGGGGTGGCAAGTGTCTCATGCATGTGAGTTTGAAATACTCTGTAGGTCTGAGCTCTGGGCTCTTGCTGTTGGAATTCCAAGTGGTGAATTTCATTCCCAGACTAGTGGAGAGCAGGTAGAGAAAACACAACAAGGTGATGAAAAAAGAGCAGAGAAAGGTTTGAAAGGAAAGAAGAGAGGTAATAAAAGCAGACGCTGTGGGGTTGGGGACTTACAGATCAGGGTCGGGGCTGCCAGTCCCTAGCAGTGTGACCTTGTGCAGGTTGACATTTCCCCTTATATGTAAAGTAAGGCTGAACTCCTAGGTGACTGTGGAGACTAAATTTGATGTAATCTGTAACATTCTTAGCATGGTGTCAGCTATGAAAACAGAGGCTCCATAAACAGTAGCTGTTATTGTTATTAGAGGAGACAGAGAAGAGGGATAGGACCTGAGGAGGAGAGAAAAGGGAGCAAACACTAAGAAAAAGGTGAGAGGAAATGAATATGATTTCTATCCATCATCAAGGCCAGTGGGTCTTTCAGCTGTTAGCCAGCAGTGCAGCAGGAGGGGGCCTGACCTTCTCTGGTGGTGGGAGACCTTCTGTGTATATAAACCCCAGCAGTCATCCTGATACCCAGGCCACCTGGAAACAGCAGGGACCCTTGCTGGCACAACAGTGATTTTAGCAGAATATTCAGTGTGCAGGTGGGATGCTGTGTCTTGCTTGGTGTAAAAAAAAAAATTATTCTGAAAATGCTTCACTGGATACTGAACTTGAGAGCAAGATCCTAGGGTTGTAGGTCTCAGTATGTGGCCTGAAGCATCAGAGATACTCTTGGTATTTACAAAATACCATCCCAAGCTAAAGTCAGAAGCTCTGGAGTGGGGGCCAAAGTGTCTGCATCTTCCCATGTACACTGATGTCTGAGCGTAACGGGTCTAATGGGTCTAAGCTATTAAGAGACTGACAAAATACTCATATAGCAGAATTTTACTGGGGAAAACTAACTGCAGCTTTGTAACCACTGTGGTTTAATCCCTTCAATAGGGAAAGAAGTCAGAAAAAGGTGAAGGCCTAAATAAAAATGAACAACTGGAAGGTGATAGAGGACAAAACTTTGGCTGATGATGTAAGAACTGCTTAATAATTAGACTTGTCCCCAAATGGATATTTCAGAATGTAGTGATTTCCTCATTGTTTAGAGGGGTTTGAAGATGCCTATAAATTCTGCTTAATTTCCCAGCTGTGCTGTCTTCTCCCCCCTGTTAGAGTTACATGGCTCCCAATGTTAGGTCTCACCCTTCCTCAGCCCCTTTATGAGTGGTTCTCTAAGAGTGGTTTTCAGGCCACCAAGAAGCTCGCTAGAAATGCGGACTCTCAGGCCACACTCAGAGCTGCTGAATTACATTGATTTAACTGTTCTCTAGGTGGAGATCTGGCATCAGAATTTTGTTATATTTCCCAGATGATTCTAAATTCAGCCAAGGTTGAGGACCACTGTCTTTGGACAGTGGGTCTCCCAATTGGGCGTGCATCAGAATACCACCTGGAATGCTGGTTAAAACACAGACCTCTGCCTCCTACCCCCGGAGTTTCAGATTTTATATGCCTGGTGTGAGTGTGGGTTTCCAGGTGATGACCACAGGGAACTCTCCTCATCCTTTGGATGGATTTTTTTCCTTCTGGACACAGGTAGTTTTCTCCTGCATATTCACTGTTCAGTATCCTGCTGAGAGCTCAAAATAGACTGTGGGCCTCAGTCCAAGCTTTCTGTCTGTGCAGTCCTCGCCCCTCTCTCTGTCCTCTCACTGCTCAGTCTCCCCAGACTCTCGTCTCTCTGTCCACTCAGAGAGTCCACTGGGCTCTGCCTGCACCCTCCTCCCTGTGCTGCTGCCTGGAAAGCATCTGCAGACAGTTTGCTGGGGAAATCCCAGGGCTGCCTTCATCTGTTGTCTCATCTCCCAGGGATCACTCTTTCATTGCCTGATGCTCAGTGTCTTCAAAACCAATGTTTTATCTTTTATTTACTTCAAGTAGGAGAGTAAATCCATTCTGTTTCTCCATCTGGGGCAGAAACAGGGTTCTAATTTGTGATTAAAAAAATTTTATTTTTATTGGAGGATAACTGCTTTACAATATTGTGTTGGTTTCTGCCATACATCACCATGAATCAGCATAGGTACACACATGTCCCCTCCCTCTTTAACCTCCCTCCCATGCCCCACCCCTCTAGATTGTCACAGAGAACTGGGGTTGAGCTCCTGAGTCATACAGCAAATTCCTAATAGCTATCTATTTTACATATGATAATATATATGTTTCAATGCTACTCTATCAATGTGTACCACCCTCTCCTTCCCCTACTGTGTCCACAAATCTGTTTTCTATGTCTGCATCTCAGTTGCTGCCCAAATAGGTTTATCAGTGCCACTCAAGTAGGAGGGTAAACGTTAAGTCAGTATGTTAAGTCTTTGCGGACGAATCCGTCTGCCTGCCTGCCTGTCTGTTTCTCTCTTACCAGCTGAGTCTTAAAAATTAATTTATTTTTGGCTGTGCCGCGTCTCCATTGCTGCAGGGGCTTTTCTCTAGTAGTGCAGAGCAGGGGCTACTCTCTTACTGTGGCCTGTGGACTTCTCATTAATGGCTTCTCTTATTGCAGAGCTGTAGAGTGCACCGGCTTTAGTAGCTGTGGCACGTGGGCACAGTAGTTGTGGCTCCTGGGCTCTATAGCATAGGTTCAGTGGTTGTGGGGCTTGGACTTAATTCTTCACAACTTGTGGATCTTCCCAGATCAAGGATCGAACCCGTGTCTCCTGCATTGGCAGGCGGATTCTTTACCACTGAGCCACCAGGGAGGCCCACTAGCTCATGTTTTGAGATCTCCATTAGTGTCTGAAGTCCATAAGAATTCTCCAGACCTCAGAATTAATTTCTTTTTAATGTATGGAAATCCAGGAAGAAAAGAGTGGGGGAGAATATTCAGTAGCATACAGAGAAGATGGACGTCACAACCAATTAGAAGCAACGAGGTTCAAAAAACAAGAGGGCATCAACCTGAAAGGGCTCTCTGCACAGGAATCGGAGGATAAATGGTCTTCTCCCAATGATTAGTTAACTCACAGAGCAGGTTTCTGGAGGCAGCTGGGAGAGCTGATCGACAGTGACACAGCCTGGGAACTGCTTTCACAGCTCTTTCCCTGTTTGGCTCAGAAATATAGAGGACAGTTGCCGAGGAAGTCATCCAGGAGAATACTGTGTGGCAAGTAGCTGAAGGAACTTGAGAATGGGTGACTCTGGACCAGAGAGGCACGGTTGCCCCACGAGCTCTCTGAAGTGCTCATGTTGGGCATCCTCCTTGACCAGCTACATTTGTATTCACGATCTGCGGGTAACAACAAATGCTGTCACAGTCATGGTTTTATCTGATGCAATGACTGTGATGTATGCAGCCAAGGAGATACTCTTATTGAAGCACTATCCCCTGTTTTACTTTCTTAGTTTAAAAGATGAGGAAATTGCAGTTCAGGCAACTAAAGGAATTGCCCCAGGGGTCTCTGGTGTTGTTCAGTCGCTCAGTCAAGTCCGACTCTTTGTGACCCCACGGACTGCAGCACACCAAGGCGTCCCTGTCCTTCACCATCTCCCGGAGTTTGCTCAAGCTCATGTCCATTGAGTCAGTGATACTATCCAACCATCTCGTCCTCTGTCATGACCTTTTCCTCCTGCCTTCAATCTTTCCCAGCATCAGGGTCTTTTCTAAAGGGTCTCTGTAGTAAGTCAGAGCTAGAGCCTAGGATTTCTTGCCTTTAATTTAGTCATCATTTCTCTATACCTTGTTGTATATTTGTTCTGTGCAGCAAGGAGTAAAAGTCATTAGGAGAAAGAATTCATTTTGAACCAGGTCTGATATCGTTACCTCTGCATTTCTTTCTACCTTTCTACTATATGGAGAAGGGGAATATTAAGGACCCATATCAGAAGGTTGAGTAATGATTCCCTAATATTGATCATATGCCATCTATCATGTCAAATATTTCAGACACTCTCTCATGTCATACAATGACCCAGTGAAGTGGGTAGTTACATTCATGTTACAAATGAGTAGACTGAGGCAGGGAAATTATTTGCCCAGAGTCACATATTGAGAAGTAATAATGTGGTTTAAGTCCAGGTTCTCCAGTGTCTGAGCTCTTACTTTTTAGAACAGCGCTACTCAAAGTGTGGTTTTAGAACAGGCTGAAGTCTCTAAACTGTTGCCCATCCTTGACGACACAGGGACAAGGGTCCCCAGCCTCCAGGCCATGCACCAGTGCCTCCTGTTGGATCAGCGGTGGCATAGATTAGAAATAAAGTGCACAATAAATGTAAAGTGCTTCAGTCATCCTGAAACCATCCAAGTTTGTCTTCCACAAAATTGGTCCCTGGTGCCAAAAACATTGGGGACCCTAGCCATAGGGAGTTGTTCTCTCTAAGCGTGCAAATCAACTATCATTAGGTCAGATGACAAGTTCTATGGTGTGGGGACAAAACTCTCCATGAAGAAAGCAGTAAACTGAAGTTCCTTCTGACCTAAAGATATCTACTTGCAGGTAGGTAACGGACATTTTGGAGATTGGCACTTTTTATAACATTTCCCTGAACCCACTGCATGCCAGAAGCAATCACATTGTAGATTCCATCTTCATTCACTATATATATTTTTTTTTACAAAATAATCATTTGATATTTATATATATTGCAAAAATATTGGCACAATACATCTAGCTAAACTTTATCACCATACATCCTTATAGAATTGTTTTCCTTGTGATGGGAACATTTAAGATCTAGTCTCTTAACAACTTTTAATAACGAAATACAGTATTATTAACCATAGCCACTTGCTGTACATTATATGCATATTTATAGGAATATAAACAGGAATGTATGTTCCTATTTATTCGTTACTTTCTAACTGGAAGTTTGTACCTACCGAGCCCCTGCGCTCATATTCTCACTCCAGCCCCTCCCTCTGGCAGCCGCTACTTTGTCCTTTACACATTTGCATTCACTCTGTTTTGCACTGACTATTTTCCACTTTGATCTGGAAAGAGAATGTTAAACTAAGACACTTGAAATAAGTGAGACTTGATTGGACTGATTCATGTTTTTCGTTAGTCTTTTTTGAGTGACTCTATGTACCATGTGTACAAGCCCACCTGAATCTATTCAACTCATTTGTAGTGTTTTCATTTCTATGTATCAGGAACTTTTGAACTGTACATAAGCATCTGTACATCACTTCATAAGTGAATGAAGGAACCACATCTCCACTAGTTTTGAACGTTTTTCACAGTAAGTTTGGTGGGTGCCCAATAAATTTCGTGGACTTGCTGTCTAACTGGAGGACGTAGAAATAAAGGTGAGCTATACCAGGTTATATATACCTTGTGGGTAAGAATGAGCATCTCTGTTGAACTGGCTATTTGATAGATCTTTTTGTGAATGATGTTGACCAGAGTACGTCCATGGTCCTGTCTGCAGTGGCTTTAAACACTGCACAGGAGGTTGATGGGATCTCTAATGTAAAAAGAAACATTTCTACAAAATATTGTTTTTATTATAGAGTCAGTTTCTACCCAGATATGAATGAAATTAATAAACTGAAGTTACTGCTTGGAAAACCAAGGTAAAGTGAAAACCATATCACAGGGTGACATTATAATCTATATTAAATCTAAGGCTTATTCTTCCAATTTTTTTTTGAACTGAGCAATGTTTTCTTTTCATAGTCGAAACTAGGACTCCGTCTCTTTCTTACAGTCTTCTCCCTTTCTGGTTTTGGTTTTAAGTTCAATGCTTCAGGCATTTTCTGAAACAGAATCTTAAGTCTGGAGAAACCCTTAGGCTCAACTAAAGGGAAAGACCAGTCCCCTTTCCTTGCAAGCTGTGGAAGATGCTAACAGTCTGTTAAGTTGCTCAACTGGAAAACAAAGGAAGTGAACCAGTGGAAATCATTGGTTAATTAAATTCATGGAGACAGAAATAACACCCCGTGTTGATACAGGATATATACCAGCAGCTGACTTGGGGAGAGTTTTCAGCAATTTTCTCTCTGGCTAAGAGTCAGGCTGTGTCAAACACACGCTGACCTTCTTCTTCCTGTCTTCCTCCTTGGCCTGTTACCAGGTTCATTAATTAGTGCACAATTTTTGTTCATTTTACCAATCTGCTTTCCTGAAAGCAGGGGCTACGTATGTCCTGTCCCTGCTGAGTATTCAGCACTTGGCTCTGTGGCTGCTGGCCTGGAGTGGAGCTCACTCAGTCTGCTGTCATATTTAGTGAGCCTGGAGGAAGGAACAAGAGAGTTGGGTCAGGATGATACAGGAAAGGCACCAGGACAAATGGAAGTTTGTGAAAATATGCCTCCCGTTCTTACTGCTGACCTTAAGGGAAAAGCTGAGCAAAGCAGACTCCTGATCTCATTTTCATATCTGCCGTAGAATTCTCCTCTGTGCTTTTTTGAATAGTGGCCCCTCAGTATATGTTGGGGAACTGGTTCCAGGACCTCCTATGGACAATAAAATCTGAGCATGCTCAAGACATCCATGATACAATTGGCCTTCCATATTGGCAGGTTCACTATCTGTGGGTTCTGTATCCATGAATCTAGGAGTCCCACTGTATCATCTTCTTAGTTCAAGAGCAGCAGTTAGCTCTGAAAGTGAACATGCAGTTTGGTTCAGAGGATTACCTACAACATGTACCTTGCAACGTGAATCTTATCTTTCAGTGGCACCTGATGAAAAAACAACAGAAGAGTCTCCATTTGCTCGGCGCCATTTCCCATTATTGTCTTTGGGAGTAGAGAGAGAATACAAAGAAGTTTTATGATTGAGAAAGACTTTCTTACTCAATGACACTGGAAGCTTGGACATTTGGTGACTATGAGATGAGCTTTGCTAGAGTCAAACGTCATGGTTATTGATGGGGTCCATCTCTCTTACTAGTCTCTTATTCTCCTTTTGCCCTTTGTTTCTCGGTGAATTTTGGGGAACACTGTTCAAACTACTATGGGCAGTCTGAATATTGTTCAAACTACTACAGCCAGCGTGCTTTGTGGTCGTGGTGGGCTCTGGGACTCTGCCTTGGTCTCTACTGGAGTCTGTTTCTCATTTCTTTTCCAGTTGGACTGAAATCTTGAACATTGGCCTTTTTATAACGTGGCTTAGAGAAGGTAGTTGGCCAGTTGGGATGGTCATGGAAGTGGGAGAGGTCTGTGCTTTAGATGCATGAGGGAGGTTTCTAATCTGTAGGAGACAGAAATTGGTTGAGTTGGACATTTAGCTTCTGGGAGGTAGTGATGACTCAGCTCCAGGGAATGGGACAAAATAGTGGGAATACAGACCTGGAAAGAACTTGATTTGGGGGAAGAAACCTCGCACTCAGATAAAGCAAGGGAAGAGAAAATAATCAGGAGCTGAGTTTCTGAAACTGTGATATAAAGAAAGGTTTGTCATGAAGGAACTGGTGAAGAGCTGAGTAACTGGATCAAAGATGAAGGTCAACATGTGACCAACCAATGACTCGATGCTTAACTGAAGAATATGTCTGAGAATTTCCACCATTCACCAATATACCAGTGGACTTTTCTCCTTGAGGCTGGCGTTGCTGTCAACTCAGGGGGCTAGGAATAGCCAGCCTAGCAATTGGATTATTTGAATCCTCATTCCTGTCTCTGGGTTGGTCAGTAACTCTGATGTTCACTCAAGCCCTACTTCATGATGTTATTTTTCACTTCTGCATTGTCCAAATTTAGCACACTGCCTGGCACATTTCTGTTGAACTCACATTCTGTCTGTGCCATCCATTTTTTCATGACCTCTGAACTTTGTGCTATACATTCTGTTCTTGATTTTTAAAATTACCTTCCACCCCTTAATCAAAGTTGTTGAGCACTTAGGAGGAGAGGTTCAGCATTTCTAGTCTTGGTAGGGGAACATATTCTGACTTAACCATATTTCTCTCAAACTCTGAGTCCTTCTTAATATTATAAATGGAGTGCTGAGGTTTGCTATAGCTGTACACAACTTTTTCAAAGCATCAATGCCTGCCCATCCCAGAGTCAGAAGGGAGGTGAGCATATAATGTAACCCATGAAGAGCAATCCCTCTGACTGCATCATATGAACAAAGTCCATAACCTCTCAGTTTAGACATTAACATACTCCAGGTTTCAACTTTGGAAACTGTTGTTTCAGATGATTCTGTCTAGATGGAAGTAACTAACTTTTTGCATTAATAAACGTTCATAAATAATAGTATTAATACTTAACATTTATTGTGCCCATTCTAGAAGCCTGGCAATAATATCATAGTCATTTTATGTGAGTTAGCTATTCATTCTTCACAGAAATTTCTTTTAAACATCACTAACCCTGTGTTATAAGAAGAAATGAGATTTAAGAGCATGAAGTTGTTGGTTTCAATGGTCATGCTTGTATTATTCAATTTAGCACTGTGCCAGCCACCCTTTTGTCCTGTGGATAAACAAAAGTAGGTTAAAACATGGATTTTGTGGCACTCACAGGATCACTGGGAGGGCAGACCTGTATTTATGAACTGATGGTAAACATGATGTAAGACATGATGTAATGAAGTTCTAAACTGAATGAAATTAAGTGCTAAGATGCTTGGTATAGACCTAGTGGTTCTCACTGTGGTCCCCAGACCAACAACCTGGCAGTTTGCTAGATGAGCAAACTCTCAGACCTTACTCTAGGCCAGCTAAATCATAAACTCAGGCTGGGATCTACTGCTTTTTTTAATTTTTAATTGGAGGATAATTGCTTTACAGCATTGTGTTGGTTTCTACCATATGTCAAAATGAATCTGCTATAGGTATACATATGTCCCCTCCCTTTTGAACCTCCTCGCATCTCTCACCCCATCCCATGCCTCTAGGATGTCACAGAACACTGGGTTGAGCTCCTTGCATCCTACAGCTAATTCTCACTAGCTATCTGTTTTACATATGGTAATGAATATGTTTCCATGCTTCTCTCTCAATTCATCCCTCCCTCTCCTTCCCATAAGGTGTCCACAAGTCTTTCTCTATGTCGGTATCTCCATTGCTGCCCTGCAAATAGGTTCATCAGTACCATTTTTCTAGATTCCATATATATGTGTTAATATACAGTATTTGTTTTCCTTTTTGACTTACTTCACTCTATTTAATAGGTTCTAGGTTCATCCACCTCTTTAGGACTGACTCAAATGCATTCTTTTTCATGGCGTGCATCACAACTTCTTTATCCATTCATCTGTTGATGGACATCTAGGTGGCTTCCATGTTCTAGCTATTGTATTAATAAATAGTGCTGCAATGAACATTGGGGTATACGTATCTCTTTCAATTATGGTTTTCTCAAAGTGTATGGACAGTAGTGGGATTGTTGGATCATATGTGAACGTGAAGTCGCTTAGTCGTGTCCGACTCTTTGTGACCCCATGGCCTGTAGCCTACCAGGCTCCTCTGTCCATGGGATTTTCCAGGCAATGTTACTGGAGTGGGTTGCCATTTCCTTCTACAAGGGATCTTCCCAACCTAGGGATCGAACCCAGGTCTCTCGGATCGTAGACAGATGCTTTACCGTCTGAGCCACCATACAGTAACTCTATTTCTAGGTTTTTAAGGAATCTTCATACTGTTCTCCATAGTGACTGTGTCAATTTATATTCCCACCAACAATGCAAGGGGGTTGCCTTTCCTCCACACTCTCTCCAGCATTTGCTGTTCATAGATTTTTTTGATGATGGCCATTCTGACCGGTGTGAGGTGATACCTCATTGTAGTTTTGATTTACATTTCTCTAATAATGAGCAATGTTGAGCATCTTATTATGTGTTTATTAGCCATTTGATGTCTTCTTTGGAGAAATGTCTGGAGAAATGTCTTTGGAGAAATTTGGAGAAATTTAGATCTTCTGCCCATTTTTTTGATTGGGCTGTTTGTTTTCCTGATGTTGAACTGTATGAACTGCTTATGTATTTTGGAGATTAACCCTTCACCAGTTGTTTCCACTACTGTTTTAACAGGCTTTTCAGGTGATTCTAAAATACTATATATGGGAACTACTGGTAAACCATAGGTGTTAAGGGCAGTGCATTAGTTTTCAGGGCTTCCCTAAAAATTGCCACAAACTGGGTAGCTTAAAACAAAATCTATTCTTTCACAGTTCAGGAGGCCAGAAGTCTGAAATTAAGGTGTTGGTACAATTGGCTCCCTCTGGAGTTTCTGAGAAAGAAACTGGTCTGATGTTTCTTTCTGAGCTTCTGGTGGCTCCCAGCAGTCCTTGGCATTCCTTGACTTATAACTGTATCACTACAGTCTCTGACTCTGCCACCACGTGGCTCCTCTTGAGTCTTTGTTATGCCCTTTTCTTATAAGGACACTAGTTGCTGGATTTAGTGCCCACGTTTCTCCAGTGTGACCTTATCTTAACTAATTACATCTGCATAGATCCTATTCACAAATAAGATCCCATTCTGAGGTTCCAGGTCGACATGAATTTTGGGGAACACTGTTCAAACTACTACAGGCAGTTAAGATAAAGAGAGTTAGGTTAAGTGGAACTTGAGGGAAGAGCTTTAGGAGTGATCTGAGTGGTTGAAATGAGTTAAATAATCAAATGGTGAGGTCATTGTAGGAGTGAAGGTTAGTGAAAAAGCATAGGCAAGTTCAGGGGGGATCATGATGCTGGGATGGCCAAGAGGCACATGAAAAGATGCTCAATATCACTAATCATCAGGGAAATGAGATATCACGCACACAGGTCGGAATGGCCATCATCAAAAAGAACACAAGTAACAAACATTGGCGAGGATGTGGAGAAAAGGAAACCTTTATATGCTTTTTGGTGGGAAAGTAAATTGGTGCAGCAGCTACTGTGGAAAACAGTATGGAAGTTTCTCAAAAAACTAAAAACTGAAATACCATATGACCCAGCAATTCCACTGCTGGGTGGGATTTCTGGGTATATATCTAAACAAAAATTATATCTATACATACTCTTGGGTATGTATCTGAAAAAACCCCACTAATTCAAAAAGATACGTGCCCCTTAATGTTCATAGCAGCATTGTTTACAATTGCTAAGATATGGAAGCAATCTCAGTGTCCAGAAGACATGGTGTGTATATCACACACACATACACACAAACACACACACACACATTCAATGGACTATTACTCAGCCTACCAAGAATGAACTTTTGCTGTTTGTAACAACATGAATGAACTTGGAGGGCATTAAGCTAAGTGAAATAAATGAGAGATAAATAGTATATGATATCACTTATATGGGGAATCTAAAAACTAGCGCAAATCTATGAATAAAACAGAAGAAGCAAACTCACAGATACAGAGAACAAACTAGTGGCCGCCAGTGGGGTGAGGGAAATGGGGAAATGAGGGACATTATAAGGGTGGGAGAAGAGAAAAGGGCCATTATGGGATTATATGAAATCCTGTGTGTGAAACTTGAAGATTGTTAAGAACTACAGAATTTAAAGACCCTTTCATTGGATTTAAAAATAAATAAAATGAGTATTGATGTGGTAATATATTAACATACATTAGTAATCTCTATTCACTTTATTCTCTAATATAACTAAACTATTTGTTTAAAACTGCTTGCCAACTGATGGTTTATATAAAAAACCACACACGATATACTGATAATTTCCATACCACCTTTTAATAAGAGAAGTTGTTGGGATCTTTAGTTTGATCTCGCACTAGCTAAACAATGGCCCTGAGTCATGATCTGATATGGAAAACTGCATCAGATCCTTCCGATGACTTTCCCGTTAGTGCTCAAGGTATTAAATCATTTCAGCTTCTGCTAAACTTACACCAATTACATTCAAGAGTTCTCAGCTCTTACAATACTGTCTGAAGTTTGAAGGTACAATATGGTCTGAAGTTTGAAGGTAATCAATATCTTGATCAAACATGTCACAAAAAGTTTATTGGAATGCCATATTTGATTAGGTCAAACTTAATCCTTCAGGCCAGAAGAGGGGAAACAGCTCTGTTGATGGGATGCCTGGTTTAAATCTAAAGTGTAAATAAACTTTCTGTGCCTGAGTTTATTTCTCCTTAAAATGGGGGTATGATAAGGAATGTTTATAGCATTCAAATAAGTTAATAATGTGATTACCATGGTTCATGGTCTGCATGTGATCATTCTCACTATTACAGATAAACTGTCAGTGCTCACAATGAATGAGAACTCAGAAGATTTTAACAAGTCATCCCATTAAATGGAGGTGAAATTCAATGGGAACAGTGTAAAGGGATTCCTGCACTCCACAGCTACCTGACCTAAACCTCCTCCCTCAGGTTGTGTCTGCTCTCTGTGGCCTCCTTCCTGTTTCTGGAGTCCTGAGTAGAACCCACTTGGCTGGTAGAACCCACTGTGATTGGCCAGTGTCTGCAGTGGACCCTATTACTGCCAGCCTGCCTGCTCTTCTATTTTTCCCCATTGAACCTAGAATCTCTTACTACTGAAGTCTCCTAGAGGCTGCAGTTACTACCAGTAGGTACAAAATATCAACGCCCAGGGAGAGTAGGCTGGTGGTGAATGGTCATAACTATTGGCCTACCAGGATTCAGCCCTTTTTCCTGCGGGTGTTTTCAACTGCTCTGGCAAAGGCCACACAAAATCCACGAGTTTGGGGGGACTGATTGGCAGGAACACTGATGAATGAATCAGTTTATGTTGGAGGAGGCCTGAAATAGGTCCTGGCAGTCTCCTGGTTGTGCCAGGCATTTAACTTCTTGGTTAGTAGATGGTGGAGGGTTGAGGAAGAGATCAGAGGAAAGGGGACATTTACCTAGCACAGAAGTGTTGTAGTGTCTTAACAATGGGATGAGCTGTACTGGTGAATCTTTAGGCCTGGACATGGAGAAGATGCCACTATGCTAATAAGGCAAGGCCATTTTCTAAAGCCAGTGGGGTTGAACTCTCTCCAGTGGGTACCACAGAGTCCTTGTTGGCAGCCCCTTTCAGTCTTGGATTCAAGCAAAACAGAGATCTAAGCCAAGACTTATCTGGGGAAAAAAAAAATGTAGCTGTTCTTCCAAGGATGGCTTTTGCTTCAGAATGTTCTTTTCTTTTTGTTTGATGTTTCCTCATTTATCTGTTGGCATCACTCTTTGGGAGGTTAATGTGAGTTCTAGAGAGAAGAGAATGGATCACCATTTTTAAGCCTTTGCAGATATAAAATCTTTTCTTCGTAATGACTTGTATTTAAGAAGTTTATTAAAAATTCTCCAATGAATGCTTTGCAGGTGTCTTTTTTTTTTTTTTTTTTAAGAATGAGACTAGGAGCAAAAAAAAAAAAAAGACCCTTAAACTAGGTAAATATCTTCCCAGTTTTGGGGAGACACAGTCAGTCTTGAGGCTACTAATTGTCTCCTATATTAAAAAATGCTGGGTTCTCATTGGGACATTGGGTATTAACCTGAACACAGAAGCTGCTTGGTTGACACCAGTTCTCCTTCTGTCCCCGCTCTCTGGCTGTGCAACACTCCGGAAGTGCAAGTGAACTGAAGACTTTTAGGAGGTGCTCATTTCCCAGAAGGCCAACACAAACCTTGATATCCCTCCAGGCAATCTTGATTCCAGCTTGTGATTCATCTAGCCCAGTTTTTCTCATGATGTACTCTGCATATAAGTTAAATAAACAGGGTGACAATATACAGCCTTGACGTACTCCTTTCCCAATTTAGAACCAGTCTGTTGTTCCATGTCTGGTTCTAACTGTTTCTTCTTGTCCTGTATACAGGTTTCTCAGAGGCAGGTAAGGTGGTCTGGTATTCCCATCTCTTTAAGAATGTTACACAGTTTGTCATGATCCACACCGTCAAAGGCTTTAGCATAGTCAGTGAAGTAGATGTGTTTTTTTGAATTCCCTTGCTTTTTTGATGATCCAGTGGATGTTGGCAATTTGATCTCTGTTTCCTCTACCTTTTCTAAATCCAGCTTGTACAGCTGAAAGTTCTCAGGTTTAAGTACCACTGAAGCCTAGCTTGAAGGATTTTGTGTAAATCGTGCTGACGTGTGAAATGAGTGCAATTGTATGGTAATTTGAACATTCTTTGACATGGTTTTTCTTTGGGATTGGAATGAAAACTGACCTTTTCCAGTCCTGTGGCCACTGCTGAGTTTTCCAAATTTGCTGGCATCATAATGAGTGCAGCACTTTAACAGCACCATCTTTTAAGATTTGAAATAGCTCAGCTGGAATTCCATCACCTCCACTAGCTTTGTTTGTAGTAATGCTTCCTAAGGCCCACTTGACTTCACACTCTAAGATGTCTGGCTTTAGATGAGTGATCACACCATCGTGGATATCTGGGTCATTAAGATCTTTCATGTACCATTCTTCTGTGTATTCTTGCTGCTGCTAAGTTGCTTCAGTCATGTCCGACTCTGTGCAACCCCATAGTCAGCAGCCCACCAGGCTCCCCCATCCCTGGGATTCTCCAGGCAAGAATACTGGAGTGGGTTGCCATTTCCTCGTCCAATGCATGAAAGTGAAAAGTGAAAGTGAAGTCGCTCAGTCAAGTCCGACTCTTAGCAACCCCATGGACTGCAGCCCACCAGATTCCTCCATCCATGGGATTTTCCAGCCAAGAGTACTGGAGTCAGGTGCCATTGCCTTCTCCAGTGTACTCTTGCTACCTCTTCTTAATCTCTTCTGCTTGTTAGGTCCTTGCCGTTTTTGTCCTTTATTGTGCCTATCTATGTATGAAATGTTCCGTTGGGAACTCGTTTTCTTAATTTAGATCTCTAGTCTTCCCATTCTATTTCTTTTCTCTGTTTCTTTGCATTGGTCACTTAAGAAGGCTTTCTTATCTCTCCTTGCTATTCTCTGAAACTCTGCGTTCATTGGGTTTGTATTTCCCTTTCTCCTTTCTTTTTTCCCCCTCAGCTATTTGTAAGGGCTCCTCAGACAACCACTTTGCCTTCTTGCATTTCTTTTTCTTGGGGATGGTTTTGGTCATTACCTCCTGTACAGTGTTACAAACCTCCATCTATAGTTCTTCAGGCACTCTGTCTATCGGATCTAGTCCCTTGAATCCGTTCGTTACCTCTGCTGTATAATCATAAGGGATTTAGGTCATAACTGAATGGCCTAGTGGTTTTCCCTACTTTCTTCAATTTGAGCCTGAATTTTGCAATGAGGAACTGATGATCTGAGCCATAGTCAGTTTCTGGTCTTGCTTTTTGCTGACTGTATAGAACTTCTCCATCTTCAGCTACAAAGAATATAATCAAACTGGTTTCAGTACTGAACATCTGGTGATGTCCATGTGTTTAAATGGGTCTAACTCCTGCCTTTTATGATAGAAGCTCAGAGGGAAAAAAAGAGTAATCTTAATTTTGACAAATAAATTACCCAGTTTTGTCACAGCTGTCTTCTTGATACTACTATTAATTATCGATAGCATTATGTATGGCTTTTCACCATTCTGCCGGTCAATTCCCCATCTATAAGATGGGGACAGAGCATTCGTCTTATGGGGCTATTGTGAGGATAAAAATGTAATCATCCCTAGCCTAGGAAAAGTTTTTTGTTGTTGATTTTTTTTTTTTTCCTTTCTGGAGAACCTTAAACCCACTTTCACATCTTAAGAACCATTGTGTGCATGCACATGGTTATTTTGTGCTGTATCAGTCAAATATCAACTCAGAAGACAGCATTCCCATGGCAATTTCAACAAAGAAAGTTTATCATAAGGAATTACTAACTGTTGTGGGAGATTAGGGGGCTTTCCTTGTGGCTCAGCTGGTAAACAATCTGCCTGCAAATGAGGGAGGCCTGGCTTCCATCCCTGGTTTGGGAAGATCCCCTGGAGAAGGGAAAGGCTACCTACTCCAGTATTCTGGCCTGGAGAATCCCATAGACTGGGGTTGCAAAGAGTCGGACATGCTTGAGCGACTTTCAGTTTCATTTTCACTTTCAGGGGAATGAGAGATTGCTTAGTAGGAGTAAAGGGAGCCCTGAAGAAGGTAGGAACATTAGATACGAGGAACAACCACTACCCCAGGGCTGAACTAGTATTTGAGTAAGAGCCCCCCTGCACCTCCTGCCTCAGAGCCAGACCTTGCTGGTGAGGACACGGCTGTGACTCTGAACGGCAGAGATTTTGCTATGGTGCTATGCTGGCAAAACTTGCTAGAGATCAGCCTCTGGCATGGGTAGGCAGTGTCCCCTTTCTGGTGCTGGAGAGAGCTGTCATAGCGAGGTATCTCCCTGGAGGCATTCTGCTGTAGGACTTCTCAGGTGCTACTGGCCACTGTGGGCTACAGTAGGTTAGAATTCGGGAAGCTGCCTGCACTGCAGGAGCTGGGGAAGCTGATGCTCTGCAGTCAGCTGGAGATGGGAGAATCTGTGCATACTGTGCAAGTCAGAGGCTGGAGTGGGAGCTGAGCACGGGGAGCCACCCCAGCTGCAGAAGCCTGCCCAGTAAGCTTGCCAAGAAGAAAACCCCCTTCCTACTCAAATGTCTTATCAGCTCCCTCTGCTGACAAAGTGTGACAACATGCCAACTAGGAGATGAACACAAAGGCTCCAACTTAGTCTTCACAGAATGGGTAATGAGGAGTGATTTTGCAAATGAAATGCAATAAAAACACACTGGGATGAGGTCTCCTTGAGTAATCCATAGTAGTAACTAATGCTTAGCACTCCCTACTAAATACTTGCTTTTTCCTTTTGTGTTTAAGCTTATAATTACTTCTCTTTATGAACTAATAGGTATTGTAGACTGTGTAATCCCTCACTAGAATGAGCACCCATAGTAACAAAATACGGGTAGTGCCACAATAATAAATGTATTAAGCCAGAAAAAGAGAATTTTTTGGCTGTATTACTTAGTTAGAACATTCCTTTAAGATGGTCTTTGTTAGAGGTACAAACAATAGGATATTCCAGCTCACAAGTATTTTGGTAATCTGATACTAGTCTTTTAACCTAATGCATCTTTTTGTGTGGGCTTCTGTTTTGCATTGTTTGGAATGAATTAAAGGCATTAAATGAAAAGGAGAAGCAAATTAAGTTTATTCTTTGGACAATGTGAAGCCAATGAGGCTTTTGGGTGGAATGGTGATGTGGTTGAAGAAACTCTGAGGGAAGGTCAGTACCATACTTGGCTTGTGGAAAGTGCTTAATAAATGGTGGCTACTTGGCCTGTTCCTGATGTGGCTATCCTCTGTGTCCTCTGAATGATGAGTAGTCACCCTTTGACAGGGGTCACAAAAGAGGCCAGGTAGAAATAATTGGAAGCAAAAATCAACCTAATTCCCTGCTGCCCCACCCCCACCCCCCTCTCCTGCATCATCAACTAAATACAGCTAGATATTAATAGAAGAGGGGAGGACACAGTGAATTCCTTGGTCCAGGCTCTGCCTTTAGCCTCTAGAGCTCATTTAGGAGTCTAATTAGACCAGAAATACCTTAGTCATTGACCCGGGAGTAGAGGTGGGAAGAGAGGGCATGATTAATTTAATGCCTGGAAATGAGGGGGAGACAGACCAGTGCCGCGCAAGGTCAGCGAGCAGCTGTGAGCATCTTTTCATCTCTCCATAAGTCACTTCCCTGTGCTTCCAAATGAGGTTTTAAAAAGTGGAAACACCAACGAGCATTTATTATTTACAAGTTTTTGTTGGAAGCCTCGTTGCATATGAGGTGCGGTATAAGGCCACAGATGGAGATCCTATAGCTTCTAGGTCAGAGCTGAGGTCTTGAAGGAGTGTTAGGAGGCCCACGGACCGACTTACGCTGAGATGTGTATTATAGGTGTCATTATAGCGTAACTGGGATCCGATGCCACCAATCCGTGAAAAGCACCTTCTCCATGGTTATCTGTGACCTCTTTGTGCTTAAATCCAAAGGATCTGATGTCTGCCTTTGTTTTACTTGACTTCTCAGCAGTCTCTTCTTGAATTCTCTCTGAATGTTCCTTCTACATTTTAGGTTTCTTCCGTGTCTTCTCTCTGACACCTTTCCCCTGTGTATCCTGTGTATCTCTTAACTGTTTGTATTCATCATGGGCTTTCTCTGCCTCTTGCTATATATTTTTTTCTGGGTTGATTTAATCTCTTTACAGTGCCTCGATTACCATTAATCTACTGGTCATGATACCCAAATTGAAAACTTAAGTCCATTTCATTTTCTTCAACTCCAGACCTATTTACCTAACTATAACTAATTGGACATCATGTCTTGAAACACTCACAGGTATTTCACATGCAACTCGTTCTACACTGCTTCTACTCTACTCCCTCAATTTGCGATAAGTGGTACTCCCACTCAAATAGTGGTCCAAGCCAGAAACCTCACAATCACCCTTGACATTCACTCTCCACCTTCACCTAATCAGCGGCTGATCATGCTGATTCTGTCTCCATAAGAGCTCTTAAATGAACTACTGTTTGTATCACCATGGAACTGTTTCAGTGGGGGCCACCTTTATCTTTCATCTTCATTATTACAACAGCTTGACTTAATTCACAGAACTGTTTTGCCAAAAGCATCACGTTTAGCTCTACAATTCTCTAGTGGCTCCCTGCTGTCCCGGGATGAAGTCCTGGCACTTGCATGTGGTCCACAAGCCTGTTTATGAGTGGATCTGTTTCCTTTTCTAGCCTTTTCTCTCATTGCTCCAGCACCTCTTTGAGTCCTCTGTTCAGCTATATTGAACCATATCCGTTCATTGAGCATGCCATTCTCTGTGCTAAAATCTGGGCCTCTGTTTCTCTGCTTCATTTGGATAACTCTCACTTCTTCTAAAGGACTCAACTTAGATGTATTTCTTCCAGGAAATCTTGACCCCTACGAGGACTTGATGTGATCACATATGTGGATCCCATTAGCACCCTGTATTTACCCTTGTTGTTTTGATCATGAAAGTGAAAGTGTTAGTTGCTCAGCCATGTCCAGCGCTTTGCAACCGCATGGACTATAGCCCACCAGGCTCTTCTGTCCATGGAATTCTCCTGGCAAGAACACTGGAGTGGATAGCCATCCCCTTCTCCAGGGGATCTTCTGTACCCAGGGATCGAACCCACGTCTCCTGCACTGCAGGCAGATTCTTTACCATCTGAGCCACCGGGGAAGCCCATCATGTTGATCATGGGTTCTCTTAATAACTGTGATCTCCCTCAGCACCATATAATTTACAGAACCATTGAGAAACTTAATTGTTTTTGTTATGCCTCCTTGATCCAAGGGACTGGGTGATGTTGCATCTCAAAGGAATAAGTACTGACTGAATTTAGATAGTTTGTCATCCTCAAGAGGGCTGTGTCTTCCACAGTAGGGGAGTACTTCAGTTACTGTATCAACACAACTGCTATTGTAAGCAATGGAGAAATTATTAGGAGATATGAAAAAACATGTTCTGTTAATGTAACTCCATTACCTAATTCAGGGGCTTTGTTTCAGGCCTTTTCTAGCTGCTTTTTCTAGTGGGTTCTTGACATATTATGTGGCACAACCCACCTGCTAGTGTTAGAAAAGGGGGAATGCAGCAGAGGTGGCTTCAGAACAAACTGGACCAAAAGTTTGAAGTATCATCAGAACTGGCCTCTCTTTTAATTTTATTTCTGTTTGCTTCTCTTTGTTCATTTGATTCTCTACTCCTATGCTTTTTTCATCATCTGATAAAGGAAAGTTCAGACTTAAATGGTCCAAGGTTAGTTACCATACAGGAAAGAAAGAAGCCATTGGGTCCCATCCTCTTCCCTGATGTGGTAAACATATCAGGGAAGAACCCTCCCTGGCTTGCCTAAGTCACATGACTCTGGCTTGGGCCAGTCAGGGATCGTGTACCTATCTCTTTGGTTAGACAGAGAGGTATTTCACAGAAAAGTCGATGGAATCATGAAGTGAAGACCAGAATCCTTGGTGGGAAACATGATTGAATGGGACATCTATGGTTAAGATTTTACCGTTCCCCTACAGGTTCATTTCTCTGCTAAAGCAACAGGTTAAAGACACAGGATTCTGCCAAATTAAATGACTGGAGAATGGTAATAATTCCCAAAGTGGAATAGCTGTCTAAACCTATGTTTTTCTGAATACCTTTCTTTCTGTGTCACCCACTCTGAGTTTTTACAAAATTGACTAGCTTCTCCTTATGAGAAGAAGGAGGAATGATTTCTTCCTCCTATATTCAATTGAGTGTCATATTCTTCTTTTTTAAGGGACCACCGTAATGAAGCATGTATTATCTTCAGGGCAAAGGAATCACCCCAGGTGTCTAAATGTTGTGGGTAAGTTGTGGGGTTCAAATCTTGCTGCCATGAATAACAGGATGGGATTACTCACTCTGAAACTGCTTCCTGATTCACTTTTGATGTGGGAAAGTTCACGTCGACCTCTCTCTTGCCTGGTCACTTGGTTTGTAGGTGATGAAGTGGTTTTGGCAGATGGTAGATGAGTAATGTGACAAGACAGTGGAGGCCAATACTATCCTTTAAAGTGATTGAAGACTGCAGGATTTGAAGGCTCTGTCGAAATTTCATTCACAATTCTTATGTTATTTTTGAGTCATACCTTATTGTCCCCCTGTACCTATAAAAAATAGAGCTTTAGCAATTCTAATGTTTACAATGGAGTTTAAGATGCTCACATGAGTATTACAATCAATTACTTATTAAAACTAGCACCAAGTATTGAAAATGTTTAATTTGAAATGGCTGTATGTTGCTTTGAACAGAATTTACAGAAATAAAGATATTGGTGATGATAACTGACAATGATGTTGATAGTTGGTATAGAAATTCCCACTACTTTTACTTTCTACTGTCTTTTTGTGATAGGTGCCTTAACCTATATGACCCCTGTGGGAGCTCAGCCATGAGAATTTGCCTTTCAGATGTCTAGTTACTGAGGACATAATCGACTGATGGTCCCAGCTGCTGTGTTCTGAAATCCACCAGTGACTTCTTGCCAGTTGCATGCTTCCCTTGGGCTACTCCAAGCCAGCTGGAGAGTTAGAGGGGTACTTAGGAATCAGTGGGAGACAGTGGACTCCTTGATGACCTTGCTGAAAGTTTCTTAGCTGTGCATTCTAGTCTATGACGCTGCCGCCCAACCTTTCTTCCTTTTCTTCTCTTCACTTGGAGTCTGTATCTGCACCCCAGTCTGATGGTTCTCCCAGCCTCTCCTAAATCCTTCCCCATTTTGTCTCATGCGTGTTTCCTCTAATAAGCCCATTTCTTACAAATTGTGATAAAATACATAGCATAAGGTAAAATTTGCCATTTAAACAAAGCACACAATTCAGTGGCATTAGTTATACTCACTAAGCTGTACAACCACCACCACTGTCCATTTCCAATTTTTTTCATCACCCAGAACAGAGACTCTTTGCCCATTGAGCAGTATTCTCCATTTGAATAAATTCCTTACTCATTTAATTATGACTTGCCATCTGCTCCTCAGAGTACCTTGACCAATAAACTCTTATGAAGATTAAAGGAGATTTTCAAGGCAGATACTGTCTTTCTATTCCAGATGAGGACTCTGAGGCTCTGAGGGGTTGAGGACACCGAGGTTCAGGGGGTTGACTAACTTGCAGTAGATCACACGGCTAGTCAACGTTTGAGTCAGATGTGTGGTTCCAAATTTCATGTTCTTGAATGTTGCCTTCTGATAACAATTGATCCAGATATGAGCTTCTGAAAACCAAGGGCTGCAATGAGGAGGAGACAAACGGGGTCAGCTGGGAATATACTTCCATGATCTGAGAGATTCTGCCTAGGAGTAAGCCTGCAGAGACAACGGTCCTCCTGCCCCATCCTGTTCCAGTTTACACTGTTCCTTCCTCATAGCTGTGTCTTACGATCTAGGGGCGTGGTGTCAAGTCCTTCATATACATTACTTCATTTAGTTCATATGGAAACCTTTGCTTCTGCATTCCTTTCCTTTCCTGATAAGCAACTGTTTCAATCTGCCCTTTGGAACTTAGGGAAGGTCAAGGAAGCTGAATGTAGCCTATTTCCTATGAACAGTATATGGGGGACCTAGAAAGGATTTGTACCTGGGAGAGCCCCACAGGGTCCTGCTCCATTTCATGTTCTCCAGGTACTCATTTGGCAGTAGAATGAAAATCATTGAACAGGTGATTCTGATGATGGGCCAAGTTGTGTATTCACAGATGTGGCTCAGGCTCTCAATTTTATTTACGAACAGATTGATGAACTATTGCTTGCTAGATGGCATATAGCAAATTATTGGCAGTCTGGGGAACCCTCAGGGCCCTTACGTACCAGTCCAGTATTCTCCTCACAATTTAATACTTCTTTGAGCAGAGTGACCATTTCATGTGTACCAGGTTGAAGCTACCAGTCATTGGCTTGTGTTTGTGGTAATTTAATCCCAATAGTTATAGAGCCTCTGCTCTATGACTCTGAGCTTCTGAAGAGCAGGGGATATGTCTGTTCATCATTTTATCCTTAGCACCTAGCACTGCTGCTGCTGCTGCTAAGTCGCTTCAGTCGTGTCCGACTCTGTGCGACCCCATAGATGGCAGCCCATCAGGCTCCTCTATCCCTGGGATTCTCCAGGCAAAAACACTGTGCTTGGCAAATGAAAAATACTCAGTAAATGAATAACACTGAGAAGTTATGAGTCAAATTTTGGTTATACTACAATTTCTCTCACTGAAAATGAATGAAATATACATCAGTATAAGGGTCTGTGAGATCCAGGAGATTTTTCAGGCTATGGCTACTTTGAGGGTTAAAGTCAAATATACCTGAATTCATGTCTGGTGGTGTGATACTGAGCAAGATTTCATTCAAACGTGCCTCAGTTTTCCTCATCCATGACATGGGTCATAATAGTAGGTGCTACACAGGGCTTGGCTTTAAGGATTAAATATGATAAGTACTTATAAAGGGTTTAGCTTAATGTCTCAAAATATGGAAAGTGTTCAATAATTACTGATTTTCTTATTTCTTTGGATTGATCAAATACATGGACATAGGAAACTGTTAACAGAGAGAAGTCCTCATTAGATTTAGGTCCTAGAGAATAACTTGGAGAGGAGAGAGAGTGTATAGAATGAGACATTTGGGAAACATTTCTTGGGGGAGGAAGTGCTTGATACAGTTTCAAGGAAGAACTGAGATTTTCCTGGATTGGAGAGAGAAGTCCAGGGGATACTAAAGGCCTGAACTGAGGCATGATGGCCTGACCACACCTGGCATTCTTGGGAGACAAGGAAGAAGATGACTTTCCCGTTGTGAGGACAATGAGGGGAACATCCCTGACTAGTGGGCGGGGATGTTATTAGGCAGAGACTTGAAGTCATGGTGTGGAGGGAGGCCTCAGAGGCCTCCTCCTGGAGGGAACTGTCAAGCGCTGTAAGCACCAGTAGGAAAAGTCCTTAGCAGTTTCCTTTGACCTAAGAGTACAGTGTGGTTTTCATCTCATCAAAACTGGAGGAGAGTTTTCTCTCAAAATGGCCTTGTTCTTGAAGGTACTGTCTGAATAAGGAGTGACCAGCGTATTTCAAAAGGTGATTCAGCTCTCACAAGGATTTTCTTGTTCCCCTTCCCTCCCTCTAGACACGGTGGTTTTACCCTGCAGACTTAGGAGGAGGTCTAGAAATAGTGAGGCTCATAATATGAATCATATATTCAAGGCCTATCAGCTGCTCTTCACTGTGAAGACGTGGATGCTCAAGGCTGTTTTTGAGAGATGGACGCCTTTGTGCCTCTCCAGAGCTTGTCAGCAAACTCCACCTCTAGTTCCTGGGATTCACAGGCTTGACACAGTGCCAGTTATGCGTTCCTTAGCCCTCTTTATAGGAGCTCTCCTTCAGTCTTGGCGGTTTGCAGTGGGCTGGGGGGCGTCATTGAAATGGGGGAATCTGTCAGTGGCATAGGAATATACTTCTATGCCTTTGTCTATTTTATGTGAGGATGCTCTCTCAGGATGGCTCATGCTACCCATCAGTTCCTGATATTGTCCTACCCACCCCCCCACTCCCCACCCCCACAAAAGACATGCGCACATAGCATGTTGTACTAATTAAAAAAACTTTTTAGAGATTTGTTTCTTTCCGGTCAGTGAGGGTGAATACAAGTTGGAGGAGTGAATGTCTCCTGTGCATGCGTGCTCAGCTGTGTCTAACTCTTTGTGATGCCACGGACTGTAGCCCACCAGGCTCCTCTGTCCACGGGATTCTCCAGGCAGGAATACTGGAGTGGGTTGCCATTTCCACCTCCAAGGGATCTTCCCAACCCAGGAATTGAACGAACATCTCCTGTGTCTCCTTCATTGACAGGCAGATTCTTTTACCATTAAGCCCCTGGGAAGCCTGATTGCCTCCCATCCATCACTTATATCCATTTTCCCCAGAACTGTGGAATGATAAGCCTTAAAAGGAAGTGAAGTGCTCTTTCAGTTTATCTCTCTGCTGCCACTAGGATTAGTTGGACGGGATCCATAAAACAAAACTGGACTGAGGATCTGCTCAGCACCACATCAGCTCTCTGCGTGATGCTGGGGATGTAGAGGAACACAGACGTCAGTTAGAAATTGAGCCCTCACTCACAGATGAGTGGTGGAAAACTGTAAACCATCCAAATAAAAATAGCAGTGGACAGCAAGAGCTCTAATAGGGTAGAGCGTAGTGAATGTGGCAGCCTAATTCCCACGCCTATCTTTTTTTTTTTTTTTTCCTATCGCAGTGTTATAAAAACGTCTTTCATTTTTTCTTTTGATTAGCCCAGATTTTTATTCACGACAATTACAGGCTACATTGTAAAACATTCCCCTTTTCTGGTAAATTTATCTGAGCATGCCTTCATTTCTTCATATCCTAAGCTGGAAAACAGATCTGTTTCCTTTACTCTGTTCTTTGAGCATTGACAGTATGAATGAAATTTAGGTCGCTCTAGAATTTTCCATGGTAATAATAATCCTATGAGTCTGGACAGAATTTTATCTCCTCCCACCCCAGGTCACTTTTCCTGGTGATGACTCAGTGCAGACACTTGACAAATGTTATCGTGTCCAGCAGGGGAAGCAAAGTACAGACGGATTAGTCTCTAGCCCTGTGCTCTGCATGCCAGGGTCATGACCAAGGTTGATGAGGATTTAAAACACTCACATGCCTCTCACACAGAGAGTGGTCATAAGAAGCCAAGGCTGGGGATCAGAACAACCTGGTTTGGAATTACTTCTCTTGACTCTTGCCACTTCTATAGCATATGGGCAATTATCCACCTTTACTAAGATTCCATTTTCTCATCTATAAAATAGAATACTTCGTTTGTACCTTTACTTTGAAGATGCAATGCCAAAAGTAACCAAAGCGTTTAATACAGCGACAGACATGGTAAAGACTCTTTTAAAAGTGTGTTCTCAGTCGCATCCAACTCTCTGCAGCCCCATGGACTGTAGTCTGCCAGGCTCCTCTCTCCATGGGATTCTCCAGGCAAGACTACTGGAATAGGTTGCCATTTCCTCTTCCGAGGATCTTTCCAACCCAGGGATCGAACTTGCATCTCCTGCATCTTCCTGCATTGGCAAATGGACCTTTAAAAGTAGCTTGTAATTGTGTTGAGAAACAGAAGGACTTCCCTGGTGGCTCAAACGGTAAAGCGTCAGTCTACAATGTGGGAGACCCAGGTTCAATCCCTGGGTCAGGAAGATCCTCTGGAGAAGGAAATGGCAACCCACTCCAGTACTCTCGCCTGGAAAATCCCATGGACAGAGGAGCATGGTAGGCTATAGTCCATGGGGTCGCAAAGTGTCGGACACGACAGAGTGACTTCACTTTCAATTAATGGTGTTGAGAAACCTAAGTCTTCTGATGCACAGTTCAGTATCTTGTACTCCAGACTCTGCTACCTCCCTGATTCCTTGATTGCACCGTGGTGTGGAGGATGCTAATGTAACTGCAGGAAAGATGACCAAGGAACGTTGGTTTAGAGTTCCCTTTGGCAATCAACAGTAGACACTGGCAATTATGAAAATAAACCCTGGAGTTCAGATGATCTGTTTTTCTTGTGATATGGCGTGGGCCAAGTCATAGACAACGTCTGTGAGCTTCTACTTTTTTGGTAAGGAAGTAATTCTTATCTCACAGGCTTTTGTAAGGATTAAATGAGGTGAAGACGAAACTGCCAGAAACCTGGCAAGACCTATTTCTACGCATCAGGAGAGTAGCTGTCGTATTTCTTTTTCTCCCCATATCATTTCTTAACCTCTCTTTGCCTTCCCTTGACTGCTGCAGGAAGACAATACTGTCTTTCAGGATTATGCAAAACAGGGAACCAGTTTGTGGCCAGTTCTAAGAGGTGGCAGTAAGAGGATGCTGTGCAGATTTTCCAGGTGGATACACGAGAGGTATCTGGTAGTGCATCCCAACCGCTCCTCTCCACAGGCCTGTTAGTGCCTTCTCTGGACTTGTTCATCCCCGGGACACTAAGGCCCTCCCTCCCAGGGAGGAACATTTTGTACCCCCACACCCCACAAAAAACGCCCACAGCACGAAATCCTCTGGCGTTTGTCCTGTGGCATTTTCAGCTTCTGCCAGGTACTCCCTGGCATGTGGCTCTGATTGACAAGATTGCTAATCCATTGTAATCATATTTTCATAATTAGTCCCTGCGAGGCTGGGCTGGCTGCTCTTGCCCAGCTAAACTCCTGCCTGCTGTTGAATGTTTTTGCCAACTGTCACCTCCCCAGGAGTGAGCTGGTGGACCAGCATTCACAGGTTTTCTTATGAGTTGCGTTTATATCCTTCCCCATCTTCCCTTTTTGGTGCTTGGCTGCTGGGAATCCTTTCTTGATAAAAACTTATAATTAATGACTCCACACCTTAACAGATACCAAAAATGGCTTTAGTTTTTCTTTCTTCTGGATCGCACACTGCCCATTCCCCTTCTGTGGCTCCTTCCCCTCCATCCCCCTGGCCCGCCTCCCCCAGTCTCCCTGCAGCAAGGGTGAGGACGAACTTCAAAGGCGTTTCTGAATAAAAGAACACACGGCGGCAGGACATCAATTATTTACCAGGCAAAGTTTTGGCAGGCACAAGGGCCTTTCCCTGTTTGTCTTGCTGAAGCCGCTGGAAGAGCGCTTTTGAAGGTTGCGCCCTGTCCATTCACACTGACTGCTTTGGCTGCTAAGGGCCGGTGAACCTGGGCCCCTTCCCCTGCACCCTGGCACTGATGGGATTAAACAAGCAGTAGCCAGGGTGACGATTGCTCATCTCAGTAGAAAGTTAAGGGTTTTCTGTTCTTGATCTTGCTTAATCCTTGCAGCACCTTAGGAAGGAAATACTAGCCATTCTCTCACTGTTAACAGATAGATGAGGAGTCAAGGTACAGGAAAGCTGTCTTGCCCAGGATCCTTCAGCTGGAAGGCAGCACAACTGGGAGCTGAGCTGGGCATGCGTTCTCCAGAGCTGGCAGCTGTAACCACTGTGCTCCATTCTATGCTGAGTGTGAGCTGGAGATGCCAGGAACCTGGATGATCAGGAGGTGGTGGCAGTGTCTTTGGAAAGAAGCGAATCAGAAATCTTCCTGGAGGAGTTCTTGAGGACGGGGCAGGCTCTTAGTCCTTTCTTTTGTAACCGGCAATGTCATAGGAGAAAATTGCTGCAGGACTAGTGCGAGGCTGTGTGGTGCAGTATTGGGCTCAGATGCACTGGTACCTACTGGGTGGGTGTACCTTCTCAGACTCCTCAGCCTATGGCTCTTGTGAGGTCATCTCCATAGTGACAACCAGTGCATCACTGGCTCCGACTCTCATCCACAAACCCCACCCAACTGCTTCTTGGAATCACTAGGTGTTTATACATGGCCCGTCACCAGCTACCCAAGTCAACCTTACTCAGGCCATGGGAAGGAATTTTATAGGGTTCTGTTTGGTCCCTCTTAAGTTGTGAACATTTACAGAGTCTTTACTGAATGCCAGGTACAGCTAAGGGTTTTACATTTTCTCATTTAATGGTCTATTCACCTACTCTGGTTAGGCAAGCATTCTTATGTTCATTTCCTGGTGAAGAAACCGAGGCCTGGCAGAATCAAGAAACTTGGCCAAGTTAGCACAACCAGTGGTAGAGCCACAGTTTGAACATGGAGGGCAGATTCTACTGTTAGCTCCATTTTATTAAAATTAATTGTGTAAGTGTGTGTGAGATGGAGAGGCAGACACATGGGCACCAGCTTCATGGATTGACGGAGGGATCGCATCATCAGTGGAAGTATTGAACGTTTGCCTCTTCCTTTCTCAGTGGGGGCCTGTACCCGTGCTCTAAGCCTAAAGCTTGCATTTTTTATTTTTATCTTTAAGTTTTTATTTTGTATTTGGGTATAGCCAATTAGCAATGTTGTTACAGTTTCAGATGAACACTGAAGTGACTCAGTTATACGTATACATGTATTTATTCTCCCCCAACCTCCTCTCCTATCCAGCCTGCCATATAACTCTGAGCAGAGTTCCCTGTGTTGTCCAGTAGGTCCTTATTGGTTATCCATTTTAAATATAGCAGTGTGTACATGTCCATCCCAAACTCCCTATCAAAGCTCATTTTTTCCCCAATGACAAGAACTTTTATTTCTTTTTAATAAAGCTCTTGTTTTCAATAGTAACTTTTAGAAACCATTGTTAAAAGTTTGAAGTCCTTATGGAGTTTGAACACTCTCAGTTGTGGTTGGCACCTGCCAATGTGAGTTGGTATACCAACCTCAGTAGGGCTCATCTTTGTCTGGTTATACACTCAGTGGGTTGCAAGTAAATTAAGAAAATCACACCGTAGGTGGAAGAAAAATTGTTGGTCCCACACAGTGACCAAGGTCAAAATTCCTCCAGAAGATCTCCTAAGTACATCTTAGGAGTACTTAGGAGACTGCCTATGCAAAGCCCGTTGCAGTAGTGAATTTGCTTTGTTCAAAAAAATAGCCTTATCTTCTCAGCAGGGACCTCAGAACTACAGCTTGAGGCATTGGAGTTATTGAGTAGAACATGGGGATTAATATTACCTGAACTTCCTAGTAGGGTGGTGAGCCCAGCAGCCACTATTGAGGAAATTAGGGTAGACAGAGCCAGGTTCTTAGCCTGCTTTTGGTTTTGAATATAGCATCCACTTAGGACTAAGTTTAGAATATATACTCAAACAGAATGGTTTCCTTACAGCTTCAAATGATCTATTAATTTGGCCATAGAAATCAAGATGGCCTTCCCAAGCACCTAAAATGCCACCTAAAATTGGGTCGTTTGCATCTGTAGGCTGTTTCATCTGCGGTTCAAGGGGAGGCAGTTAATGGTAATTGCCCACATTGTGTTGCTCTTGACACTCTCATAACTCGCATAATTTGCTCCTATGTATTTTGAGGTATGAGGGTAAGAAGTGCCTGATGTGCTTATAAATAATCTCCTCGTATGTGTGCTTGTCTTCACAGTCCTCACTGATGTCCATCTTTTGCCATTACTGATTGTGACCTTAGTAAGAGTGGAGCAAATTCAACAAAAATTGATCATGAATCCATTATACTCCAGGCAGTATACTAACATCCAGAAGTCCTGGCCTTAGAAACTTTCCAGTGTGCAGGGGTTGAGGGGGTGGGACACACACGATACAGATACCCTGAAGAAGAGGCTTTCTGTTGAGGTCCTGAAATGTACAAATCCTCACTGTACATAAGCAGGAGTGTGTTATCTGCCTGAAATGTCCTGTTCCCTTGCTAAGCTGCATATGGTTCAGTTCAGTCACTCAGTTCTATCTGGCTCTTTGCGACCCCATGGACTGCAGCATGCCAGGCTTCCCTGTCCATCAGCAACTGCTGGAGCCTGCTTAAACTCGTGTCTGTCAAGTCAGTGATGCCATCCAACCATCCCATCCTCTGTGGTCCCCTTCTCCTCCTGCCTTCAATCTTTACCAGCATCAGAGTTTTCTCAAATGAGTTAGTACTTTGCATCAGGTGGCCAAAGTAATGGAGTTTCAGCTTCAGCATCAGTCCTTCCAATGAATATTCAGGGCTGATTTCCTTTAGGATGGACTGGTTTCATCTCCTTGCTGTCTAAGGGACTCTCAAGAGCCTTCTCCAACATCACAGTTCAAAAGCATCAATTCTTCAGCTTTCAGCTTTCTTTATGGTCCAACTCTCACATCCATATGTGACTACTGGAAAAACCATAGATTTGACTATACAAACCCTTGTTGTTAAAGTAATGCCTCTGCTTTTTAATATGCTGTCTAGGTTGGTCATAGCTTTTCTTCCAAGGAGCAAGCATCTTTTAATTTCATGGCTGCAGTCACCATCTGCAGTGATTTGGGAGCTCAAGAAAGTAAAGTCTCTCACTGTTTCCATTGTTTCCCATCTATTTCCCATGAAGTGATGGGGCTGGATGCCATGATCTTAGTTTTTTGAGTGTTGAGTTTTAAGCCAGCTTTTTCACTGTTCCATCACATATACCTCTTAAAACCCCTTTTTATTCTTCTGTCTGCTCCAGGCTGCTCAGACTCAAGTCCTTGTCGAAGCCTGGGGGTTGGGTATGAAGTTGTGGATAGGCTCAATGGTATCAAGATCATCAAGAGACACCACATTGCCTAAGCTTTTTCCTCTGTTTCCTCACACACAGTTTCTATGGGCAATCCTAACTTTCACAGACATGCCTAGAAGCTGGGCCTAAATTACAGTAAGTTCCCTACGTACAAATGAGTTCAGGTCTGAAGAGCGCATTCTTAAGTCGAAAAATGTTGGCCTACGTACCTAGTTAACACAATCAGCCCTATAATACTGTATGGTAATAGGTTTATAATACTTTTTATACAATTAATATGTACATAAAAAATAAACACAGAAAATGAAATATTTTTAATCTTACAGTACATACTTTGAGAAGTACAGTATTACAGTACAATAGCTGGCATTCAGGGGCTGGCACATACATTCACATCTTTGGAAGTTTATAACTTGAAGGTTCTTATTTAGGGGACTTACTGAACTGTGTTTAGATATCTGTATATCTATATATAGAGACACGTATGTGTAAAACGCATATATAAAGACACATACCACATTTTCTCACTCTTCTAAGAGAGTGAGAAGAGCTTCCTTTGTGAAAAAAGAATGAAAAAGGAACATCCCATGTTGAAGACGCAAAATAACTATTCAGCTCAGAATTGCTTCTCGGTTCCAGAGGATTAGAGGAACACTGGTACCATGATTCTGGATGTGTTGAAACTCCATCATGGAAGCATTATGAGTGAAATATGCCCTCCAAATGGATGGGCTGGAGTTTCTCACAGGGTCATGTCCCCCATTCTGTTCAGAATGCTCTTCCCCTCCCAGTTGAGGGAATTCTCTGATGGTCCAGTGTTAGGACCTGGTATTTTCACTGCTGGAGCCTAGGTTTGATCCCTGGTTGGGGAACTAAGATCCCAGATGCCACATAGTGAGACCGAAAAATAAATTAGCACAGTTGAGTCCTGTTGCTGCTTAGCTCTGATGTCACCTCTTCTGAGAGGCTTTCCATTTTCCCCAAACTAAAACCATTCCCCCATCCATTCTGCAATCTCTGTTCTATTACCATGTATAATTTTTTTTTGATAGCTAAGAAGTGGGTTTATTCAGATTCAAAGAGAAGCACACTCCACAGACAGAGTGTGGGCCATCACAGAGGACAAGCCTGGCTACCCTGTATTATTTTTAATGATGCTTATCATTGTCTGGAATGACCTCATTTTATTCCTGTATTGATTCATCTCCCTTCTGTCTCCCAGCATGCTCCCCACCCCATACTAGAAAGGAATTGCTGTAGTGTTCTTCTCCTTTTTGTTTCAGCTACCTGAAATAATACATAGCACTTGCATACATGCTAAGTTGCTGCAGTCAGGTCTGACTCTCTGTGATCCTATGGAGTATAGCCTGACAGGCTTCTTTGTCCATGGGATTCTCCAGGAAGGAATACTGGAGTGGGTTGCTATGCCTTCTTCCAGGAGATCTTCCTGACCCAGGGATCGAACCCACGTCTCTTACATCTCCTGCATTGACAGGTAGGTTCTTTACCATTAGCACCACCTGGGAAACCCCACATAGCACATCAGTTCAGTCTCTAAGTCGTGTCCAACTCTTTGTGACCCCATGAATCGCAGCACGCCAGGCCTCCTTGTCCATCACCAACTCACTCAGACTCATGTCCGTCGAGTCAGTGATGCCATCCAGCCATCTCATCCTCGGTCGTCCCCTTCTCCTCCTGCCCCCAATCCCTTCCAGCATCAGAGTCTTTCCCAATGAGTCAACTCTTCGCATGAGGTGGCCAAAGTACTGGAGTTTCATCTTTAGCATCATTCCTTCCAAAGAAATCCCAGGGCTGAATCTCCTTCAGAATGGACTGGTTGGATCTCCTTGCAGTCCAAGGGACTCTCAAGAGTCTTCTCCAACACCACAGTTCAAAAGCATCAGTTCTTCAGTGCTCAGCCTTCTTCACAGTCCAACTCTCACATCCATACATGACCACTGGAAAAACCATGGCCTTGACTAGACGGACCTTTGTTGGCAAAGTAATGTCTTTACTTTTGAATATGCTATCTAGGTTGGTAATAACTTTTCTTCCAAGGAGTATGCGTCTTTTAATTTCATGGCTGCAGTCACAATCTGCAGTGATTTTGAAGCCCCCCAAAAATAAAGTATGACACTGTTTCCACTGTTTCCCCATCTATTTCCCATGAAGTGGTGGAACCAGTACATCATGAGAAACGCTGCGCTGGAAGAAGCACAAGCTGGAATCAAAGATTGCTGGGAAAAATATCAATCACCTCAGATATGCAGATGACATCACCCTTATGGCAGAAAGTGAAGAGGAACTAAAAAGCCTTTTGATGAAAGTGAAAGTGGAGAGTGAAAAAGTTGGCTTAAAGCTCAACATTCACATAGCACATAGTTAGGGCTTAATAAGTATTTGTCGAATGAATAAGTGAATAAATGGCTTCTACCTCCCCAGCCACATTTTGGTTTTAGGTGACTGAGGGTAATAGACATACAATGTCTGTCCCCTTAGACCAGACTCTTCCTTTTTGGAAGAAAACAATTGCCTTATTTAGGACGGTATATACATTGGCATTACATTCTATAGTGCAGAGTCAGGCCTCTAGGCCTGAAGAACTTACAGCCTGGGAACTGGCCAGGGCTGTTTAGTAGTTGTTTTAGCTGCACTGACTCTTGAGCTGGGAAATGTTGGCCTCTGTACTCCTCATCTGCTCCTTGGTGGGAAGGAGTAGCGATACTGGCAGAAATGCCTTGGGAGATCTGACTGCTTTCTAGGAGACAGGGGCTGAATTCCCTGAGAGCAGAAGCTTATGTGAGGTGGCTGTGAAGCCAGGGAGGGGGTGGGCAGGGGGACCCTGTTCTCAGCTGGAACTTTGGCAGCCCGTGTGCACGTGACAGGCAAACGAGTCACTAAGGCAGCTGTGTCTCACTGTCAGAACCAAAAGTGTGTCCTTGTACACTTGAAGGTGTAATTTTTTTTTCCCTTCCCTGCTTGTTTTTCTTCTGCTCACTCATCAAATTTTTAGTTCAGACTCTCAGCCATGCGGCCTTGCAGACAGTCTGAAGTCACATTACAAACTAAAACTAGACATATTTTGCCCTTGTATGAAAATCAGATGAAATGGTTAACTTCTCTTAAGTAACAGAGCAGAAAATAATTCTTGTGAACCTGATCACTTACATCAGGGGTCCCCACCCTCTGGGCCACAGACGGGTACTATGTTAGGAACCAGGCTGCACAGATGGAGGTGAGTGGTGGACAAGTGAGCTGCATGAGCGAGCAAAAGCTTCATCCCCTCCCCATCACTCACCCATCACCCCTAGAGGAGACCGTCTAGTTGCTGGAAAACAAATTCAGGGCTTCCGTTGATTCTGCATTATGGTGAGTTGTTTAGTTACTTTATTATATATCACAATGTAGTAATAGAAAAAAGTGCGCAATAAATGTAATGTGTTTGAATCATCCTGAAACTATCCCTCCTGTTCTCCTGATCCTGGAAAAATTGTCTTCCATGACACTGGTCCCTAATGCCAAAAAGGTTGGGGACTGCTGACTTACATAGACATCCCATATCCATTATTGTGATAAATTCTTAGAAAAACTCTCTGAAGCGCCCATAGAGATCTTGTAGCAGAGCGCAGCCCAGCACAGCACTTAGCATGTGGCCATTGCTGTCTACCACTACCTCAGCAATTTGGCCAGTTTAGGGGGTCCTCTAAATGTTTTCTCATTATTTGCCTGTGCCTTTAACATGTCTTACAGAATTAAAACACAAGAAGTACACTTTCGTAGTGGACCACCATCTAAAACTGTATTCTAAGTTCGAGAAGACAGCTGGGGCATAATACAAACAATTTTGGTCATAGAATCTCATTGCCAGGGTTTCAAGTTCCAGCCCTGCCCCTTTTCTAATGGCCTACCTTGGAAAATCATCCTCTCTGAACCTCACCGTCCTCATCCACATATGAGTGTGTGCTCAATTGTGTCCGACTCTTTGTGACCTCACGGACTGTAGCCAGCCAGGTTTCTCTGACCAGCCAATGGTTACCAGGGGACTGTTAGTAATCATGTTCAGCCACTAGTTGGCATCGTAGTGGGCCCCTCTCCCAAGTGACCAACTGTCAATGAGTGACCAGTTAGTGGTCCTGCTCAGCCATTGGTTGGCATTGCAGTGGGATCCTCCCCTAAGTGACCAACTGTCAATGAGCGATCGTTTAGTGGTCCATTCAGCACACAATTGACAGAGTGATGGTGAGCTAAGAAGTGAATCCTGGCCTTCTCTCTTGGGGCCTTGGATCAGTGGGTGAAATGGGGGGCCCAGCTGGGGACTGTGTCCTGCAGGGCTCCATAATGCTCACCAGGGCTACTCTCTGGCCTTGGCTCAGGCCTTGAGGTGGCAGTGAATCTCTCCCCAGTCCCTGCCTCTGTGACCTAATGGCAGTGGCCGTCTTCCTGAGTCACAGTCTGAAGGACCTGCCCCCACTGTATTGGTGGCCTGAGGGCCAGCTGGATCCTGGGCGCCTGGCTCCTTCAGTGATGACAGCTGGGCAGGGTCTGGGGACCTAGTGCTGAGGGTGCTGCCAACTGATCTCTGCCTCCTCTCAGCCAGACTGGGACCTCAGAGAGTGAAAGTTGTGCCTTGTGACATTGCCCTTCCTTGTAACAGTGAAGAGCACTTGTTTGATGGAGATTTATAGGAGCAATGTTACCTGACCATGATCTGGCGTTAAGAACAAAGGATCTGACACCAAGAAGTTCACAACAATCATGCCTCTCCCTCACCTTTCCTAGACAGGGGTTTGCCAAAGCTTTTGTGGAGTTTGGGACTTCTAAGGCGTGAGTCACCCATCTCCTTGCATGGCCCTCAGTAAACCTTTCTCTGTTCCAGACTCTGGTGTTTTGGTATTGTTTGGCTTCACGAGCACTGGTCACACAAACTTGTGTTTCAGTTAGTAAGCTCTTTTTATCTCCATCTTAAGTCTGCCATTGCAGGAGATGTGGGTTCTATCCCTGGGTTGGGAAAATCCCCTGGAGTTGGAAATGGCAACACACTCCAGTATTCTTGCCTGGAAAATCCCATAGGCGGAGGAGCCTGGCTGGCTACAGTCCGTGAGGTCACAAAGAGTCGGACACAATTGAGCACACACTCATATGTGGATGAGGACGGTGAGGTTCAGAGAGGATGATTTTCCAAGGTAGGCCATTAGAAAAGGGGCAGGGCTGGAACTTGAAACCCTGGCAATGAGATTCTATGACCAGAATTATTTGTATTATGCCCCAGCTGTCTTCATGAACTTAGAATACAGTTTTAGATGGTGGTCCACTATGAAAGTGTAATTCTTGTGTTTTAATTCTGAAAGACGTTTTAAAGGCACAGGCAAATAATGAGAAAACATTTAGAGGACTCCCTAAACTGGCCATGCAGCAACTTGTGTGTGTGATTGCTTCTGGGTAGGTGTCGAGGATCAATTGTGCAGAGAAGTTTTCAGATTCAGGAAAATGAAGGAAAAGTTTTTTTTTTTTTTTTTTGGTACTATAATTCTCAGTAGGCCCTAGGCTTGAATATCTTTACCACTCCTTCCTAAAATATTTCATCCTGTCCACTGCTAATTTTATAATGGAATTATATATGTGATAACTACCTTTGAGCATTGAACAGTTCCACAGTTCCATATATATTCCAAAACTCTTCAACTATATAAAGCTTTTATTACCCCGAGGAAAACTTATTATAGACTGTATCTTTGTGACTAGAACTCTGTGTGTGAGTGTGTGTGTGTGAGAGAGAAAACATGTAGTGGTCACGATGCGTAAGGCTGTGCAAGATTCTGGTTGAGGCAAATGTTAGGCACAGTACCTACCTTCAAGGAGACTGTGCTCCAGTTGAGGCATTATTAGAAGATGGAAACAGTAATGCAGGATAGGGTGAGCTGTTTAATAGAAGCTTTGCCAGGACCACCGGGGCTTCAACAGAGACTTTAGCCTCATATCTGATGGGGCAGGGAGTTTTTGAAATGGGAGTTTTGAAATGAAATATACAAAAGGATGTATATTTACACAGTCAGATACAGGAAGTGTATCCTAAGCAGAGAGAAGTAAGTTAACAAAGGTGAAGAGCCAAGAGAACAAACAGACTTATTTAGAGAATAGTATATTAGTTTGATTAGAATTTAGACTCTTCCTAGAATAGTGTTTCATATACTAAAAAAAAAAAAAAAAGGTACTATTTAGCAGTGTACCTCAGTTCTACTCCACTCACCCACTCCTATTTGGAGGGACTCCATTGATCCACATGTACACAGGTGTAGCTGCTTTCAGTGTTGTACGGAAGCTAAGCAGCTTATGGAATACTGATTAGAGTCCTTCAGAATCTCTTTAGTGGTGTTAATTATAGCTTATTTTGGCCCCCTTACGTGCTTAGTAGATTCCTGTAAAGATGTTAAGTCATAGCTAAAACAGTTATCTATGGAACTGATCAAAATTAGCTCATGAGATTTTCCGATCAGTTTATGGTCCATTGGGGGATTTTGGTGACCCGTCAATAATCCATGGATCAAATTTTGAAAAACAGTGGCTGAAAGGGATGATGAATGATAAAGCAAATGATTCTATATTGTAGAGATTCTTTCAGGCCAAAATGAAGTGTTGTACTTAATTGCCATTGAGGGTATTTGAATAGAGTAGAGTTGAGGTTGTATTACAAGAAAGAAACAGTGCTTTGAAAGGATTGGAGAAGGGAGAGTTTGCAGTATAGAGAACCAGGTAGGAGAGGTGATGGCTAGAGGTGTGGAAGTGGAAACAGATGATAGTGAACTTGCAGAGATAGAATTGACAGACTTGACAAGTTGATGGGGAAAGATAGAACAGAAGGCTTGGCTAGTATGACTGGATACATTATGAAAATGGTGCCAGGAACACAAACTGGAAAGTTCGGTGTTAAAGCTCTCTCACTAGGGAAAACAATGAATTCAAAACAATTGCTGAGAAATTGGGAATGTAAAAAAGAATTATAGAAACTTCTAGGAAATAGGTGGTGAATCGCATGTGAATAGTGTTGTATTCCAATCAAAATCTTTGCCATAGGATATTGGTTAACATTAAGGGACTGATGTCATAGAGCCAAACAGTTCCTTTACTGAGATGGATATGATTCATAGGCAGTACCAAGGGTATCCAAGTACCTACTTGGGGCTTCACAGGTGGCGCTAGTGATAAAGAACCTGCCTGCAAATGCAGGAGAAGTAAGAGACCTGGGTTTGATCCCTGAGTTGGGAAGATCCCCTGGAGGAGGACATGGCAACCCACTCCAATATTCTTGCCTGGAGAATTCCATAGACAGAAGAGCCTGGAGGGCTACAGTCCATAGGGTCGCAAAGAGTCAGATACAACAGAGGCAACTTAGCATGTAGCACGCATAAGGGTATCCAAAGTTGAGACATGTCAGGGAGTATGTATCCTCCTGACAGCATTGCTCTGTTGCACAACTCTAGGGGGGTACCATTCACTTGGATAATTGTGAGTGATGTCCTTTGGATTTGTGCAATATGGCAGCCTGGGTTCTTGTTGAATGACTTCTTTTTTGAATTGTAATAATTTGCTTTAGATTATTTTGCATTTAAAGTAAATGTAAGAGTTTTGTGGGAACAGTGCCATTTGGGCCGAGTTAGTTCTCCTGCCTCTGTTTCCAGTGCTTCATTCCCATCGTTTTTATTGTCCTCACCATGTGAGAAGGAAATGGCAACCCACTCCAGTGTTCTTGCCTGGAGAATCCCAGGGACAGGGGAGCCTGGTGGGCTGCCGTCTATGGGGTTGCACAGAGTTGGACACAACTGAAGCGACTTAGCAGCAGTAGCAGCACCACGTGACACTGCAATTTTTGTTTCCAGGTCCACTCCACCCCTCAAAGGCAAGGGTAGGGAAGAACAGATGGTGGTGTAAGAGAATGTCCCATTTTTTTAGCACGAAGACACAGGCTGCATAGAAGAGTGGGGGGAATGTCAGGTTCTCTTGAGTGGTAATTGTCTAAAAGCACAAAGCTATATTCATGTATCTGTATAAGATTTGGCCTAGAAAATCATGGAGAATCCAGGGCTTTGTTAATGGTGACAGAGAAAATGAAAAGCATGTCACAGTTTTGAGCTTATTTTGATAAGGACTGATACCTGAAAGAAATCTCTTTTATCTTTCAAATACCTTTGAGAAAATTTATAGAGAAACTCCTGTATTTTTCTTGAGCAGTGTTTTTGTTTTATTCTAATTAAGTTTTTCAGTTGAAGTATAGTTGCTGTACAATATTGTTATAAGTGTACAATATGTGTGTGGAAGTGTTAATTGCTCAATCATGTCTAACTCTTTGCAACCTCATGGACTAGCCCACCAGGCTCCTCTGTCCATGGAATTCTCCAAGGAAGAACACTGGAGTGGGCAGCCATTCCCTTCTCCAGGGATCTTTCTGACCCAGGGATTGAATCCAGGTCTCCAGTGTTGCAGAAGGATTCTTTACGATCAGAGCTACCAATGGTGATTTACAATTTTAAAAGATTGTATTCCCTTTATAGTTATAAAATATGTCTATATTCCCCATGTTGTACTATATATGCTTGTAGCTTATTTTATGGCTAAAGCTTTGTACTCTTAACCCCTACCCTGTATTTCCCCTCCTTCCTTTCTCTTTCTCAACTGGTGCCCACTAGTCAGTTCTCCACATCTGTGAGCCTGCTTCTTTTTTGTTTTATTAACTAGTTGTATTTTTTAGTTGTACTAAATATTTTTTTAGTTTTACTAGTTGTATTTTTTATTTATTTCCACATAAGTTATATTATACAATGTTTGTCTTCCTGTCTGTACAGTCAGGCTTTCATCAGTAACTAATATTGTGATATGAATGCATTGGTCAAACCAAACAATTCTTTGCTAGCCACGTGGGAGAAGGGAATGAGGTGATGAGTGGGTGGGGTGCCTTGAAAAACAACAAGGGAATTACCTGTGTGGAGTTTTTGACTTGTCAGTTAGTAGCAGAGGTGAGGGAGAGTGCCTGAAGAGAAGGGAGGAGCTCAGAAAGTTGAGGCTTTGGTCCAGCAGAGGTAATGGTGCCTACTTTTATAATTTTGGTAAGAGTTATTTTTTTCCTCCTCTGGGCCAGAAGTACTGACAACTCCCTTGTACTGGTCTATCTGTATGTTTTACACCTGGCCCACGCCTCATACCCGTTCAGTTTTACAAACACCTTGAAGCTGTTTCCTTGTTAAAG
The DNA here is from genome assembly GCA_006410615.1 of Neotragus moschatus. Classification (NCBI taxonomy): domain Eukaryota; kingdom Metazoa; phylum Chordata; class Mammalia; order Artiodactyla; family Bovidae; genus Neotragus; species Neotragus moschatus. The sequence continues at coordinate 697,626 of SJYA01001175.1, read as the reverse complement.
CCATGAAAGTTCTGAAAATTTGCCTCTGTTATATAACAGAGATAAAAAGGTGACTTATGAGCTCATGAGGCGCTCTGAAGAACCCAACCTGCAAATGACTCATAGTTTAAAAGAAATTTTGTCAAATAGGTTCAGGGTAACCAGTTCCTGGGGATTTGTGTGACTCTATCTGGCCCCAGGGTTCAAGTCACTATTTCTTGCCATTTATTTTGGCGAGGCCATGTGGATCTGTGGAAGAAAGGAGTATTGAAGGAGACTAGGGGTTTTTCAGGAGATGTGGCTTGAGGGAAGGCGCAGAGGCTTAAACCAGGATGGGACAAACAGAATCTGATGTCTCAGGTGCCAAGTAAATCAGGGCTGAAAGTGAGATGCCCAAGGTTTTTCTCTAGAGAGACTCATTGGGATGATCTGAGAGAGGAGACAGGAAGCATTTCTTTAAGGCTTATATCATGAGTTCCTATAATTTCCGTCAGAAGGGAAATTCTGACCACGTTCCTGCAAAGGCCTTAACAGTACTTGCCCACTCCAGCTGTGTGGGTGAGATCCTGTGATGGTTAATTTTATGTGTTAACTCAACTGGGACATGGAACCGAGATGTTTGGTCAAACATTACCTTGGATATTTCCGTAAGGGTGTTTTTTGAACATGGTTGACATTGAAATCAGTGGACTCTGGGTAAATTCTTCCACAAGTGGGTGGACTTCATCCAGTCAGTTGAAGGCTTTCATAAAACAATTGATCTCTGCTGCACAAAAAGGAATTCTGTGGGCATACAGATTTTGGACCGTACCCCTTTAGCTCTCCTGGGTCTCCAGGCTGCTGGTTCACCCTGAAGATTTTGGACCTAACAGTCTCTGCCATTGTGTGAACCAGTTGCTTAATCTCTCTCTCTCTCTCTCTCCCTTTCCCCACAGTATTACTTCTATTTCTCTGGAGAACCCCAATACAGATCCCACAAGGGATTCTTTCTTTATTAGGATAGGGTAGGCTATACTGTGGTAGCCAGCAAGTTCTAACATCCAGTGATTTAATACAGGAAAAACGTTTCTCACTTTAGTTGTGTGTTCACAGAAGGTGAGCTCAGTTCTCCTCATTCGTGACCCACAGTGACAGAGTCCTCTTTGATTGGAAGGACCATAATCATCATGGCAAAGGGAGGGGAAATGGCTGCCTCTTAAAGATCCCACCTGGATGCGGAAAGGCCACATCCACTCTTATTCCTTTGTCTATTGTCAGTCATGTGGCAGCCTTTTATTTCAAAGGGGGCTGTGGAAGAAGAATCCTGCCTGGTGCCCAGAAGAAGAACAGGAGCACTTTCTAAAATACTTCCAGTCCCTCACTTACTTCTTAAATGATGGTTAGATGGGCATTTCCATGGGCCTGTGATTGGGTGGATGGACACTTGGACTATCTGGATAGTTTTCCTTCCTGAGAAGAAATTCAACATAGAGGAAAGTGGAGCTGAGATGAATTCTGATAATATGCTTTTCGAGGTCCTGGATCCAGCTGTGTCTGAAGCTGCCCCTGAGTTCCGAGTGTTAGGAAAGAATACAACCCATCTTTTGGTTTCCTTGAGCTGGTTTGTATAGGTTTCCATCGCTTGCTATCACAAGTTTCTGGACTAATACAGGGATGGTAGAAAACAAATTGATTTCTAGGTTCTCTGACACACACTGGTCCTTGAACACCTGCTGCCCTTTCCTATTTTAACACTTGTACTGGTCCGTGTGCTTAAACTTTGCCATTTCCTTCCATTGACTAGCCAAAGTCTTCCTTCCATTCTATTTTGTTACTGCCACCATGACAAAGCGATACCCAGTCTATGTCCCTCCCCTATCTCCAACCCAAATCCATCTTTTTCTTCTATGTTATTGTAACAGTGAGCTGGAACTTCTGTTGCAGTACTTGTTGTATTCTGTCTTGTACTAACCAACGCCTGTGGAACACTTACTGTATAATGGAATGCTTTACATTCCTACAGACATAAATTCTTTGATCCCTCTGGAGTTGGTACTATTATTCCCAGATGACACATAGATTGCAGTTTAGAGAAGTTGAATGATTTGCCTTGGATCAGCAGTCCCCAACCTTTTTGTCACCAAGGACTGGCTTCATGGAAGACAATTTTTCCATGGACTGGGGGCAGGGGGATGGTTTTGGAATGATTCAAGCACATTATGTTTATTGTGTGCTTTATTTCTGTTATTATTACATCAGCTCCACCCCAGATCATCAGGAATTAGATTCTGGAGATTGGGGACCCAACCTTAGATCACATACCTGGAAGCTGGGATTTAGAATCCAGGAGACCTGGCCCCAGAACTCACAACTTTTATCTTCATAGTTACTTTGAGACCTGGCTTTTCTCCTTGATTAGACTATGTATCCTGTCTGCTAGAAATCTTGCAGTCACATTGGGGATCACATCTAGCAAGTGTTCAGGACCTTATAGCCTGCTATGTGGGTGCTGACTTCATTTCTAGCTTCACTTATGCTTCTTGTCTTAATTTCTCTCCTGATTTCTTCACCAACTTATTCTAAGCTTTATTTTCCCTTATTGTAGCGTTTATCATTTTGTAAGCCACGTCAATCCTTTTTAGAAGGGAAAATAAATAAATGAAGGTCAAATGCTAGATTGTTAGTTCCTGAAGGATAAGAACTGACATGAAGGGAAAATTGTTGCTTCTACCCCTCTTGAATTCTTGTGGTTGGAATAATAATAAAATAGAAACAAGACAAATTGACAGGAGAAAAAGAAGCACGTTTTAACTTGTGTACAGGTAGGTCTTATAGAAATGGGACCTAAGACGTGGCCAAAGCAGGCAGGCTTCATGCTTTTTGGGGAAAACAAAGCGATTTAGGTTTTGAGTGCTCAATTAGTGAGGAAACCAAGCAGAATATGGACTTGGGATAGTGAATGAAAGAAGTTAACAAGATTTGCTTATACAGGCTGGTAGGCTAGAACTCCATATGTCTGGTGATAAGGGTTTCCTTTTACCTCCAGCTGCAAAGAGGGCACATTTTACAGGGGAGATTAATTTGCTGCTTTCAGGGAGACAGAGAGGATGGTCAGAGTGTCCTCTTATATTGACTCTTTCTTAAGTGAATTTAACTCAAAATAACCAATATGCTATTTAGGCATATTTGGGGGCAGCCCCCTCTGAGACCCAACACAACCAATTTTATTTAACGTTTTCTCTAGGTCTTAGCTCTTGAACTCAGAAAATATGTTTTGAATTCACTTGAGGTAAAATCTCCAGATTTAGAGGATTAAGAAGTGTCAGGTATAAGGAAGGATTCTGTGGCGTGACTGTGCCTAAAATTTCTACCAGAGGGTGTAATGGGGGAGTTGGCAATGTGTGATGGGGGCGGTACTTTCCAGAGGCTGTACCTGAGAGAGTAAAATAAGACATGGTACTGCAGCAGAAAAGAATTCACCTTGCTGCCTGGCCTTTTGGAGAGCTGAATATTTTATTTTCAGCAACATTCTGAATTCTTTGTGGAGATTCAAAACAGTGACTAGAAACTATTCATATTTTTGGGTCTCTCAGTTACCCAGGAAGCAGTAAGGTGCTAACTGGCAAGAAGGGCTGAGGTGTCTTTTATTACAGCCCTTCAGGTGTGAGACTTGTTGCTGTGAAGGAATGGATTCCAGTGGGAGCCACCCTCTCAGCCTGTTTCACATCATGGCCTCCTCTGAGAAAAATTAGAAACCTACCTTCTTCGATTGTGAAGAGTTTCTTGTACAGGCAGCCACAACTCGAGCTGAACTGCCTGTGCTCGCACTCATTTACAGTTAGATTTAGGAAAGCAGCCACGTTTGGCCAGCTCTGGGAGAGCGTGGCAGCTTCTGAGGAAACAGCTCTTCCCAGAGTGTGCGAAGAGCAGAAAAGCAAGACAAGTTAGAAGACTCAGTCTGATGGCAGGAGCTTGCATTGCCGTTCTCTCAGAACCGCCTCCATCTTTCTCCTCTTCTGTCTGACACAATGCTACCATTCTAGCACTTTCCAAAATCCTGCAGTCATTCAATTTTATCTCAAAACATTTCCTTGGATGCCTGCTGTGTGCTGGGCCCTGTGCTAGATCCTGGGGCTGTCAGGAGACATAGAAAAGCTGCTCTGATGGAGTGAATTTGTCATTTGGGGAATGACTGTTGCTAGTGTTTTGAGCACAGTTGGCTGACAGGGATCAGTAAACACCAAAATAGCAATATAGAGTCATTTGCATGGGGAATGTTAACTTATTATGTATGTATATCTGGGTGAAGAGAGAGGAATATGGTGACCCATTTAAAAGTTCTTTACATCGGTGTTTCAAAATACTCAGCTTTTAAATAAACCACTCTCTGTATTTAGCTGTATGCAGAATAAAATAGATAGGAAAATAAACAGCTGGCTGAAGTTCAGAAACAATTCCTGCCTAGCCACAGGCAGTATAGAAAGGACCATCTCTTGTGGCTATGTGGTTTTATAGTTCTGTGTACTGTTTACTGAGGTCTCTTCATTTCTGTTTCTTCATTATGTTTCTCTCAATCCCAATTTTTTACCCATATGTCCCCCAATATATGGCCCCCTTTCAATATCAAGTCTTTTGAGCTGCATGTGTGAAGAAATAGGGGTGATCCCACATGGAAAAGACGGGAGCTGTGGCATTGAGTTCCAGCTGCCAGACTGCCTACTTGAGACTCAGACCAACAAAGGACATTGCCTTTGGTAGGATGGATAGAAACCAGAATACAGTATGGAAAAACACTTGTACCCTTTGACTAAGGTCCATAGAGTATTTGTGGACAGTGAGTTGCAAATAAAATCTATTGCTCTCAAATGTGATTATTTAGACAATAAAACAATATCTCTGTGCTTACTTTGGCAGCACATATACTAAAATTGGAACGATACAGAGATTAGCATGGCCCCTGTGCAAGGATTACATGCAAATTCATAAAGTGTTCCATATTTTTAAAGCCACAGTCATCAAGACAGTATGGTACTGGCACAAAGACAGAAATATAGATCAATGGAACAAAATAGAAAGCCCAGAGATAAATCCACACACCTATGGACACCTTATCTTTGACAAAGGAGGCAAGAATATACAATGGAGAAAAGACAATCTCTTTAAACGTGGTTCTGGGAAAACTGGTCAACCACTTGTAAAAGAATGAAACTAGAACACTTTAACACCATATTCAAAAATAAACTCAAAGTGGATTAAAGATCTAAATGTAAGACCAGAAAATATAAAACTCCTAGAGGAAAACATAGGCAAAACACTCTCTGACATAAATCACAGCAGGATCCTCTATGACCCACCTCCTAGAGTAATGGAAATAAAAGCAAAAGTAAACAAATGGGACCTAATTAAACTTAACAGCTTTTGCACAATGAGGGAAACTATAAGCAAGGTGGAAAGACAGCCTTTGGAATGGGAGAAAATAATAACAAATGAAGCAACTGACAAATAACTAATCTCAAAAATATACGAGCAGCTCATGCAGCTCAATTCCAGAAAAATAAATGACCCAATCAAAAAATGGGCCAAGGAACTCAACAGACATTTCTCCAAAGAAGAAATATAGATGGCTAACAAGCACATGAAAAGATGCTCAGCATCACCCATTATCAGAGAAATGCAAATCAAAACCACAATCTCACACCAGTCAGAATGGCTGCTATCAAAGTGTCTGCAAACAATAAATGCTGGAGAGGGTGTGGAGAAAAGGGAACCTGCTTACACTGTTGGTGGGAATGCAAACNTACACTAGGATGACCCAGAGGGATGGGATGGGGAGGAGATTCAGGATGGGGAACACATGTACACCCATGGCTGATTCATGTCAATGTATGGCAAAACCAATACAATATTATAAAGTAATTAGCCTCCAATTAAAATAAATAGATTAATTTTAAAAAAGAAAATAAAAACCCCCAATATCTCCATAAGCCTCAGTGACACAGCAATGGGGGAGATTAAGGTACACTATTAGTTTGCTGATGATCATGGGCAGGAAAAGGATGGGATGCAGCAAAAGGCTAAGGGAGTTAAATAGAGACAAGGGCTAAGGGAAACCAACAAGGATGATGCAGCATCTGGGTTCAAAAAATGGTACTACTCGTAGCCCTGAAAGGTCAAGGGAGGAAAGGAACTACAGGAGTTTGGAGGAAGGAATGCAGTAAGGAATTCAGAAAATAAACTCTGATCTCACTCTCTGATTTCTTGCTGGTGTCTCTCACTAACTCACTTTATTAATCAGTAAAGTCATCCTCCCAGGACACAAAGCAGGATGGAGAAGGGTGGAGGGCACCTCTGGAGAAGCAAAGGGAAAAATAAATATCTTGCCTATGGGGAAGCTAAAGGACAACGGAATTATCAATGAGAAGTTGTGAATTTTTTTTATCAGGTCTTCCATTTACTTATCACTTGGCTTTGGGAAACCATGCCATCCTCTGAGCCTTTGTTTTGTTAGCTATAGCATGGGAAGAGAGCCTTTGGCTTGTGAGGCCAAAGAATTATGAGATAGTACTTTACAAACAATGCTCACTGAAGGGAGGGGTCATAAAAATCCATCAATAATGCAGTTGCCATTTAATCCAATTTATTGTGCATGGGATGACTGTAATTTGCCATGGTAAGATCCTCAGCTTCTGTCTTTGGCTTTAGAACAAAGCAGAAATAACCAGCTCATGATGACATCATATGAGTATTTTCATCTTCACTTTAATGTGCACTCTGCAAGGTCCCCCTTTATTTCAACATGAGGAGGGAAGCCACACTGAGTCATTAGTAGAGGAGAACTTGGGGGGTCAGTTCCACCTGTGCCCTTGTCTGCTCTGATGCACATGGAAATGGTCTTTGGATTGGGAGCAACACATATCTCTTGGCACCATTGAGGTTGTGGAAGGAGGAAGCCACGGGTAAGTATTCTCTATATTTGTTGACATTTAGCCAGTAGTTGGCCCTTATCTCTAGAAACTAAAAATATCTTATCTTCCATACTTCAGTGCTGTAGATACCTACTACAACATGCACTCATCCTATGACTCTGCTATGAAAATTCCCTGGAAAGCTCTAGCATTCTTGTTGTTACTAGGGGGTCTTTGAACTTGAGCTTAGGAGCTGGGTGCAGTCATCTTGGCCACCTTTGTGAAGGAGCAGAGGAGCCGGTCTCCTGGGAGACAGTGGAAGAGCTGCATGCGGAAATGAATAAAGAAGAGAATGGGAAAGCAGGGGGAGAGGGCGATGGGGCACAAGTGGGAATGGAGCCTGTGCATGGAGAGGAGGAGACCGGCACCTTTGATGTCGAAGTGCCCTGTTTGGGGTCTTGTCAGTTCATGGTGACTCACCACAGGAAGATCACCTTTGCCCCCAGTGTGGCTACCCTGGGGATGTCTGATGTCAGTATCTGAAAGAACCCTAAGAAACACAGGCTTATAGGCATGCACACCCTTGGGAATGTGGGAACGAGCTTGGGAAAACAGCCCATAGGCCCTCTCTCCTTCTGAAGAACTTTGTTTCCTCCTCTTGTCCCTTTCAGAGAAAATTCTTCACCTAGAAAATAGAAGGTCATGGTCAGTGGCTCCCAGAGGGAGTCACTCCTCAAGATTGAGAAGCGGGAAACCCTCTCTGCTGAATACATAGAAAACCTCTGGCCCGGTGCTCCTTCCAATTTCACAACTGCATGAGATTACCAATAAAAAAAACCCTCCTGCCATAAAACAGTGTGAACTTACCTACCTCCTGAGCATATTCACAATCAACGGCTTTAGAGTATCAATTAAATTCGCCACACATTGCTTTAGCCTCTCTTTTAAACATCCTCTCTATGACTTTCTACACTCAGAGCAACAACAGGAATTATCCTTAAATTAAGCCAGTCCTATACCTTTCTCAAGCACTGGTGGGTACACACATCCCACTCGAAGAAAGGCCTTGTGGCGTTTCTGCTAGTTCCAGTAACAGTCATCTATTCAGTTCATTACTCTTCCTAATAATAATTGTAATAAAAAATCCCTCATGTGTTTACATACTTCTGTTTGCAAAACATTTTCTCAATGTTTGTAATTGTGCCATGAGGTAGAGGCCGCTGAGACCTTCCATTTTGTTTTACTTTTATTCATCTTAGTAGTGACACCTTCTGTGTATAAAGGGCTTAATTCTACATTGGGCACTGTGCCAAGTCTTTTCCAGGCACTTTGTCATTTAAGCCACAGTGAACCCAAGGAAGTAAGTGTTGGTCATGTTTACAGATTAGAAAACTGGGGGCTAAGCAACCTGTCAAAGGTAGCATAGCTGGTAAATGGTGGGTCAGGGTATGAAGTGGGATCTGAAGGAATCGTGCTCTTAACCACAGTTCAACACAAGCAATTTGCCATCCTTCAACCTGCCGTTTTTAGTCATCTTGACCAAATATACTTTTCATTAAAAATGATTTGTCTGATAACAGTCATTTATTAATCAAATCCACTCATCCCCAATTCTTTTAACAAACATTTTAAAATTGCCTCCCATTGTGTTTGCATTATATGGCATATTTTTCTTGTTTTAACTTGTCAACTCTTAAAAAATATCCTGAGTAAAGTATGACCACCCTCATTTCATAAAAGAAGAAATTGACTCTCATGTTTTACTAGGCCAGGCTGCTAAGTAGTTAGAGATGTTGGATTTGAACCTGGGCCTATCGGACTGCAAAACTGTGTTCTTTTCCATCATGGAGAAAACAGGGACTGGAGTTGTTTCACCAACTGAGCTGGATCTCACAGGACTCAACACAGCTTCTTTCTAGTCTTCTTTCCACTGACTGCAAGACCTCTCCATCCTTATTTTCTAAATGAGTGATATGTCAGAGCCTGGGGAAAGCTATGTGGAACATCTTTATAGGTATTACCCTTCAGAATGAAATGGACCAGTGATGGGACAATGTAGGGCTGTGTGTCTAGTGAGAGGACTCAGAAATGGGTTGTTTTTTGATTAAGAAGGTGGGATAATGGAAATGGAAGGGCGAGTGGGAAGAGATGACCAGATAAAGAGAGGAGGGAAATGTAGAAAAATAACATGAGGTCAAGAATGGGAAACTAGTATCTTGAAACATGCAGGCTGGTTACTAACAGTGAGTCAGCATGAATCAAAGAATAAGAATCAGGATGAGAGAGGCTAGGTCAAACAAGCAGTTTCTTTTGTGGTTTCATTGGGGGCTAAAATAAAAACCTCATCATTAGCTAAACACAACACTAACATGAAGGGGTGAAATAATTTATCCTTAAATAACAGGCTGACCTATTCAGAATTGTAATTTTAATGTAAGACTAACCTTTGAAAATAGATCAAGTGATATAAATTATTAAGGATAAGACATTCATCAGATAGATGGTGTCTATTAGTAATTTTCTGCATGAAGAGCTGTCTCCTGGAGTACAGTTGGGGCTGCTTCTGCAAAGAAAAAAATGAAGAACCCAGTTACCCTTTCGTGACATGTGCAGCTGATTTTAATCAGTATTTCTCCTGTCAAGTGAAATGAAAAGACTGAAATATGATCTCCTCTGTGGCTGCACATTTACTGCCTCCCACCTCCTTCCTGGCAGCTGTACCAGGAGTTCTACCGGCATGGAGAAAATGGAGATACACTTTTAGAGCAGTTTTTTTTTTTTCCCCCAGTTCTGAGCAGGAAATATCTAAATTAATTGGTCAAAGCATAAAATGTTGGAGAATCTTCTACCTGCCTAGCACTAAGTTAAGTGTTCTGTGAGAGAGGAAGGGGACAGTAGAGCCTAAGACACTTCTTATCTTCAGGTATGTAGACGATATAGATTTGCAGGGACCTAAATTAAGTGCAGCCTTGCAAGTTCATTTACAGCTAAGTGAGTTTGAGCCTCAGTTTCATTTTCTGTAAAATAGATATAGTGTTCTTACCTTCCCAATGGAGTTGTTGTGAGAACTCATAGTTATGTCTGGAAAGAACGACTCACCAGGTGTATATATTCACTATATTCAGGTTCATAAATGTTGAACTATATAAAATTACTATTTCCATTCAACCAGTGTCTTCAGTTGGGATGTGGGTTGCTTTTCTTCCCCACCACCATGTAGCACCATTCCTTGAGGTATTTGTGGTTTGCCCTTTCTCTCATCTGTAGGCCCCAAGCTGTTGAGAAAGAGATTGTCTTTGAGAGGGAAGTGGGGTGGAGATAAAGTCTCAAGGTCCAGAGAGTTGACCCTCCTGGTGGCTGGGTGCAGGTTCCCTAGAACAATGTATGGAATTTCCATGGCATTGGCTGTTTAGGGGCTCACCCAGATGAGACTGGGTGGTCAGTGGGTTAATGCCCTAAGGGATGGGAGGAGGTGGATGCCTTTTTCAAGGGAAGTTCCAAGGTCCATCGTAGTGCCAGGGATGATGCTGATCACCATCACATGGCCCTTCCAGGTTCATTTCATTTAATGCCAGGCTCCACTGACCTCTGCTGCCCCCTGCTCCCCTCCTCCTTTCTTCTTTCCTCAGTCTACTCAGTCCTTATTTAGAGGATCAATAGGTATAGTAATTTCTCTTTCAGATTTTTTTTAAGGACACAAGGTTTGTACCTAGTGTTTCAGGCTTTAGGTGTTTTAACATCAAAAAAAACCTGGCTCTTTATGACTTAAAGCTGTGCCTTAGAAATTCCAACAGTTTCTCTGTTTTTCCTGCCTTATGAGCCGTCTCCTGATGCAAAGAATTCCTTGGAGTAAATGTTGGTGTTGGCCTGATGCTCAGAAGGTGTGGAGATACTGGGGCGAAGGAACTCTCTGTGCCGCAAGATGTGCATGTGTGCTAAATTGCTTCAGCTGTGTCTGACTTTTTGCGACCCTATGGACTACAGCCCGCCAGGCTCCTCTGTCCATGGGATTCTCCAGGCAAGAATACTGGAGTGGGTTGACATGCCGTTCTCCAGGGGATCTTCCCAACCCAGGGATCAAACCTGTGTCTCTAATGTCTCCTGCATTTGCGGGTGGGTGGGGGCTTCCCTGGTGGCTCAGATGGTAAAGTGTCTGCCTACAGTGCGGGAGTCCCGGGTTCGACCCCTGGGAAGTCCATACCTCAAGATATGATTCCTGCAAAACTTTCTCCTCCCTCCTTCCCCTCTCCACTTGGTTGCTATGATTATGCCTGCTTTAAAGGAAAAATCAACCTAGGATTAGAGAAGTTAATCTTGTGTTGGTTGGGAGTCCCAGGACAGAGTTGACAGAGCTCAGAGAACAAGAAGCTGGTAATCCTCACAGAAGAGACAAACAGATTGATTAGAGAAAGCTTCAGATCATGGTATCCATCTGTGAAAAGAAGAGGGGGAGGAAGGGAGATTTAGGGGAGTGAAAGCTTTAAACTATAGTGCATATCTGATAGAAGTGGGGAGCTGCTGGGCACAGATTGCTTGTTAGAGAAGTGCCATGTTGAGCGGAAATGACTGGGCCCTCATACCCTTGACTGGCCTCTGACACATTGCCTGGGAAAGCATCAGAAGCTCGAGGCAGATTTTACAGGTGCCACAGCTCCAGGCTGTCAGACACTTTGGCTTCTGCAGCTGAGTGCCAAGTCCCTTCTTGAAGAGGGATCCAAATGGAACCTCCGCAGCTGCTGCACATGCTGGTGGCCATGTGAGCACTGGTGAGAGAACTGGGGCTGGAACCTGGCGTCTTGGTTCCTGGTCTGGTCTTCTTTCCTCTCTACCTGGACACTCACCATTCTGACTACCACCAGATGAGATATCATTATGTGTTCATTGCCTGCTGTAGACGCTGAGAGCTGCTGAGATTCACAGATTTGAGTAATCGATGTGGATTATTGCAACCAAGTACAGACTCCTTTTGAGGATGCTGCCTGGAGGCAGACAAACCAAGTGCAAAAGGAGCGAGAATACCTACAGTTATTCTCTTTGCTTGACTTCTCTGATAGTGTCATATCCCATGCCCATCTCCCTACCTCAGGAGTTTCATACTGTCTGGTCCAAAAACCAAGATTTCTGGCCAAGCAGATGCTGTTAAGTTCCGAGGTTTGCTGGAATTACTCTTAAACTGCAGACCTATGGATGAGAAAACATATTTTCTCCTAATCATTTGGACAGAATCCAAATGATAGTGGATGATCTTTGAGAGAGAACAGCCATGAATTAATGGGTATGACAAAAGTGTTAGTTTCTCAAAAGATCACTTTAAGGCGGTGATACAGGCTTTGTGGGAGAGGGACCAGGCTTAGATGCCATGCAGGAGTTTCAGTCGAACCTGCCCTGCTACTGGCACTCAGAGTTTCATGTTAGCCAAGCCAAGGCCAAGCCTTTGTACTGTCAACATCTGCTTTGAGTTATTCAAATATAGTCTCACCTCTGCATTTTGGTAAGAATGGTAATAACATAAAACAAAACAAAAACTAGAAACCTATTGCTGCTCAAGACCAAATCTTTATGTTGTCAACGTTTGCCCAGAAGTGTTCATCCTTTTGGGTAGAAAGGGTATTGTTACTCTTGTAGTTCTACAGAATTCTAAACTTAACATTAACAGCGCTAATAAGAGAGTGATGGTTAATCTTTTGTTGTTATTTTTTCTTCTTGCTGTGGAGTGAGGAAGTGTGCTGAGAGTATTTGATCATTTAATCCTTGCAGTAGCCCCAAGCAGTAGGCAGCATTTCTTTCATTTTGCAGATCAAGAACTGTCTTGAAGTGTTGAGGTGGGGATCCAACTCATTTCAAAGCTCGTTCATTTCTTATGCTCTATAGACACTTTACCACTTAATGGAATCCAACAACAAAAAGAAAAACCAGAGTCTAATTTGTCTTTTTTTTTTTTGGGTCCTATAAGGCTCAGAGTTATTGGGAGTCTGAGCTAGACTCAACTCTCCTGCTCCCGGCTCCCAGTCCCAACCCTTTGCCCCCATTATGCTGATTAAGCCGAGCAGCACTTATGGCTGGAGTTGCCTTGGGTGCCCCCTGGGAATACCAATAGGTCTTTCAGTTCTTTGAGGCCACGGTTACAGCCTGGTACAGCCTCCTGGCTTTCACTTCATTTCAAGATAGTTCCTCTTCCTTCATCATGGGGTCCCCAAGCCTTTGACAAATTGCTAGAAAACTGAACAGCAAGAGAAAATTGTCCAGATGAGGTATAGACATCAGAACTGTCCTCTTAGCTGGTGTGTATTTAACTTTATTTTTAAATTTCCAAAGCATGTAGGAAGTAGCGGCTGTAGTTCCGTATGCCACCAGTCCGAGACAAAAGCACCTGTAATTATGAAACAAACTTCTAAAATTACCAAATGATGATCAGAACTTCTTGCATGCCACTACACAAAACATTTGGTCAAGATCTTCTCCTTCCTTCCTTCTCTCTTCTCCATTTTAGCAGCCATGTATTCTTCACTNCCGGCTCCCAGTCCCAACCCTTTGCCCCCATTATGCTGATTAAGCCGAGCAGCACTTATGGCTGGAGTTGCCTTGGGTGCCCCCTGGGAATACCAATAGGTCTTTCAGTTCTTTGAGGCCACGGTTACAGCCTGGTACAGCCTCCTGGCTTTCACTTCATTTCAAGATAGTTCCTCTTCCTTCATCATGGGGTCCCCAAGCCTTTGACAAATTGCTAGAAAACTGAACAGCAAGAGAAAATTGTCCAGATGAGGTATAGACATCAGAACTGTCCTCTTAGCTGGTGTGTATTTAACTTTATTTTTAAATTTCCAAAGCATGTAGGAAGTAGCGGCTGTAGTTCCGTATGCCACCAGTCCGAGACAAAAGCACCTGTAATTATGAAACAAACTTCTAAAATTACCAAATGATGATCAGAACTTCTTGCATGCCACTACACAAAACATTTGGTCAAGATCTTCTCCTTCCTTCCTTCTCTCTTCTCCATTTTAGCAGCCATGTATTCTTCACTTCTGTGCATTGTTATTTTTATCTACAATTTTTGGGAAAGTGAAGTATCAGCAGTTGAAAGATGACTTGGGGAGAGACATTTTTATTGCTTAAATGATTCTTTTCAGGGAGACAACTGAAGCCAAAAAGGGATCATTGCAAACCTGAAGGAGCTTGAGAAAATTTACACCCTCTAAGGTATTTTAAGCCTTTGGAGCTATTTTGGGAGAAAAGACTTATTTTAGGCTTGTGGAGAGTCCTGATCCATAAGAGCAGAGCTGGACACCAGTCAGCTGGTGTGGTGGTGGGGGGTGTTGGCTCTAGAGCTACACTGTCTGGGTTCAAATCCTGCTCCTACCACCTGCCAGGGGACTTGACCTCTCAGTGCCCCCATTCCTTATCTCAAAAAGCGAGGAGCAGTCCCTGTTCAAAATGCACACCTCATGGTAGTGTTGTGAAGTTCAGTGAGTTGCATTTATGTGCTTATGTTAATTAGGGCTTCTTCCATTGAAAGTGACCAAAAATTGACCCAAAGCCAGAGCCGGAAGGCAGTTTATTGCTCACCAACACAGAAGTCCAGGAGCAAGACTGGATTCAGGACCCACAGTATCATCAAAACATTACATCTCTTCAGCAAGATGACTAACAATAGCTTCACCCTTTATACCATTTCAGGGAGAAAGTCTTATCATTGACTCTGACTGGTCATCATGTCCATCTCTGAACCAGTACTGAGGTCAGTCTTGATTCACATACGATGTTTCAGTTGCTCTGGCCTGGATTTCATGGCTTACTTGAGAGCTGAGAGAACGATATGGCCTGAAAATGTGTGCATGTAATTACCCAGCGGGGGATTGTGGTTGGTAACCAAAGGCAGTAGTCACTAATAATGGTTAGCACTGTGAGTGACTGTTCTACAGCCTGCCTAGTAGATGTTAGCTGGTGCCGTTATTGTTGTTGTTACTGTTTGTCCATCAGCAAGGAACCCTAAAGCCAAGTACCTTTGGATGCCTAATCAGTGATTGCATTCCATACTGGGAATTCACCCCAGCCAGCTATTTATCACCCTCCCAGACTTTTTCCTTTGCTCTTCTCATCTCATGTTGATCTCCTCATTTTCTTGTTAATTATTAAAATACAACTTTATCCTTCAAAGCCTACTGCATCTATGGGATCTGCACGTTTAACATCTCGCTGATCTAAGAAATACTGCAGCTATCACCCTCTGTCCTGTAAGGCACTGACTGTGAAACATCTTTGAACACTATAAAGTGCTGCAAAGTACTGTCTTCCACTCAATATGTGACTCTAAAATATTCATGATTATGTAATCATTCTGGTATAACATGGTGGTTTAGAATAAGGCGACTGAGTTCAAACCTGCCTTTTTCACTAACTTAATGTTCGCTTGTGAACCTGATGCAGATCATAGAGCCTTCTGAGCATCACTTCCTTCATCTGCAAGGGAGTACAAAAGTGCCCACAACTCAAGGTCACACGTGTGAAATGTGAACCTAGTATGTGTCACACACTTGCACATGCACTGTATCTTCTTATAAACAATTTGAAAGTAGGGAATGCATACCCACCCTGCCATCTTTGCTTCCCAGGAGTTTGTTTATATTATTATTTAACCACAAGAATCCCTGGCTTGTAAAGAAACAGAACATTCAAATTTCATAGGGAAATCTAAGCTCTGTGTTTTGTCTTTAAGACAAAAGTTCTGTGACATTTTAGTGTGTCAAGGTCTTTTCCAAACTAGAGATTCTAGGAGACACAAGCTTGTAAAGGTTCTGCTTCTTTGGCTCAAGTTTTTGTCCTGGCACCTCACTCCCCTTCCTGCCTCTGCTAATGGTGTGCCTAACCCTGCACAACAAACTGTGGAAAATTCTTAAACAGACAGGAATACCAGACCACATTACCTGCCTCCTGAGAAACCTCTGTGCAGGTCAAGAAGCAATAGTTAGAACTGGACATAGAACAACAGACTGGTTCCAAACTGGGAAAGAAGTATGTCAAGGCTGTACATTGTCACTCTGCTTATTTAAATTATATGCAGAGTACATCATGAGAAATGCTGGGCNTCTAACAGCTCTCTAGACGCCCATCTTTCTGCACTTCCACGGTCTGCTTGTTTTGGCAAAGACATGGAAATGGGGTCAGCCGACTTCTGTCAGGGCTGAGTGTGAGAAATTCAGTGCGTCTCTGCAAACCTGAATAGGACGTGCTTCTGAAGCTAGAGATCAGCCGCGAGAGAGCCTGCCGCTTTGCACATAGTCTGCTTGGGTCACCACACGGCCTCCTCTTGTTCAGGGCTCTGGTCCTCATCCTGCTTTAGCTTGTCTCAGCCACAGAGTCTTTTTGCACACAGTCTGCTTGGGTCACTGTTCCACACGGCCTCCTCTTGTTCAGGGCTCTGGTCCTCATCCTGCTTTAGCTTGTCTCAGCCACAGAGTCTTTTTCCTGCCAGTTCTTCTCCCCCAAGGCCTAGCAAGGATGTGAAATCCAAAAGAAGATAAGGTGAACAGGCACAAAGAGCCACAGATGTGGGGTTGGGTTTAAATGTTCTGGAAAGAGTGTGAAGGAAGCCATGGGAAGGTAAAAGTGGTGATGCAACATGATGGGAAATTCTCTTTTGTAGTGCAGTTTGAGAATGAAGGCCTGCTGTCCTGAGGGGTTTTGAAGGTGGTACTGTTCAGGGCTGTACCGTTTCCTCAGGCAGCCACTGCCTATGTTGTTTTGACTTGAAGTCAGACTAGTCTGAACTGAGACGGGCTGGAAGTGTAACATAGACACAAGATTTCCTGGAGTTAGTACCAAAAAAGTTAAAAAAAAAAAAAATCCCCAAATGAAACAAGCCTCAATAATTGATTGAATTTTGAAACCAACGTTTACATGTTGAAATGTTAATTTTTTGAAATATTGAATTACATAAAATGTATTATATGAATTTTAATAATTTTTCAGTGTGGTTTTTTTTCTATTTTTAAATGTAGCTACTAGAAAAATTTGAATTACGTGTGTGGTTGACTATATTTCTATTGGACAGCACAGTTTAGAGGTCAAGCGTGTGGGCTCCTGAGACACAAGGTGTGTGGATTTGAACTGTGGCTCCACAAATCATAGCTGTAGGACCTCAGGAAAGTCACTTAGCCCAGTGGCTTCCAAACCTTCCACAGAGACCCATTTCGATATTGTCATTGTAAAAATCCTCATGTAAAATCATGTTTTACAGTACGTTTTGTTGTACACACACAAACACACATACTGAAAGAAAAATAGTGAAATAATACCACACGATTTACATTCTGATATCTTCTGTTCCATGTGTTCTCCTCCCTCCTCTCCCCTCTTTTTTTTCTGTTCATTTAATACAATGTTTGTCGTGACCTATTAAATCAACTTCACACTAGGGATCACAAAGCTGTTTGAAAATCCAGATTTAACCTCTCTGTGCCTCAGGTCTCATCCGTAAAAAGGAACAAATACTATCAGGATCTCAAAGCTACTTTGACAACATACATAAAATCTTATAGGTAAGTCTTTTGTACAATGCCTGGTATGTAATAGAGCAGTTGATAAATGGAAGAAAACATTATTCCAAATGGATCTTCAACTTTCTGTATAAACAGTGAGTGAGTGAGTGAAGTCCCTCTGTTGTGTCCAAGTCTTTGCGACCCCATGGATTGTAGCCTAACCAGGTTCCTCCATCTATGGGATTTTCCAGGCAAGAATACTGGAGTGGTTTGCCATTTCTTTCTCCAGGAGATCTTCTCAACCCAGGGATTGAACTCAGGTCTCCCACATTGTAGGCAAACACTTTACCGTGTGAGCCACCATGGGATATAGAGGAAAAACTCTACTTACATGTTAGCTGCTCTTATTGTTAATGTTATTATAAATGATCCTTTAAGTCTCATACTATTTTTCCCTCCAAGAGAAGTCACCTGGCTTGAGGTTATGTGGCATTCCCAGAGTGGGAATGGTAACTTCCAGCCCACCTGTGATGCTATCGATGCTATCAAGCCAGACTTCTTCATATGTTGCTTCATAAGAGCTCTTAAGTTCTTTTTCCTTGTGTGTATTCTCTTCCCCAAGTAGGTTGTACATTCTCAGAGGACAAGAACTGTGCCATCTTTCATTTTTGTTCCTTCTCCATCACATCCAGGGAGTGGAGGGAACATTAGCTGCAGAGATTTTGGAGCCACGAGGTCTGGGGCTCAGACCTGGGCTCTGCCACCCATGGTGCTCTGTGGCCTCCTGGCCTTAGAGTCCTTATCTGTGACATGGGAATAAAAGTGCCCTTCTCTCAGCTCTTCCATGAGGATTATGACACCATCCTTATGGCAGAAAGTGAAGAGGAACTAAAAAGCCTCTTGATGAGGGTGAAAGAGCAGAGTGAAGAATCTAGCTTAAATATCAGCATTCAAAAAACTAAGACCATGGCATCTGGTCCCATCACTTCATGGAAAGTAGATGGGAAAAAGTGGAAACAGTGACAGATTTTCCTGGGCTCCAAAATCACTATGGACAGTGACCGAACCCATGAAATTAAAAGACACTTGCTCCTTGGAAGAAAAGCTATGAAAAACCCAGACAGTGTATTAAAAAGCAGAGACATCACTTGGCTGACAAAGGTCCATATATCAAAGCTATGATTTTCCCAGTAGTCACGTATGGATGTGAGAGTTGGACCATAAAGAAGGCTGAGTGCTAAAGAATTGATGCTTTCTAATTGTGGTCCTGGAGAAGACTCTTGAGAGTTCCTTGGACTGCATGGAGATCAAACCAGTCATCCTAAAGGAAATCAACCTTGAATATTCATTGGAAGGACTGATGCTGATAAGGCCAATACTTTGGCCACTTGATGCAAAGAGCCAACTCATTGGAAAGGACCCTGATGCTGGGAAAGATTGAGGGCAGGAGGAGAAGCAGGTGGCAGGAGGAGATGGTTGGGTGGCATCACCGACTCAATGGACATGACTTTGAGCAAACTCTGGGATATAGTGAAGGACAGAAAAGCCTGGCACACTGCAGTCCATGGGGTTGAAAGGAGTTGGACATGACTTAGTGACTGAACAACAACAATGGTACATGACAAGCCTGCTGCAGGATGTGGAGTTGTGGTTGTGTTATTTTTATGACAAGAGCTTTGTAAGAGCTGAGTGGACCCCTAATTTCCCCACATCACCTCTGGTACACAGTCAGGTGCCTCTGATTCAAAGCACTCCCATTCTGATGCTTTTGTACGTCAGTTGGCCCTCTTAGGACAAACTGTACTACTTCTGATCAATTGGAATACACACAAAGGCCATGTGCCTTGAAAGGGGCTTCTAAGAGTGGCTCATGCTAGTGCATCAAGCCCAACTTCTCATACTTTCTCAGACGGAAAAGGAAAGAGACTTGAAATTGTTCAGGGAAGTTTCCTGAAGTCTCTGAGCCCCTGAGCTGGGCCATGATTGATCCAGCAGCTGGCCCACAGAATGGATGAGTCTGTCCCCATGTATCTGCTTACCAATAAGGGCAGATCTGTGTCCTGTGCTGTGGGTTGGCAGGGCGCGTGCCTGGTGGTCATATTAACACTCAAGACTTAGCTTCTGTATTTGTCAAAAAGAGATGGGCTTCTAAGATGTATGAGGTTTCAAACATTTCAATCCCATCTGTCTTTCATTGCCCTGGTCCCATTCCAGGCTGTGGAAGGGACAATGGAAAGATGAGAAGTGTCTTCTCTCAAGAAACTCAGCATCTAGTATGTTTCAAGTTCTTTCTCTTCACTCTGCTGATGAGGGAAGGATTCAACTGAAGGTCATGGGGGCAGCTGAATACATGACACCCGACACTGGATGAGTGAGATGGCCAGCAGTTCAGTAGTTGTGTGCGCTCACAGCAAAGGGGAGGAGGACACTGCACAGGCCACATGAGGATTGCAACTAGAACGGAGCAAACAACCAGCCGCTGTAGGGGCAAGCTCTGTAGTATCAAGATGGTGAGGTGACCCCTTGGTGCCATGGAAGGGTATGATTGGCTTGTTTGAATAATTCCATGCACTGGCAGAGAAACAAAACCTGCTTCTCAGAGATGAGTAGGAACTGTCTTATCAAGGAGGCCATTATCCGTGGAAGCAGAATTGGGAAGGGGACTTGTGATTAAGCCATCTGGAGCCCTCCCCGTTTCAGATGTCAAGAAAGCATGTTGTATTAGATCTTAATTTTAGGCCTTACCCTTCATGGTGGTAAGTGACAGACTATTTTCTTGGGCTCAAAAATAACTGTGGATGGTGACCACCGTGAAACGCAAAGACGCTTGCTCCTTCGAAGAAAGGCAATGACAAAGCTAGACAGTGTATTCAAAAGCAGAGGCATTACTTTGCCTACAAAGGTTCGTCTAGTAAAAGCTACGGTTTTTTCAGTAATCATGTACGGATGTGAGAGTTGGACAATAAAAAGGCTCAGTGCAGAAGAACTGATGCCTTCCATCTGTGGTGCTGGAGAAGACTCTTGATAGTCCCTTGGACAATAAGGAGATCAAACCAGTCAATCCTAAAGGTAATCAACCTTGAATATTCATTGGAAGAACTGGTGCTGAAACTGAAGCTCCAAAACTTTGGCCCCCTGATGTGAAGAGCTGACTCACTGGAAAAGACCCTGATGCTGGGGAAGAATGAAAGCAGGAGGAGAAGGGGTGACAGGGGATGAGATGGTTGGGTGGCATCATTGACTCAATGCACGTGAGTTTGAGCAAGCTCTGGGAGATGGTGAAGGACAGGGAAGCCTGATGTGCTGCAGTCCATGGGGTCGCAAAGAGTCGGACACGACTGAGTGACTGAACAACAACCACCTCATGGTGGAAGAGAGATGCTTGAAACATGCCTTTGCAATGGAGAGTAATGCTGGCTCAGTAGGGATTGAAGACTTTTCAGAGTACATCTAACTGTGTTGAGGAGGGGTTGGGGAAGAAGATTCCTAGAACTCATGACCTCCAACCTGGGATCCCACAGGATGAAAGGTCAGAGGACAGGTGCTGGGTCACAAAGTCCTTTACCTAATCAAAGGGTGATGGTCAGAGTGTGCATCTGCCTTGTAGAGTGTCTTAGGGAGTGTGTGCTACATGGCAGCTGGTCTCTCAGCATCCCACCCCTTTCTGTTTTTCTCCAACGTGTTTCATCTTCCACCCACCCCACGTTCATCCTTCAGGCAACTCTTCCTGGGTCAGTTGTCCTCAAAGGTCTGATCTCTGGCCAGCAGCATCCGTAGCTCCTGGGAACTTGTCAGAAATGCAGTTTCCGGGGTCCCATTCCAGAGCACATGATATCCAGGCTATAACACCCTGGGCTCTCTTTGTACTCAGCAGTTTGGTCAGTGTGGTGTGAAGAGCACAGTTTTTGACAGGGTAGATTTGGATTTGGATCCTGTTTCCACCACTTACTAGCTGGATGACCTTGAGTGAGTCACCCAACTTTTCTGAACCTCTGTTTACTCGTCTATAAGATGAATGTCTTGACAGTAGCCACCGCTTAGGGTTGTCAAAGGGATAAAATATATAGTGTGGTTATGGGTTTAGCACAGTGTCTCATGTTTGGTAAGTGCTCAATGAATATTAATGATTACTATTGAGCTACTAGGACTTGAATTCCATCTTCACCATCTATTACCTATAAGACCTGGCAAAGTAACCATGAGGCCTCAGGTTCCTCACCCATGAAACAGGGATAATAATAATGTCAAAGTAAAAGATTTTGTAAGAGATAAACGGGACTTTCCTGATGGCTCAGTGGTACAGAATCCGCTGCCGATGCAGGAGATGCGAGTTTGATTCTTGGGTCAGGTAGATCCCCTGGAGAAGGAAATGTCAATCCACTCCAGTATTCTTGCCTGGGAAATCCCATGGACAGAGGAACCTGGTGGGTTACAGTCTACTGGGTTGAAAAAGAGTCGGATATGACTTAGCAACTAAATAGCAAATAACAACAAGAGATAAATGAGATGATGAATGCAAATTGCTAACACCAAGGACGCACACAGTAAACGTCTATTACTATTTCACGGGCATTTCTCCTTGGCTCCCTATCAGGTTATCCTGTGGAAAATACCATCTGAGACAGACAGAAATTGGGTGCCAGCTGCCCCAGACAGTGCACCTCCACTTCCTTGAGGAAGGACCTCTGGGACGTCCATTCTTAGCTGTCTTCTTCCCTCCTAATAGAGATCTCTCCTGCTCTCTTATTCAAGATCTTTGCTCATACTGTTAGGCAATGACCATTTTGCTGGTTGGATTTTAAACAACAGAGATGGTTTTGTGGCTCACTGCTCACCTCCTCCCATCCTGCCTCACTTCCTCTGGGCACCTGGAGCTTACAGGAGTTCATGCATTTTAATTAGAAAAGAAATCCACTGATAAGATGGGAACATTTGTCTACCTCAGGCAAACCTGAGATGCTTCAGGCCCACAGATACTTTGACTCAGCATGGGGGAGGTCTCATTTACCCATCTTGAAGCTGCTTCTCTTCTCCAGAGTAAAGATCTTAAAGCAGTTGTCCTGCAACTCTTGGGCAGAGTACATGACATTAGTCTTCATTATTCAGGGTTCTTGTTTCTTCCCACACTCTCTGTCACAGTCCTATTATCATTCTTTTTAATGTTATTTTTTTCAAATGAAGTATAGTTGAGTTACAGTGTTGTGTTAGTTTCTGGCGAACAGCAAAGGGGTTCAGTTGTACATAGATATATATATTCTTTTCCACATTTTTTGTTATGGTTTATCATAAGGTATTAACTATAGTTCCCTATGCAAAGAGTCGGACACGACTGAGTGACTGAACTGAACTGAACTGAACTGATGCTATATAGCAAGGACCTGGTTGCTTATCTGTTTTATATTATAGTAGTTTATGTCTAATCCCAAACTCCTGATTTATTCCCCCTCCCCCACTTTTCCCTTTGAGAAGTTTGTTTTTTATGCACCATTTCTAAGAAAGAGTTGGTCATTCCTTACTTACTGAATGCCTGCTATGCACCAAGCTGTCTGCAAGGGTCTTGACAAGTGCTACTTCTGCTACAGCTAAGTCACTTCAGTTGTGTCCGACTCTGTGCGATCCCATAGACGGCAGCTCACCAGGCTCCGCCATCCCTGGGATTCTTCAGGCAAGAACACTGGAGTGGGTTGCCATTTCCTTCTCCAATGCATGAAAGTGAAAAGTGAAAGTGAAGTCACTGAGTTGTGTCCAACTCTCAGCGACCCCATGGACTGCAGCCCACCAGGCCCCTCCATCCATGGGATTTTCCAGGCAAGAGTACTAGAGTGGGGTCTTTATTCAGTTCAAGAGGAATGTGGTATCACACCAATTTTGCAGCTGGAAAGACAGACTCAGAGTGTGGAGAATGGGGAATGCTCTTGGCAAAACTCTGAGAAATTACTGATCTTGTGCCCCCTTCTCTGCCACCACCATCTCTGGGTTCCCAGTGCTGTTCTGCCTCTTCTGACAACTCAGAACAGCTTCCTAAGACACTCATATCCCAGGCTAGCTCTTCCCAGCAGTGGGCCATATAGCAGTCCTTTTTCTAACTTTTATTTTCATTAAAACTTGTCCATTCTTGGTTCCATTCACTCAGTATCCTGTATTTTTCAAAGCTAATCTAATAAACTAATTCCAGGTAGAGTGCTGATAGCTTATGGTGGATTACCTTGTGTAAAATTATTATCTCTCCTGAATGTTTTATATTTTGACTTTTAAAGCCCAGAGTTGAATTAACAAGCTTGAGCCCCTTGGTCATTATGTACCAGAATGGGGACATAATCCTTGTTCTCCAATTTAGAGCATGGTGATTTTTAATTTATTTATTTTTATTTTTAATTGGAAGATTCTTGCTTTACAATGTTGTGTTGGTTTCTGCCGTGCAACAACGTGAATCAGCCAGAAGTATACATATGTCCCCTCCTTCTTGAGCCTTCCTCCTCCTCTCCTCTGTCTCATCCCTCTTGGTTGCCGTGGAGCACCAGGCTGAGCGCCCTGTAGAGCACGGTCATTTTAATCTACAGACATGAGTACTGTCAGAGCCTGGGCTGCTGTGGTTCAGACTGCGGGAATGGTGCTTTCATTTCAAGTAAGGCAGGGAGAAGCAGGGTGGTGGTAGAAAGTGTCAGAGCCCCTGTGTGGTTCCTTCTGCGTCTAAGCCTCTGACCCATCTGAGCTGCTTTCCCCCCGCCTACTTCTTTTTCTGTTACAGTGTGAGGGTGAGCTGATGCCTTTATGCCACATAGGTTTCTTTTTTTGTTTTCCTTTGACATACTTAAGCTTATTTTTATTGGAGTCCAGTTAATTTATATTGAGGTTAGTTTCAGTTGTACAGCAAAGTGACTCACTTATACATGCATATCTATTCAGTGGATACCCGGAGAGTATTTCCCCTCACAGTATATCCTATGGAGAGTGTAAAGGCAGCCCTCCCCAGAGATGCTCCACTGGCCCTGCTGGTTTGGAAACTAACCTCACTTCTGCAGCCGATGGTCTCATTTGTATCTCCCACCTGAGTCCCGAACATGCCACGATCCTTTGAATTCTTCCTCCTACATTTGGCATGGAGGATGGTGGATCTCTCCCAGCGGTAAGGTGCCCTGGCCTCCTGGTATCCGTTTATGCTGCTTGTTACTGGCAAATTTCTTTCGAGTAAGCATAGATTACCTGACACCTGCACTGTATGCTAACAACTAATTAGAGCACAACCAAAATATTGCAGAGCCGCGTGGCTCCCGGAGCTGAAAGCTTAAATCCTCTTTGTGTTGTAGTTTTAGTGGTGTGTGAAGTGGATTTTATGAAGGCATTTTGTTTAAGTATCACGTCCCAGCTAGGTCCTAAAATCTATTCCAGCCCTCAGCATCTTCAGCATGCTAAGTCCTGAGAAGGGTCTGATGTGTGAGAATTGCTTCTGATGGTTGAACTCTGATTTGGCTGCAACTTGGAAAGGGCAGTGACTGGCCTTGGGTCACCTGGGGGCAATGGACAGAGTTCGCTCCTTGTCTGTATATAAGCTCCTCATTGACCCCTGGATTGTTACCTGCTCAGAGAGATTCTCCATCACCATCTCCAGCAACCAACAGGCTCCCTGCCCGTCATTCCCTAGCCAACCCCAGTGGATTGCCTTCTTAGCACTTCACCATGCACACCCACTTATTGGATTACTTCCTTTCCCCTCCACCCCCAAGATGTCCCCCTCTGTTTATTTAGCAAACACACACTTTGTTGAGTGTGTACTGTGGGCTGGGCACCGTTCTCAGGGCTGGGAATATAAAAGTGAACAATAGAGAAAAAGTCCTACCTTCACTGAGTTTATATTATAGCAGGGGATGGCAGAAGAAAAGTGGCAAAACATAGTAAGTGAGGGAATGGAGAAAAATAAAACAGATGACAGAGACACAAGGTGCTCTGTTGGGTAGGGTGATACACTGGGGGAGACCTTGGATAGGATGACATTTGAGCAGAGACCCAAATAGTGTGAGAACAAAGGTCATCTAATATGCTTTTCTTACCCCTCCCTCCAGGTCCTGGCCCAGGGCCTGAGTGAAATGAACAAACAAATGAATAACTGAACACACGAGAAAGAATGGAATCTAGATCTGTAGCTGTCCTTTTTATGTTAGCTCCCCTAGTATGAACATCAGGCCAGTTTGCTTTCAGAAGCCCCTCTGGATCTCTTGACACCTGGTCAACATTGTGGGAGGGAGGCTGATGGGAAATGGAGCTCCAGACTCACGGCTGAATGACCGAAATTTTGTTTCCCTGGCAATCGACCAAATCTTTGCCTTCGTGTCTTTATTGGTAACATGGGGGAGTAGCTTGACTATTGACTTCATATGGTATTTTATGAATATGGAAGAAATAAGAAAAAATAAGCACATGCAGGTATGGATAGGAAATTAAATAATACCTAATAAGTTGGGACCTCGCATTGTGTTTTCATTTCATTAACAGCCCCATGCTAATGGAACCATCAAAAGTTCCACTTTACAGATGAGGAAATGTAGCTTTGAACTTAAGTCAGGGGTCTCCAACCTCTGGGATCTAAAGTCTGATAATCTGGGGTGGAGCTGATGTAATAATAATTTTAAGTTACTCAGTCATGTCTGACTCTCTGCGACCCCATGGACTATAGCCTACAGGGCTCCTCTGTCCATTGGATTATCTAGGCAAGGGTACTGGAGTGGGTTGCCATTTCCTTCTCTAGGGGATCTTTTTCCCGACCCAGGGGTTGAACCCAGGTCTCCTGCACTGCAGGCAAACAGTTAACCATCTGAGCCACCTGGGAAGCCCTGCTGCTACTGCTAAGTCGCTTCAGTCATGTCCGACTCTGTGAGACCCCACCAGGGTCCCCCGTCCCTGGGATTCTCCAGGCAAGAATACTGGAGTGGGTCGCCATTTCCTTTTCCAATGCATGAAAGTGAAAAGTGAAAGTGAAGTCACTCAGTCATGTCTAACTCTTAGCAACCTCATGGACTGCAGCCTACCAGGCTCCTCTGTCCATGGGATTTTCCAGGCAAGAGTACTGGAGTGGGGTGCCATAGTGCCCAGTAAATGTAGTATGCTTGAATCATCCTGAAACCATCCCTTCCCCTGGCCCTGGTCCTTGGAATAATTGTCTTTGATGAGACTGGTCGTTGGTGCCAAAAATGTTGGGGACTGCTGACTTAGGTAACTTGCTCAAGGTATTAATAAGAAATTAGTAATTGGAAGGGCTAAGGATTCAAACTCAGTATTGTCTGATTCTGGAGCCTGGGTATTTAGCATCCTTTGAGACTATCCTCTCCCTGGAAACTTCTGTATGAGGCCTTATTCTTTGTAGCTTGTTTAACGTTGTTTAAAAAGAAAGACTCTCTTTAAGTAAAATTTATCAATAGTGTCCATTAATGATTTACTAATAGCATTAACGAAGTGAAGCCACGCTGGCATGATTTTTCTCCTGGCATCATGCCTAAGTTCTTCTCCAGCTTATTTGATTTACTAATATAAGTACTTATGGAATGAAAGAGGCTTCCTATGACACATTCAGAAGATACAGAGAGCAGATCACTTATCTTTATGCTGCTTAAAACACTGCCATGGAGGAGAATGAAGAGCTTGAAATCTGCTCTCTCATTCTCTTCCTCAACATTTCTCACTCAGCCTCTGATGCAGGGACACCACGTGCTAGCTCTTCTTTTGCTCACATTGAAGGTTTAGTGAATGCTTGATTCTCTTTCCATCTTATTGTGTGCATTCAATATTAAGACAGTGTTTTGTCTCCTAATTTAGGAGTTAGATCTCAACTCACCTTGTGATCTGAGAAGAGGACTGATTGAACCCTTGTCTGCAAAAGAGAAAACTAAGATTGGTGACATCTAAGGTGAGTGGTCTGTGGACCTCACAAAGTTGAATGGACTCAACAGCTCATGAAAATAGAGTTTCCTCTATTTTCCTAATGCATATCCTGATGGAGCATCAGAATCTCTGTGAGTGGGGCCCTCCTACAATGCATTTTAATCAAATTCCCCAGTGATTTTAAAGTTCAGTAAAGTTTATGAATTTTATCTTATAATTTATACCAACATGCATGTTCAAAGTTTTTAATAGCAGATGCTTTGGGTTGATTCTGGAGCACATCCAGAAAGAAGGACCAGGGCTGAGAGAGGGACTCAGGTGCCTAGTGTTTGGGCATCAGTTTAAGGAATGTATGGTGTGTTCCCTTGGCTGCTTTAAATATTTGAAGGGCTGTCACATGGGAAGACTTAGACTTACTCTTTGTAGCTCTAGAGATCAGAGCTAGGACCAGCGAGCTGGTGGAAGTTATAGTCAAGTAAGTTGCAGCTCATCATAAGCAGGGACTTGCAACACTCAGAGTGGCCCAAGAATAGAAAAGGTTGCTCCTGTGGGTGGTGAGTTCCCTGTCAGTCACTGGGGATGTGAAAGCTAAACCTGACTTCCTGGATTGATAAAGTATTCATGTACAGAAAAAGGTTAGACTTTCAAAAGGTACTTTCGAATGCTGATATTTTATTGTGTCATAGTTCCTTTCTTCTCTTTTCAGAAGTTGTCATTAAGAGTGTATGTGTGAGGCCGTGTGTATGCTTGTATATATATATGCATGTGCAAGGTTATGTGTGTGCTTGTGGGCTGTGCTTTAAGAGGAACTATGATTTATTTGGGGGAGAAAATAGAAGTTAATTTATTCATTATTCAAGAAATATTTTGGTTGTGCCTCCTAGATGCCAATTTCTGTGCCAGGCATTAGTAATTCAGAATTGCCTGAGAACACAGTTCTAGTCCAGAAGGAGATCTCAGTCTAGTGCAGGAAGCTGACTAATAAAGAGAAAATGATAAAGACCTGTGATGAATGCAATGAAGGCAGCAGGTATGGGGCATTTCGGAACACCAGGAAGGAGCTCTGACCCAGCCTGTGGATTTGTAGGGTGGAGAAGAGGGGAGTGGGCAGGGGAAGGATTCCTGGTTGCAATGGGTATGATTTTGACTACCGAGCAGTCTGGGGAAGCCAAACAAGGGAAGGGACTGAGCAAAGGCACTGGAGCCAGGGTCACTGGAAAATGAGAGGGAATGCTGAGAAGTCTGTGCTTTTGGAGAAAAAAGCATGAGACTGTATGGTAGGAAATGAGGTGAAGTGTAGAGGTCCCAGATCACCAGCATCCCTGTGGTCCATGCTAAGAAACGTGGCCTTTTTCCTGTCAGAGGTAGGGGTTCCGTGAAAATTTTAAAGCAATGGAGTGATAGGGACTAACCTCCTCATAAGTAAGATCACTCTGGGACATTTTGGAGTTGTCTTATTAGTGTCACCTGAGGTAGAGCACATGTTGGGGTGGCGTTGTGATCTCATTCGCTGATAACCATGGTCACCATGGTGCAGCATCGAAGAAGGCCCGTGAGGAATTCCCTGGTGATCCAGAGGTTAGGACTCTGCGTTTCCAATGCAGGGGACATGGATTCGATTCTTAGTTGGGGAAATAGAATCCCACATGCCACGTAGTGTGACCAAAAAAAATGCCTATGAGTTATAGAAAACAAACTTATGGTTACCAAAGGGAAAGTGAGATAGGAATAAACTGGGAATTTGGGATTAACAGACACACACTGCTGCTGCTGCTGCTGCTAAGTCACTTCAGTCGTGTCTGACTCTCTGCGACCCCATAGACAGCAGCCCACCAGACTCCCCCGTCCCTGGGATTCTCCAGGCAAGAACACTGGAGTGGGTTGCCATTGCCTTCTCCAAAGCATGAAAGTGAAAAGTGAAAGTGAAGTCGCTCAGTCATGTCTAAATCCTAGTGACCCCATGGACTGCAGCCTACCAGGCTCCTCCATCCATAGGATTTTCCAAGCAAGAGTACTGGAGTCAGTTGCCATTGCCTTCTCTGCAACAGGGACCTACTGTGTAGCTCAGAGAACAATATTCAATAATCTTGTAATAACCTATAATAGAAAACCTGAAAATAAATATGTATAACTGGATCACTTTGCTGTACACCTGGAACTGACAGAACATTATGAAGCAATTAATACTTGAAAGAAAGGAAGGAAGAAAAAGGCCTGTGAAGCTCAGAAGGCACAAACACTATTGTTGCATGGACTCTGTATCAGGAGGACCTCTTCACAATGTTAGAATGTTCTTCACTTTCTGCCATGATTCCCTGCAGCACTGCTAATGACACAGCGTCTCATTAAGGGAGGTTATTTACTAACCTCAGATGCAGATCTAAAAAAACAGGGAACAGGAGTGATGTCCTCAGCATGCTTTATTCCTAATCCAAGCACTTGATTGATATCTCCAGATACATTGGTGCCCAGGATACACATGAATAGTTTTTGCCTAGGTGTTCCATACCTCCCTATCAATGCATAGGAAAAAGACCATACTTTAAAAAGTATTCCAAATATTTTCTCTTTTTAAATCTCCGGTATGTCATATAGAGGTAGTGGGGCTGAAAAATTAACTGAGGGGTTTAGAAACATGGCAGATTTGTTAGAAACTCCATTTGTGTTGGCTTCTTGTTTGTATACAAACATCTCTTTCAACACCAACAGAGAAGACATACGTATGGTGGTAATTCTGTTTGTTTTGCTTATCAGTGAGTGACACGCTTGTTGCAAGTAAATAAGTATGACAAAGACCAAATTTTTCCTCCTTCTTTTTGCTTGTGGAGGTGTTTTGTCATGTTGCTAAGTTACCAGTGCTGAAGGATTCTACTTTGGGGAATGGAAGTTATTTTAAAATATCTAAGAAACATCCTTTCAGAGACCTTCTTTGCAATTTAGTAAGGGTCTGCAGTAGGCTAAAGAATGAGAAAGAACCCCAGAAGTCTTCAGATCAACTTCACTCAAACGTGAAAAGCATTTTGATCAAGATACACAGGTGAAAACTGAAGTATTTCACCAAGGAATTGTCAAATTAGGAACTTGGAGCGTTTAACCAATAAACTGTCAGAGGCCTTCTTGAAAATCTCATACAGGAATAAGGACAAGGAATGGTTCTCTTCTTCGAAGAGCAAATGGTGATGACTCAAATGCCTGCTGGACCTCTTGCTTCTTCACTGCTGGACCATTTCCTGCTGAAGTCTTTATGAATGCAGAGATGTATTCTTTCATTTACCAAATAATTATTGAGCTGGACACTAAGGGTATGGCCGTAACAAGACAGATGTGGCTTTCCCTCATGGAATATACTTTCTGTTCTTGCTAAGATGCTATTGTATTTATCAGGATTCTGGCTGTGTAAGTGACAGAAACCCACCATATACTGACATAAGTGAAAAGAGAATGGATTTGCTTAAGAAACATCAAGTCCAGGGGTGCAAGGTGGATTAGGCATGGCTGGATTCTGTGGCTCAAATGTTGTTAGGGAGGCTCTTTTTCCTACCTCTTCTTGTTTTCCCTATGTTTGTGAGTTCATTCTGTCATAAAACAGATAGGGATTCTCCCATACTGCTAAGGAAGATGGTTGCTAACCATTCTAGGTGGGCACAGGCCCAATTCAGGACCCGCATACAGAGTGAGAACTTACCTTTTTTAATGCCTATGTATTATTAACCTTATAAAAGGGCTCCCATCAGCTCAGCTCAGACCATGTGCTCATTCCTGAACCAACCAAAAGGAGCCATGATTGGTCAAGCCTATTGCTTGTGATGGGAGATGATGAGTGGCAGGAGCAGCTGGGTCTATGCAAGATATGGTAGCTGGAGAGAGAAGTGTGTTGAGTGACTAAAAACAATAGAATTTTATGACCTAGCTGAGCGAGTCAGCATAGAAAAATCGAGTGCTTTGAACACTATTCTTGTTGACATAAAGGAGTATCTGCCAGACACAGCCCTCCTGATTTCCTTTTTTCTTTTGTCACGTGCAAATAAAAGTGAATTCCTAGAAATAAGGGCCTCCTGACTTATCAGGGGGAGAAAATTTCATCCAGCTTAGATACTGTGGCTCCATTATGTTTCCCTGACTCATAACAGGACAGATAAAAGCGAGTAAAACTACCACAAGTAGTTTGGCAAGGCACAAAAACAAATGGTGTCACCTTCAAGTGACCTATACTCCCTAAACTGCAATTTTGTATCATGAGTCACAGTAGGTAATAGGGAGTACAAATAAGCAAGAAAATGGTCCCTTTTCCTCAGTGAGCTTACCATCAATTTAAAGAGAAACGATACACATAAAAGTCCAACATAAACTCAAGAACATGATAAATGTATCTGCGAGCATTCGGTGATGATCAAACAATGGACTGAATTATCATCAGCAGCATGGAATAGAGCAATAAAGAATAAGGGGCCAACTGAAACTGTTTCTAGGAGTTTTTATGGCTTTCTTTGGCTGGAATTGTGCCTGTGGTCATTAGGAAGGCTTTCTGGAAAAGGTGGAACTTAAAGTGGGTCTTTTTTCCTCTACCTTTTTCTGGCTACACCATGCATCTTGTGTGAACCTCAGCAGCTAGTATGAATCTCAGGGATTGAACCCAGGTCCCCAGCAGTGAAAGCAGAGGGACCTAACCACTGTACCACCAAGGAGTTTCTTAAAGTGGGTCTTAAGAGATAAGCTAAAGAGATTACGTGTAAATGATAGAATTCTTCCCTTGTAACAGGTTGTGATTTGCTTGGCTTCTGTGTGGCTCAGCAGCAAAGAACCTGCCTGCAATGCAGGAGAAATGGCAGGAGAGTCGAGTCTGATCCTTGGGTCAGGAAGATTCCCTGGAGAAGGAAATGGCAACCCACTCCAGCTTTTTGCCTGGGAAATTCCATGGACAGAGGAGCCTGGTGGGTCCACGGGGTGCAAGAGTTGGACCCAACTTAGCAATTGAGCATGCACACATTCTCAAATAAGCTTTGTGACACCCTCTTGCTTTTATTAAAGGTCGCGGGGGAGGTGTGAAAGAGGCTGGTCTCTTCTGCATGAGAGAGGAATTTACGAATGTTGGAGACTAGAGAGATATTTGGAACACTTACCATAAATGTATGCTCTTCAAATATAAAGATTATTAAAGGAAACTGCTATCTTTTGGGGGCTATTTCTGGTCTTCGAAATTGATATTAACAAGATAATGATTTCCTTCCAAACTTGTGGAATTGAGGTTGCCATAGCTACTTCCTACAAGAATAATGACTGATAGTTGACCACTTATGAAGCACCAGGCTGCCTCTCTATTAACCCAAATTGTTCTGAGGGTAAATATCCCAATGGAGAAACTGGGCTGAGATAGAAATCATCTGAAGAATAACAGCTATCTTTCAGACTTTCTATTTTTTTCTAAATTGCTACATCCTCCAAATCAGATTTTCATAATCTCTGAGTTTTAGCACACCTTTCTGAAATTGGGGTCCAAGCTGTGCTGAGAGAGTCTGCTTTCTAAATCTCTTCCAGAGTGATGCATGCAACTGTCTGAGCCAGCGCTAGGAGTGGGTAGTGGCTGGAGTGCAGGAGAGCTGCCTGTTGCCAGGCAGTGACCCAGCTCTTTGGTGATGCACAGCCCCCGTGGCTTGCTCCGCGTCTTGTGGGAGAACTCCTACTCCGTTCTGAATCAATGTTGAGCCTCTTGGAGAGCAGCTTCCTTCCTTGTGGGAGGTATCAGAAGAGACTCATGACATGAAGGCTACTTCCTCTGTTTCACAGAGAGGACTTTCAAGTAAATCTGAAAGAAACACCAGAGAAAAGTTCACAGACGAGACATTCTAGGCTAGATGCCAAGTAGATATGACTCCTGGCTCTGCCTCTAGCGAGCTATGTCCCTGGGTAAATAAATGGCTTTCCCTCTGAGTCTTGGGGTCTAAAGGTGTAAGTGAGATTATAATACCCACTTACTAGCTCAAATAAGGTAACTAGAATGATAATAATAAAAATTGTTAATGTCCATTCTTGTCCCCTTTTATCCTTCTGTGAATAGGGTTATTATTATTGTAACCATTTTATAGATAAAGAAACTGAGATTCAGAAGAGGTAAGACTCAGAATTTGTTTGACACCGTACAGGTGGTAAAAGGCAGAGCTTGCTTTCTAGTCAGGGCATTCTCACCCTAAAAGTAGCTCTCCTAACCAGTACCCAATGTCCCACAGTATCTGGCTCAGGGTATCACAATGAAACAGTAAGTGGTATTTGGGGTAAGAGCTGTGAAGAAGACTAGCTGTACGTGGAAACAAGTGAGATGTTGGGTGAGTTTAGGTATCGGGGCAGGAAGTAGGCAGGGAGCCTCCCGCCCCTGCCCCTGCCTTCCTATTCCATGGAGACCCCTCATTGCTGTGACTGGTTCACACACAGTGCCCAGTATGAGGCAAGGGTTGCCTTTAAAGGAGCTTCATTTCGCTGAAATAGATGCAGGGTCTTTCTGCAGAGGAACTTGTCAAAGGAGAGTTGCTATCTGAGGAATTAATTGGAATTCCCTCAGCATTCCACTGGCGTCAGCCTGAACATTGTTCATCCCCTGTAGATTATCATTAATCGGGTGAGCAGGGAGACAGAAGCAGCCTCTGATAGCTAATTTATTAACTTCTCCAGGATAAAGGCATGGAACTGAGCTGAGGAGCTTGAATTTACTTTGAGGGATTTGGGGCAGAAAGCCCAGTGCTGGTACCATGACCCCGATCTCAATCGAAAGATTAACAACTTCTGGTCTCAACAAGGTTTAGGATGAGAGTTTTCTGAGACTCATAATTTTTATTACATTTTTGTTCTTTTTTCAGTTCTTGGTTTTCTCTTGCCTCCTCTCAGAACTCCTTCCCATAATAAAATCTCATGTGTGTTTCTTCTTTTCCAACTGGGGTGTTTTGGGGATGCTGGTTTTCCAGTAGCAAGGAACCGTGTTTCGCAGTAGTAGTTGTAACTTTGATACTTTATACTCCTCTAGATTGTCTTCCATACCCACTGGACCACCTATCCTGTTGTTTAACATGGCCTTCAGCTTTAGGCTGTAGGAAGTAGTTTTGATACCTAAAAGAATGGTTATGGGTCTGTGAGGCTGGCTGGCTTAGGTTTAAATGCCAGTCTAGGCACTTTCTAGTGGGGTGGCCATAAGCTAGCTACTTAACTTCTCTGAGCACTGACTTCCTCATTGATCAGTGGGGATAATCTTAACTGCTGCACAGGGCTGCAGCGTGGGTTAGATGTGATCCTGTGTGTTGTGTCTATACCATTGTTGGTGCTGCATACCTGCTTATTTCTTCTCCATTTTTCCCCCTTAGGAAAGAGAAAGAGGGATTCTTATGCCCAGGCATGAGGGGGCTTCCTGATTTCAGGCCAGTGTTAACGTGGGACTTACAGAGTGGGCACAAGCTAACAGCTTGTAGCTGCTTGTCCTTTGAAGGCACAACGGAGGCTGGCCAGGAAGAGCCTGCTGGCTTCAGCTCTGGTTAATGGGCTCCAAGTATTAAGCTATCTTTTCAGAGCAGCAGGAAAAACTCCTTGAAGCCAGTCTACCAGGCATGACTTGTAGAGATGCGGGCCACTACTGACTCTTCCTTCAGCCTTCTTGTGCGCTTGACTTCCTCCACAGGCACCTCTGGAGTGTCCTTTCATATGAGGTCAAAGTAATTCATGGAGGGATGCTTGCTTATAGCCACTTCTGTAGCCCTTCGTTCTACTCTCACTTGCCCTTACTCTCCACTGAAGATTACAGGCTTGAGTTTACAAGTGATGATCTTTGAAGTCAAACTGTTGGGCTTGACATGGGATTTAATTTTGCATATCTTAAGACACTATGTAAATAGAATCATACCATATGAATTATTTTACAGTTTGCTTTGTTTTCACTATGCTCCTGAGACTCATTGGGTTGTACTTGTACCCTTAACTCTTTTTCCCTACTGCATAGTACTTCACAGTGTAAATATATCATAAAATATCGGTTCTCTAGTTGATAGACTAGATAGGTCTGTCCATGGAATTCTCTAGGCAAGAATACTGGAGTGGGTTGCCATTCCCTTCTCCAGGGTATTTTCCTGATCCAGGGGTTGAACCCTGGTCTCCCACATTGCAGGCAGACTCTCTACCATCTGCGCTACTTCCAGCTAATAGACATTTAGGTTGCTTCCTGAATTTTATTGCTATAACCATTGCTATTATAAACATGTATTGAATGTTGGTATACATTTTCAAGAACTTAAGAGCAGATTTGGAAATTGCTGGGTCATGGAGATTGCTCATCTTCAAGCTTGTTACCAAATAATTCAACAGTTCAAGTTTAATGCCAAATAAATTCTTAGAGTGATTATAACAAAATTCACCTCTTCTGGCAGTGTGAGAGTATTCCACTGTTCTACATTCTCATGACCACTTGGTATTACTAGAATTTTTCCCACTTGCCATCATGATGCGTGAATTAGTATCTCAGAATTTCATCTGGTATGCATTTCAGTGGTTTGCATTTCTCTAATTTCTAATGAGATTGAGCATATTTTTGTGTATTTACTAGCCGTTTGGATTTTCTTTTTGTAAAGTGTCTCTTTAAAGACCTTTGGCCATGTTTATGTGATTGTTATGTTTTCCTTATTTGTTTTGGGGATATCTTTGTACATTCTGTATATTTGATTTTTGTTGTTGCTATGTTCATTGCAAATAGCTTCTCCACATTTGTGGCTTGTCTTTTCACTCTCTTGATGGTGCCTGTTAACGAAGAGGGGCTGTTAATTTTAGCATGATCTACTTTATAAGAGATGAAATTTAGGCTTAGAGTCTTTAAGCATAAGGTCTTGTGTAAGGTCTTCTTGTGTATAGCGGCTGAGACAGATTTAAATGTCTGTACAGAAACTGATCTCTATTAGACAGGACCATTACCATGCAACAGTGTCTGAAAGAGTCAGACATACAGTAGAAGTTTATGAAAGTTTTGTTAGATTATTGAAGGGTACTTTATTCCCTGCCAGAATGATTGTTGAAATAAAATAAGGACTTTTTTATGGTACTAGAATTAGCCGTATACCTTTCTAGCCCCTCCCAAGTCTAACCCCTTTCTTTTCCCCCATGGTGGTGGGATTTTTGTTAAAGCTCTGTTTATATAGCTCATAAAGAAACAATTTCAACCAAATCCAGTTAGAATCACTTGTGTGTCTCTGTGTCTGTGTGTAATCCTAACTGATAACACCCCAGATAAAGAAAAATAAGGTTGTCTCTCTAAATGAGTACAAGGAGATTTGGGCATCTGTTCCTTTTAAACTAAGCATATTTTCAGTGTCATAAAACATTTGATACTGAGTTGGTGAATGGAAATACAAAGGAATTAGGAGTGCAGTGTTTCAGTGAATATCTCCTTAATCACAGAGAGTGGGACTTCTTAATTTAAATTTCTGATTAGGCGTGTTGGGCATGGGCAGCACTACTCAGATCTCATTAGCCCAAGTGATAATGTGCACTAATTAGCCCTCTTCCAAAATCAGGAGTTCATTTATTACCTACATGAATGAACCTTTTTTCTACTCTTCAGCAGCAGAGTAAAAAATGAGCTTGGGAAAATGAAGGAGGTGCTGGGGAGGAGTAAGAGATGCCACAAGTGAAATGGTTTCAGGTTTCCAGTGCCAGAAGCCAGGCAATTTATGCTAAAGCCAAGCAAGTGAAACCTGACTGATAGGTTCTACCTGTGGCTGAAATAATGAGCAAGTTTTAAAAATGTTTTTCTTTTTTTCCCTCTTCTCTTTAAAAATAGCATTCAGCGTTTGTTTTGCAGCAAGTGTGTGTGTGTGTGTGTGTGTGTGTTTCGGCCACACTAAGACATGTGAGATCTTAGTTCCCCAATCAGGGATTGAACCTGTGCCCTCTACAGTGAAAGCGCAGGGCCTTAACCACTGGACCACTGGGGAAACCCTGTGCAACTCTTGCCATCTTCTTTCTAGTAAGTTAGTTTCTTCTTGGCCAGTTGGCATAAAAACTACCCTTTTTCAAGGGTAGTTTGTCATATCTATTAATATGAAAATTAGTTATGCATGCCTATAGTCTCACCCCAGAAATCTATACTATAGATTATTTGCATATGATTCAAAGGTATATATCTGTTCATCTATATACAGATATATACTATCTTATCTATGTCATCTACATCACCATCTACATCTCAAGAGAGATCTTTTTTTTTTTAAATTTTACTTTATTTTACTTTACAATACTGTATTGGTTTTGCCATACATCAACATGAATCAGCCACAGGGGTACATGTGTTCCCAATCCTGAACCCCCCTCCCACCTCCCTCCCCGTACCATCCCTCTGGGTCATCCCAGTGCACCAGCCCCAAGCATCCTGTATCCTGCATTGAACCTAGACTGGTGATTCATTTCTTATATGATATTATACATGTTTCAATGCCATTCTCCCAAATCATCCCACCCTCTCCCTCTCCCACAGAGCTCAAAAGTGTTCTTTACATCTGTGTCTCAAGAGAGATCTTTATTGCAACCTTGTTAATAGAAAAAGAATGGAACCAGCTCTAATACCTATGAGTAGGAGAATGGTTAAATAAAGATACATCTCCACAGTGAAGTATAATACAGATACTAACAAGAATGATAAAGATTTTGAACTGACATGGGAAGGTGTCTAGAACTGGTAAGTGAGAAAAGCTGACTCTAGGACTGTACATAGTTTGGTATTCCCTCTGTGGAAAGAGTATGTATTTATTAGTGTATGTCAGTGGTTCTTTGTGGTTATCTCCAAGGGAGAGAGAAAGTGGAAGCTGAGAGAGAGGCAGAGGAACTTATGCTTTATAAGTTATACGTTTCAGCATCATTTGAAATCTTGCAACAAGCTGACTTTATGTGGGTAATCGGCAGCAGCAATAATGATAAAATGCTTGCCATACAGTGCTGTTAAAGATGGGGGTCCGCTATCCTGAGGCCAAGCACTGCTAGACTGTTAGAATTGCAAAGCAATTGGAAGTCATTGCCCTAAGCACACTGAATGGGTCTGGCTCAGTGACTGTTAACAAATAGTGTTCCTCTTAGAACAAGACTGCCCCAACTACTAGATAATATCATAGCAGACAGAAGGTATAATCTGTACCAGGCACTGTTTAAGGTTAATGTGATCCTGCCACCGTGTTTGCAGTTTACAGCCTGTGCCTGATTGTGTCTGTCTTTGCAGAGCTCATAACAGAGCTCCAGGACTTTGTGGATTCACTGGGATAACTTTACTTGCACACGCTGGGTGGAGGCACATATCCCCTTGCCATCTCTTTGTTCATCAAATCACTTTTATTCCTTGCTTCTTTCCTCTTTTTTCTCTCTCCTCCTTTCAGCAAATCTTTCCCTAGTCTATGCCATACACTGTTCTGGACACAGTGGGAAATGAAACAACAGATTTATCAGAATTGCTGCTTCAAGGAGAGAGCTCATGGTCTACCAGAAAAAGTGACCATAAAAGCAGTGAATGATAACATCTAACAAGGAAGAGAGCTTAAAGCTAGATTTGATTAGATGGCCCCAGGGGGAAGTCTTGACTCTGCTCTATACATGTGACCTTGGCAAGTTACTTAGCCTCTCTAAAGCTGTTTCAGTTCAGTTCATTCGCTCAGTTGTGTCTGACTCTTTGCGACCCCATGAGCTGCACCACGGCAGGCTTCTCTGTCCATCACCAACTCCCAGAGCTTACTCTAACTCATGTCTATCGAGTTGGTGATGGCATCCAACCATCTCAACCTTTGTTGTCTCCTTCTCCTCCTGCCTTCAATCTTTCCTAGCATCAGGGTCTTTTCCAGTGAGTCAGTTCTTTACGTTAGGTGGCCAAAGTATTGGAGTTTCAGCTTCAACATCAGTCCTTCCAATGAATATTCAGAACTGGTTTCCTTTAGGATGGAATGATTGGATCTCCTTGCAGCCCAACGGACTCTCAAGAGTCTTCTCCTATACCACAGGTCAAAAGCATCGGTTCTTCAGTGCTCAGCTTTCTTTATGGTCCCACTCTCACACTCATACATGACTACTGGAAAAACCATAGCTTTGACTAGACATACCTTTATTGGCCAAGTAATGTCTCTGCTTTTTAATATGCTGTCTAAGTTGGTTATAGCTTTTCTTCAAGGAGCAAGTGTCCTAATTTCATGGCTGCAGTCACCATCTGCATGGTTTTGGAGCCCCCTAAAACAGTCTGTCACTGTTTCCATTGTTTCCCCATCTATTTGCCATCAAATGATGGGACCAGATGCTGTAAACTTAGTTTTCTGAATGTTGAGTTTTAAGCCAACTTTTCACTCTCCTCTTTCACTTTCATCAAGGGACTCTTTAGTTCTTTGCTTTCTGTCATCTGCATATCAGGTTACTGATATTTCCTTCTGCAATCTTGATTCCAGCTTGTGTTTCATCTAGCCTGGCATTTCTCATGATGTACTCTGCATATAAGTTAAATAAGCAGGATGACAATATACGGCCTTGATGTACTCCTTTCCCAATTTAGAACCAGTCTGTTGTTCCATGTCCAATCCTAGCTGTTGCTTCTTGACTTGGAAACAGATTTTTCAGGAGGCAGGTCAGGTGGTCTAGTATTCCCACCTCTTTAAGAATTTTTGGTCTAAAGGCTATTTAGTCATAGGTAATTTGGAAATAATAGTACCTACTTCTTCACAATAATTCCCATGTGAAATAAAGCAAATAATGCCTTTCTTCTCTCTTTTTTTCCCCTTTTTCTTCTCCTTTTCCTTTAAAAATTTAGTATCAATAAGATGATTAAAGGATGTACAAAGTGCCATGGGGGCAGGAATGAAGAAGCCAGATAGAAAGGTGAGGGAAGATACACAAAGACATATTCACATAGGGTCTTGGAGGATGAGCAGGA
Source organism: Neotragus moschatus (assembly GCA_006410615.1). NCBI lineage: Eukaryota > Metazoa > Chordata > Mammalia > Artiodactyla > Bovidae > Neotragus > Neotragus moschatus. The sequence goes on along the minus strand of SJYA01001175.1, from coordinate 657,499 downwards.
GTTTGCATAATAAGACAGGGGAGAGTCTCAGACATGGAACCCTTATGGGAACACACAGAGGCAAGGTGTGAGTCTTGAAGGTGAGGTAGGGAGGGTGCTTGGAACCTCATTTGTGAAAGGGGATGGCTTCCTCCCTTCTAGATCTTCTGTATGAGCCCCATTCCTCCCTGTCTCCTGGCTTCTATTCACAGGGCCTCTCAGGAAATGCTTTGATAATAACTCTTTCCTCTTTAATGTGAATTGAAATCACTATATTTCATTTTTCAGGCAATTTTTTGCATATAAGCCCCATCTGTCAGTGTGGAATAAAAGTTATTTTCCCCTTCTTTGAGAGTTTCTGGCTTCATAGAGCAGAAAGGGTTGGCGTCCCCCCCTCCCCCTTTTCCCAGGAAAGAGTCTTTCCCACCCACTGAAACCCCATCTCCTAGGCAACTGCCTACAGTGCTGCAGGGAGGAGCCTGACTCTGCCTTTGAACTTCCAAGGTCAGGAGAAGTAAAGTCTTGCAGGCACGTTTCTGTCTCTGCAAGACGCATGTTTAAGGAACCCACTAAATCATGGCCCAAATCAGCCTTTCATTAAAATGTAGTAGGGTGAGTATTCTACAAGGAGAGGAGGCAGGTAAAAGATGAACCAGGCAGCTGCTGTCACTCATACCCTGCTCCTCTCACATCCAATACCCCACCCATTCATCACTCACTGTTGGCTCCAGTTCCTTCCTCCCACTGGAATCTAGTTTTACGATTGGGGTCAGCCTAGCTTTCCCCCAAAAGTCATTGCTTGAGAACTGGACTCTGGTAGAAGATTTATTCTAAGAGGAGAAAAGACACACTGTTTGTTACTTCTCCAGTCAGGGATGGAAAGTCAACTTGATTGATGCCCACAGTGAAATTGTGAAGGAAGTGTAACATGTGCTGAAGTGCTTAGAGTGGGCTCGTATCACACTGCCTGGGTCTGAACACTGACAACTGAAGTCTTCTTTGCCTCTGTTTCCTGTTTTGAAAAATGGAAATATTAACAGTAATCAAGGGGTGAATATTGATGCTGAAATCTGGCCTCTGCACTGGCACCAGATTGAATCTCAGAGACAGTAGTTTTGCTGAAGTAGAAAAAAATAGCTTTTACTTTGTTAGGGAAAGAGAGTTACAGTGGGCTAATGGTTCAAAACTATGTTTCCCACACTGTTAACTTTTGAGGGAGTTATTAATGAACATTGACCTTTAACAAAACTTTAAGGTCTGCAGTTTCCCAAGTGAGGCTTGGAAGCAGTTGCTGAGACACATTACTACTCATTGATAACAAGAAAGGGAGTGGGTGTAGCGGGTGAACCCCACAGTGCTGAGCGTAAATCCCAGGTTTCTCAGCTCGTTCAGTCAACACATCTATACTGTATCCACTACGTGCTCATCACTCCTCTAGGCACTAGGATGGTGAAACTCTGGACGAGGTTCTCTTGGTTATATGACTAGTTACATGACCTTTGTTGAATACCCTTTCTGTGTTTGCTGCATCTGTACAATGGGACTATTCGTGACAGCTGCTTCATAGGTATTAGCTATTTTAGTAGCTATTTAGCAGTTGGAAAATTGGATTGGATCAGATCTGATATCAGTCTGGCTGAACTGAGCTACATATAGGAAGAAACCTACCAATAAGAGAATGGGTTGCTGCTGCTGCTGTTTACTCGCTGTCATGGCCAACTCCTTGTGAGCCCGTGGACTGGAGCCTGCTGGGCTCCTCTGTCCATGGGATTTCCCAGGCAAGAATACTAGAGTGGGTTGCTATTGCCTTCTCTAGGGGATCTTCCCTACCCAGGGATCGAACCTACATCTCCTGCTTGCCAGACAGGTTCTTTACCACTGAGACACCTGGGAAGCCCGAGAGGAAAGGAGTGAAGGCTAGTTTTCATTCTCTTGGGCTTCCATGGAGCATCATTTTCTCTGACTGTAACCTAACACATCATATTCATTCATTAATTGGTAAGTTAACCTCCTAACCCTGAAAAACACCAGAGTCTGCCTCATGTCCTGTGGTCATCACATCACCCAAACTCCTTTAGCACTTACTGCATCTTGCCTTTGACTTTATTATCTTTGTTTTTTGGCCTTGCCTACTGTTTATTGCATTTGTAACCTGTGTAACATGTAAATTTATATTTATTGAAAGTTCACTGTCTGAGACACTGCGTTAAGGTGCTCGAGGTGCATTATCCTCTGTTATTATCACCCTCATTTTACAGATGAGAAAGTGGAGGCTTAGAAAGGTTAAGTAACTTGGCTAAACTCATAAGATTAGCAAGAGGTGAAGTCAGGAAGGAATTCAAAGCTCATGCTCCTAATGACTAAACTCTGCTGTGCTGTGAACTGAGGGATGGGGGCCAAGCTGGACCTTTTCAGTATCTTTCATAGCTTTGAGCACAGAGATTTGCATAATAACAACACTTAATAAAATTTGCTAAATCAGGTTGATTTCCAGCCTGGGTCCTATTCCAGGTTTGGAGCATAGTTCTCCCTTGACAAATGAGTATGTGTCCAGAAGTACTGTTTGGGAGCTTACTCTAAGATTTTCTATCAGCTTCTAAATGTCTCTTCTTGATGCCAACTTTCACATTGTTTTGGGTTATGAAGTTTTCAAAGCTTTTGACTAGCCCAGTCTGGTTTCTTATTCCATTAGGAAGGCCAGACACTCACAGTTTGCATTTTACTGGCCAAGAGATCTCAGTTCTAGATGTTCTTCACTTTTAATACAAGTGTATTTTGCAAAGGTTAATGGTCATGCTTACAGGAATAAAAGGATAAACTGTAAAAATGAGGAGTAGTGTTATAGAATACTAGAAATGGAAAGAACTAAGGAAACTCTTAGAATTATCTGGGTTAGTCAATTCCCTCAATTTTTAGATGTGAAAACGATGGACCAGAGAAGAAAATGAAGTTCTTTAAGGTGTATGGGGAGCTGCAGTGCATTCTAGGCTAGTCTTAATAATCAGGGTTCCTTCTGACACACCGGGCTTGATACTTTGTGGACTGTGATTGAGAATCTTTGTTAATTCACATCTTTGATTCATTGCAAGTCAAAAAAAAAAAAAAGGTAAAAAAGAGAGTACTTCTAAGCTTTTTTTCTGTATCCTTTGTGTGTGTGTGTGTGTGTGTGTGTGACAAATTCTGTTCCTCTCTACTCAAGTATATGAAAGTCTGTGAATCGCATCTATTCAAGCAATGGTGGCTTCGTGGCCGTGAGCAACATGCTAAGCACTCTTACATTTTATTATTTTTCAAGTGAAGGAAACATTTCTTTGGTTCAATGAATTTGGTGGAAGTTTGTTCAAGGGAGTATAAATTCACATCAGATCTTTCCTTATGTGTGTTTGGAATTTTATATATAGGATCATTTCTTTTTCTTGAAGAAGATTTTAGTGCTTCTGAACTCCATATGATGCCTTCACCTCACTGCCCCACTTATACTAGCAGTGAACTAGGGGTCAAAAGCCCAGCTCTGTCACTGACCAATGTGTAGATTTTCCACGTCATATCATCTTGGTCTCAGGCAGGGTAGGATGGAGTATGTCTGAGAACTCATCTCATTCTAAAATTGTTAATGTTCACTGGTACTTCTTGAAGATAACGCTTACAAAAAAGAGAGAGGAAGCTGATGAAAAGGCCCCAAAGTGGGGAGATTGGTTGCCTATTTGGAGAACCTTTCAAAAGTGGTGGGAATGTTGCTTGTCTGAGGCAGCTCTTCTCCTTAGGCCTAAAAATACAACTCCTAATACTTTATTTCTTTGACTCTTGTCACATCCCTTTTATTGCATCTCAGGAAAGAGGAAAAAACTTTTTCTCTGTCCTCTTCTGTTCCATCTTTGGTGTTATGCAAATTAAACTGACAAAAGACAAGATATATAGGTGAAAGGGCATACAGACTTTATTTGCTATTGATATATTTCGTTAATACATGGCAGGGGGCTTCACAGAAAAGAAATGAAAACCCCCAAAGGGTGGTTAGGTCTGAGAGCTGATCTCCTACCATTTTAAAAAAGAGTGATAGATTATGGAGATGTGACAAGACAATGAGAAAAGAGATTTGGGCTCCCAAGAGTGGGGAGATTGTGGGAAAGTAAATTTAAGGTAGAAACTAATACAAGAGAAAGGCTTCCCAGGTGGTACTCGTGGTAAAGAACCCGCTTGCCAATTCAGGAGATGTAAGAGGTGTGGGTTCGATCCCTGTGTTAGGAAGATCCCCTGGAGGAAGGCATAGCACCCCACTCCAGTATCCTTGCCTGGAGAATCCCACGGACAGAGGAGACTGGTGGGTTACCATCCATAGAGTCACAAAGAGTCAGACATGACTGAAGCGACTTGGCACGCACAATGGAAGACAAGGGTTATATCAGTAAAGTTTGTTTATGGAGATTCAAGCTGGTACCATTCTCAGTGATGAGTTTTCCCTTCCAGGTGTGGGAGAGGGACCTGGGACACTTTTGTTAAAGGAAATTGTTACCTTGACAAATGGAAATTTATACCCTGATTTTTTAGACAGAAAGGGAGAAAAAAGAGAGCTTTTGCTGCATCTGCTGTGTCTCAGTTGCCTTGAGCTCAAAGTAGTCCTTAAGTAGAGTGTTTTGGAGTGGATGTTCTGATCCCCTTCATTTCCTCTTTTAAAACCTGGATATTCTTGCCAGCTAGCCTCATTCTCCTCAGATTTTTTGTCTGATTTCTCTAGAGTGCTTTTTTGAGGTTTTGGACCAGAAGGTGGGTGGTTAAATTCTTAGCATCGCGTGGGTGGGGCACTGGCTGTCTATCAGCCTGTTTTTGCTCTATTTCCCACCACTCATCCTCTGCTATGGAGAGCTGAGTTTGATCCCTGGATTGGGAAGATCCCCTCGAAGAGGGCATGGCAACCCACTCCAGTATTCTTGTCTGGAGAATCCCCATGGACAGAGGAGCCTGGCAGACTGCAGTCCATGGGGTCGCAAAGAGTTGGACATAACTGAGTGACTGAGCACAGCACATCATCCTTTGCTATATGTGTCTGGTTCCCCTTAGCTTCAGCCAGCTCTGGACTTTTTCTGGTTTACAGTTTCTTCCTCTCTGCTCATCACCCAGCACTTGTCTATCTGTCTGTGTTCAAGAAATCTTTGAGCATATCATTTCTTTTCTACCATTTTATAGTGTCAGGATGGGACAGTGATAGTATTTGTTAATGCCCAAAAGACTCCTGGGAGAAAAAGAGTCACTACAATTTGTATTGGGCATAAAGATTGATGTTAAAATCTTATTAACTTAAAAATAAACATTGCTCTAAATACACCTCTAAAGGGGCTTCTCTGGTAGGACAGCAGTTCAGAAATCTGCCTTCCAATGCAGGGGACACTAGTTTGATTGCTGGTCTGGGAACTAAGATCCCACAAGCCATGTGGAGTGGCTAAAAATATAAATGAACAAATAAATACATCTCTAAATACTTGTTTACTACCTCACAACTGATAAAATGATGCTTATGAATTTAGTAAATTTTTCCCCAAATATTTAAACATTTGCAAGCATTTAATAAACGTTTTAGAGTTTATTACAACTGTAAATTTGATATGTCAGAATATTTTAAATGCTGTAAGTACCTAAGCTATAGAAGAAATATGCACAAACACTTTTTTTGTGATTGATAAACTGCTTATGATACTATGATTGAAAAATCCAATGTAAAGTGTGAATATCATGGATAAAAATTTTTTTTTTTTTATTATCTCCAGTCTTTGTCTTTTTATTTTTGCCAAAGTTTACCTTCTTAAGGTGACAGTGGTTTCACTAGATAATACTTGACATCTTCCTGGTATTTGCCAGCCTCAAAAGGAAGAAAGATACTGTTTCAGATCAATAGACATTTTAGAGTCTGGATTGGTGTCCAGTTGGTTAGTCTGAGGGCCTTGGTTATGAGGTCCAAATTGATTCAAATCCAAGCCACCCATCATTAGGCCAGATCCCCCTTCATGATTAGGGTATATGTATTATGCTGTTTATTATTAAAGTTTTTTTTTCTTTTTAATCTGGTGCCTTTAACCCAGATGATGCACTCTTTATGTTTTACCTGGCCACCATTATGTATCCCATTGTCCTGCCATCAGGATGTTTTGTGCTGGTTAGGTAAAATTATTGAAATTTATATATGCATTTCCAGAACTTCATTATAATGAATAGGATCAGCTTGAGGTTTAGGAGATAAGAAGTCAAGTCTGCTTAGGCCTTAGTCTTTGAAATGTAGCTAATTTATCATTTGGAGTGCTTGGCTGGACCTTCCTTTTAATTAGTTATTGTGTCTGTTCATTGATGCTAACGAGCATGGAGTCTCCTTCCATTTGGTTGTTATGAATGACTGTTGGCACTGGTTGTCCTTCCTAAAATAGTATCTATCTTCTTGGGGAGCATTTTTCTCACATTTTGCTTTTGAGTTAGACTTTAAACAATATGTGTGTGTGTGTGTGTGTGTGTGTGTGTGTGTGTGTGTATACATATTTTGTTGTTGTTCAGTCACTAAGTCATATCTGACTCTTCGTGACCCCATGGACAGCAGCATGTCAGGCTTCCCTGTCCTCCATTATCTCCTGGAGTCTGCCCAAATTCATGTCCATTGACTCTGTGATGCCATCCAAACACCTCATCTCTTATATATATGCTTCTCAAGTGAAAAATACACTGACTCAAATGTGTTTTAATATACTGTTATAATTAAAACTGATAAAAAGGATGCCCTATTTATTTCTGCTTTGTATTACAAATTTCTTTCCATATGTTTGCAGTCTCTTTTGAGTGCCATTATGTAGACATGGTCTTATGGAGGCTCAATTTTTCGATTAGCTATGACTATTATCCCTTTTCTGATCATCATATTGGGCAGTGGGACACCCCTAAACTGACTCCTTTGTTTTTTACCATGTCTACTTTCTAAGCAGACAACATGCTGATCGGGCCCAATTCTGATTTGATTCTTATCCCAGGATATGAGACCTCCATTTAAGGAGTAATGTAAGGAGCTCTTTCAATGAAAGATGGTTTGGAGATCTGGGTTTTATTAATTTACCTGAGTAGTGGTAGTGAGCGAAATAGGAGATCTGGGTTTTATGAATTCACCTGAGTGGTGGTAGTGAACCAAATAGATGTTCACTGACATCTTGAACCATGTCAGTGAAAGGGCTTAAAAAGAGCCAGTTCTAAGGCTGACTATTCAGACACCTTTCTGTTCTCTTGCTCTCTTTCTCTCTGTAGCTGCCTTGAAATCCTGTGTTCCCAATGGTACAAGTACAAGAGGGAAGAGGAATGTCTCACCTGAATGGGGTTAAATGTCTGTGAGAAATAAACTTTTGCTGTGTTAACCTACAAAAAGAAAAAATGTTACTTGTTTACAAGTTTCTGAGTTCACATTGAATTTTCACAATTTAACATATGTGGCTTTATTTTTACTTTTTATAATTTGAGATTTCAAAGTACCAGAATTTTCTATTAAGTGAAAATGGTGTTGCGTATTCACCCTGCTGTCTTGAGCCAGAAAACCCTCTGTGTATAATTTTAAGTTTGCATTGTTGTGATCATTCTGAACAGAAAAATCTCATCATTTTGTCATTTAAAAAAAATTTTACTATAAATCTCATAAACATGAGCATAATGGCTATATAAGATTTTTTTGTTGAGAAGTACTGTGAAGTAAACATTTCTCTTTCATTTGATGTTAAGATATTACTCTCTGGGTCTTTTTTTCTTTTTTTAGTGTAACAAATATCATATTGATAAACTTCTTTGTGGGTAAAGGTCTTTTGTGTAAAGCAGTGTTTCCTGAAGAGAAATTCTTACTCTCTGACCCAGTAATTAAAATTGAATGAATATTTAAAAGACACTTCATGTGTCTTTTAAAACAAGGATGATGATAACTCTAGTTTGTATTGTTGTCGTGAGGATGAAATGTCAGTGTGTAAAACACTTTGGTTGGTTTCTGGCACAGAGCAAGTATTCAATGTTGTCTATATTTACTTATGAACTTCTTTCCACAATGGTCCTATCCATTTACACTCCTGTGAGCAGTGTTGGAGAGACCCAGCAAGGCAGCTTCTGAGCAGGGAAGCTTTTCAGGAAGTCTGGAGTTTTTACTGTGAGCAAATATCTCCCCAGGTGGCCAGTGAAGATGGCTGCTACTGTTTTGGCTGCTCACCAAGAAGGGCTGAGATTTCCCATTAGAAAACTGCTAGAGTCTGACTCACTCTCGAGGAGCCTGACTGAACTGAGAGTGATGGGTGGTGACAGAAGTCAGCCTAGGGGCCACAGACATGCCTCAGCAGAGCACATGGAGAGATTTCATTTCCTGAATTTCCAGTAGATGGCTGAAATTTTGAGAGGCTGTGTGCTTTTGTAGGAAGACTTCTGTCCCTATCTCAAAGATTCTTCCCTCAGTTCAGTTCAGTTCAGTCACTCAGTCGTGTCCGACTCTTTGCGACCCCATGAATCGCAGCACGCCAGGCCTCCCTGTCCTTCCCTAACAACCTGAAAAGAGGAGGAAGAGTAGATTTTAGCCCTCCAGGTCCTGTGCTGAGGGATGTAGGAAGTTAAAAACAAAATAATAAGCCCAACAAGACCAGTGCTTGCTCTCAAGGACTAGGTGATTCTGTAGACTTCATAGTGTAAAAAAAGACGGTCTTTGACTGTTTTGACTCTGCCCAGATTCTCCTTACCTTCTGAAGCCCTGCTTCCCTGGTAGCTGCAAGTGCTGTGGCTAATGGAGTCTTCTCTGAAGCCTTGAACTTGACTGAGTCCATCCCAAGAGGATACAGACCTCATTCTTCCCCCCTCCCCAGAGCAGCCTATGACTGATAGATTCTCAAGGGGAAAACCCTCTTTGGTGTGACTTATGCTTCAGATCACCTCCAGATCACCTCCTACCCCCCACACCTCTCTATTCTAGCAGGCCCAGAATAAATCAGATGCACCTTGGTTTTGTTTGATTTTCTTAGGACCATTCACATTTTATTTCACTTAATACTGGAGTGGGATGCCACTTCCTATATGCAGGGCATGTGTGATCTTAGTTCCCTGACCAGGTATTGAACCTGTGCCCTTGTAGTACAAGCACGGAATCTTAACCAATGGACCTCCAGGGAAGTCCTCCTGTTTTTGTTTTTGTTTTGTTTGTTTTTGTATTTTTGGGCCTAAGACTAGGGGATGAGATTGGTTAGCAAGGTAGATTGTTTCTACACAAATGCAAAGGGAAGGAAAAGTGTGTTTTATACTTGCAGAAGGTGCCAACCTTTGAACTAGGAGTTTGTGTGTATGTGTGTGTGTGTGTGTGTTTATGTGCTCAGTTGCTCAGTCATGTCTGATTCTTTGTAGCCCCATGAACTATATAGCCTGTCCGTGGAATTTTCCAGGCAAGAATATTGAAATGGGATGCCATTTCCTATACCTGAGCATCTTCCTAGCCCAGGGATCAAATCTGCATCTTTTGTGTCTCCTACATTAGCAAATGGATTATAATATATGTATTTATAACATAAAATGAGTACATTTATTAAAAATAAACATGAATATTTCATATAATAAGTGTTGTTAAAAATCATAATGTGATATTTTAGGGGGATTGATGTGATAATTTAAAATAATTACTTTAACTTAAAAAAATTTTTTTGGGGGGGCTGTACTGGGTCTTCATTGACCTTAACCCTCTGATTTGCTCGGCATGACCTACATAGCTCTGGCCCTCTGGCTGGTATCCTGGTATTGATTCTATAATTGTAGCTGCAGTTCGTTTAACAAATAGGTTCTGAGCATTTACTTTATGCTGGTCATTGCATTGTGCACTGGAATTAAAAAAGGGAGGTATTAGTTTTATTCACCTCTCTATTAATTGACTCATGGGTAAAAGGGAGGTAATAAAAGCTAGCTGTTCTAGAGAAGTCTGGTTCGTCTTTTACTCCTCCTCTTGGTCCTTCCCCAGAGATTTTTAGCACAAAGAGGAAATTTATTTAATGGCTTTATTTATCTGCTATCCTATTATTAAGGAAGAGAAAAGTCCCTAGTGTGAGGATTTCTGTAAAGCCTTAGCAATTTTATTATGACATAAAAGAGTTGTCATGTTTTGTCAAAGTCGTCCCGCCTCTGTTACCTACATGTTAGAAGAGGGAATTGAAAAGTCCAGAACTTCATGCTGTTTTCCCTCCCAGGACTAGAAAACCCATGGAAAAGCTATGAGAAATATTTCAAAACAAGTTACCTAGTGTTTGATGGATAATAAACCTAGAGCCCTGAGATGTATAAAGTATACAATTCAATACAATTTGTTTTTTCAAAGCAGCTGCGAGGGAAAAAAAAAAAAACCCAGCTTACCAGACAACAGTGGTCTCAGAGCTGGGGATTCACTTCTTATTGTAGGGGAGGAAATCAATACACATTTTCCAAGAACTGAAGGTCTCCCACTTCAGTGGATAGGAAGGATTGACTGTTGTGAGGTCAAGATGGCAGCTGCAAAATATATTTGCTCAAAAATTAACTTTAAGAAAAAAGTTAAATCATATGTAACTAACAGGTTAAATGGGTGGGACTCTATCTTGTGCAATGTCTCTTATCTTCACCCTCCTTTGCCCCAGTGTACACAAAACACATCCATTCTCAGTGTCAGTAGACCTTCCCAGGGCCCTGGGTGCAATCAGGCAGGTCCTGTAGCTTCTCTCTGTGCTCTTAGATTATAAAACAAATTCATTAGGCTTTTTAGTTCCCCAAGAAGTCTGAGTTTAGCAGTTAATATAGCTTGTCCCATAAAATAGGAAAGACTTGGAACCTCAAGGTTAACTTTTTTCCCCTCCTCCAGTCTGTGCTGGGCTGACAGTTTCCAGCAGGAAGGGTGAATTTTGAAGGTGAGGGCCTGGTTGGCTTCTCAGTTTCTTTACCATTTTCTTATTTCTTACTCCCAACTGGAACCCTAACTGGCTAGTCTAAGGGAGCTGGATAGGGTAAGAGTAAAAGGCAAGAATGGGTTTAGAAGACAGGCATTGGTTTCTTCTTCCTTCTGCCCTTGTTGTGTGTTTGGAGTTGACTCTCTCTGGGGTTAGTGAACAATCACAGCTGACTCATTTTCTTGGAAGCTAGGTGGGGTTTTTGGAGACTCCACATACTGGAATCTTTTGTATTTCCTGTGAAGCTGGTGATGTTCTTTCATCTTTTATATCTCCTCCATCATTCCCAGAGAATACATGGTTGACTCTGCTCCCTAGTATCTTTTCACCCTTCCAGACAGTGCCCTAGGCCAGGATTTAGAGACAGCTGAAGGTCATTCTCTCCTCCTCCCCTGGTTCCTGCCCAGCATACTTGTCTGTTGCTCTTTGTGGGTGGGTGGTTAGATTCCAATGCAGACGGATCTCTCTCCACCCTGCTGCCTCAGGCTTATAGCCAAAGCTTTTGGATCCTTTGGTTGTGAGTGTGACATTGGTCCATGGTTTTTCCAGACCTTCTGACAATTCATATGAATCTCTGTTGGGGCAGCAAGACAATGAGGGGAAACAGAAAGGATAAAAAATGCCATAGAACCCTGACTTGTTCACAAAAAACACTTTCTCCAATCTCCTACCTTTCCAGCTCAATTGCTGGCCATAGCATAAGTAGCTTAGTGTTGACATATGAATGGAGATGGCTCTCTTCTAAGCCAGGTCTTATAGTAGGAGATGTCATTGCAAGTTGGCCTCACTGACAGCAATGGCAATGATAGGGTCCTTGAAATAATAGAAACTGGATGGTATAGTATAATCATCAGAAGTCAGATGAATGCAGTGATCACAATTACTGTCAGGCTCAGTAGTGGTGAAGAGGATCTGACCCACAGTTCAGTTCAGTTCAGTTCAGTCACTCAGTAGTGTCCGACTCTTTGCGACTCCATGAATAGCAGCACGCCAGGCCTCCCTGCCCATCACCAACTCCCGGAGTTCACTCAGACCCATGCCCATCAAGTCAGTGATGCCATCCGGCCATCTCATCCTCAGTCGTCCCCTTCTCCTCTTGCCCCCAATCCCTTCCAGCATCAGAGTCTTTCCCAATGAGTCAACTCTTCACATGAGGTGGCCAAAGTACTGGAGCTTCAGCTTCAGCATCATTCCTTCCAAAGAAATCCCAGGGCCAATCTCCTTCAGAATGGACTGGTTGGATCTCCTTGCAGTCCAAGGGACTCTCAAGAGTCTTCTCCAATACCACAGTTCAAAAGCATCAGTTCTTCGGCCCTCAGCCTTCTTCACAGTCCAACTCTCGCATCCATACATGACTACTGGAAAAACTGTAGCCTTGACTAGATGGACCTTAGTCGGCAAAGTAATATCTCTGCTTTTGAATATGCTATTTAGGTTGGTCATAACTTTTCTTCCCAGGAGTAAGTGTCTTTTAATTTCATGGCTGCAGTCACCATCTGCAGTGATTTTGGAGCCTAGAAAAATAAAGTCTGACACTGTTTCCACTGTTTCCTCGTCTATTTCCCGTGAAGTGATGGGACTAGATGCCATGATCTTCGTTTTCTGAATGTTGAGCCTTAAGCCAACTTTTTCACTCTCCTCTTTCACTTTCATCAAGAGGCTCTTCAGTTCCTCTTCACTTTCTGCCATAAATTAGATGAACGCCAGCATGTGTACTACTCATTCAACAAGGTATCTTCAGCACAAATCTCAGGAGACTGGGGACAGATGCCCTAATAAAATTCTTGGTCATTTGACCAGTTTTCAAACTTGGTCCAGTTTTCAAGAATCCATTGACCAAAGAGGAGGAGGCTGAGTCTCCAGGTAAAATGACCCTATAAACCATGGTTAAATAAATATAAGAATGATTTCCTTAGTCTTTTCCAGAGAGACCTCTGGACACTTATCCTGGAAACTATGCACTGGGGAAAAGGTAATATCAAGCTTTGAGAGCCATTGTCCACAGGGCTTGACTTGACATTGATATCTGGAGACATGGTACTCAGATTGATACCAAGAGACTGGAGGCATATGGGATTCAGGTAATAAATAGAATCCTGGTCAAGGTCCTTGACCAAGTCCTGGCCAAACAGAGGGTCCATTTAGCCAACAAAACCTCCTGGCAGTCAATTTCCCTCTCTGAATGCAAAATTTGGATTAATGTACTTGGTAATTGTCACTACTTCGATATCAGTTCCTTAGCCTATGGGGCAAGAGGCATCATGGTGGGGAAGGCCAAAAGAAAGCTTTGAAACATAAATCTACCCTATCCCCAGCCAAAAATAGAGTAGATCACAGACAATATTGCATTCCAGAATGGTGGTGGTGGTGGTGGGGGAGATGACTGATATTAGTGCCATTTTAAAGTATTTGAATGATGCTGGAGTGATATTCAGAATATCTTAAATTAGTTCACAACTGATACCTTAAGAAACTTGAATGCCCTGAAGGATTAAATATTCCCCAAATCAACCACATAGAAGTCCTAATTGTGTCTGCTGTTACAGGTATGTTATCACTTCATGAGTAGATTAATATGACCTCAGCATGTGGCCAATTGATTTGCCAAATACCCTGTTTTCTGTTCTAATCAGAAACAGTTTATATTTACATGCAGTGGTCAGCAATATACATTTACAGTTTTACCTGAGAGCCGTGTTAACTCTCCTGCTCTCTGAAGCAATCTGGACCATCCATACATCAAGCAGAATATCACATTAATCTATTGCAATGATTTTATTATGTTAATCAGGCCCACCAGAAGGGCTAGAGGCTTTGAGTAAAACACATGCTTTCAACAGGATGGGTGATAAACCCTGTAAAGATTCAGAGACCTGCACATGAGTGAAATATTTGAGTCCAGTCAAAGGGGCATTCCAGTCTCCAGAGTGAAAAACAACTTATTGTATCTTGCACTTCATATGCTAAGAAGGAAAGTATCTCTGGCAGGCCTCTTTGGGTCTGAAACAACCTACCCTACAGCTAAGATTATTGTTCCAGCCCATATATCAAATGATGCAAGAGGCTGCCAGCTTTGAGCGGAGCACAGACCTTTGGGGGTCTAGAACAAGCATGATATGCCTTTTTCCACTTTTTGCAAAACAGCTCCTGTCATATTACTGCACCCTGGTAGTGATAGGCCATGGGTTGCACCAAGATACCATGTGTCCCAAACTGCCTATCATTACTGGTCATTACCTGCTTACTGAGTAAGAAGAGGGAGAGGGCCCAGCAGTACCGTATGAGATGGAGGTGGTACATTTTTGACTGAGCACAAGTAGGACTAGTGAGTACAAGCAAACTTTATCAACAAGTAGCCCAGAAATCTGTTATCTATCAGCGTTGCACTAGGACCCCTTCCTCAGCTTATACCTCTGGCCACATAGGATTTCCTTCCCCCCCCCCCCCCCCCCCCCCCCCCCCCCCCCCCNCATTTTTGACTGAGCACAAGTAGGACTAGTGAGTACAAGCAAACTTTATCAACAAGTAGCCCAGAAATCTGTTATCTATCAGCGTTGCACTAGGACCCCTTCCTCAGCTTATACCTCTGGCCACATAGGATTTCCCCCCCCCCCCCCCCCTCTGGCCCTGCTGTGTGGCATGAGTGATCTTACTTCCCTGACCAGGGATCGAACCTGTGCTCCCTCCAGTGGAAGTGCAGAGCTCTAACCACTGGACTGCCAAGGAATTCTCTATGGGCTATCCTTTATGACCAACTGATAAGGGAGGGAAACACCACAGCTGGTTTATGGGTGGGTTGACATGGTATATGTGAGGGCAAGTTGAGAATGAGGACAGCTGCATTGCAGTCTTGAGATTGGGCTTGAAAGGCAGTGACAAGGAATAATTCTCTGAAAGGTCAAAGCTCTGGGCAGTGTATCTGATGGGCCGTTTTGCATATAACAAGTTGTCAGAAGTTAAAGTATATATGGACTTGGAAACAGTAACAGATAGCCTGATACCCAAGAATAGGGGTCATGCATTTTTCTTGATTTTTCCCTTTATCCCTTCTTTCTCTTTTTCTTGCCTTTAGTATAGTAGTTGTAACAACACCTATCATTAATCCAGACTTCTACTTGTGCCTCCTCTGCTGGGTATGGTTCTAGGTACTGTGCAGAAGACTGAAGCAAAACATAAAGAAGCACAGTTTCCTCCCTCCCTTCCTTCCTCCCTTCCTTTTTCTTTCAAGTATAGTTGATCTGCAATACTGTGCCAATCCCTGCTATAGAAAATGACTCAGTTATACTCATATATACATTCTTCCATAATCTTTTCCATTATGGTTTACCACAGGATATTGAAGACAGTTCCTTTGCTTTTTGTTGTTTATCCATTCTAAATGCAACAGTTGGTACCTACCAACTCCAAACTTTCCTTTTCTTTTTCTCTCCTCTTCTCCTCCTCATCACTCACATTTGTCACATGTTTCCTATGTGCCTGCCACTGTACTAAGTGTTTGTATGCACACAATCTTTAAGCCTCAGGAAAACACCATGAAGATTGGCGGTGCTGTGAGACAAGACTGACAAAGCTCTTAAATTACTTGCATAAGGTTTTGTGGCTAATAAGTGAGTTGCTTGTATTTGAAGGTGGGCAGATTCTTTGTTTTGACAAAAGAGCCAATGTCAACATCCCATGAGGTTTAACACATGAATTGAAATCAGCCATTAACACCATCACTATGAACAAAGCTAGTGGAGGTGATGGAATTCCAGTTGAGCTATTCAAATCCTAAAAGATGATGCTGTGAAAGTGCTGCACTCAACATGCCAGAAAATTTGGAAAACTCAGCAGTGGCCACAGGACTGGAAAAGGTCAGTTTTCATTCCAATCTCTAAGAAAGGCAATGCCACAGAATGATCAAACTACTGCACAATTGCACTCATCTCACACAATGGCAAAGTAATGCTCAAAATTCACCAAGCCAGGCTTCAACAATACGTGAACCATGAACTTCCAGATGTTCAAGATGGTTTTAGAAATGGCAGAGGAACCAGGGATCAAATTGCCAGCATCCACTGGATCATGGAAAAAGCAATAGAGTTCCAGAAAAACATCTATTTCTGTTTTATTGACTATGCCAAAGCCTTTGACTGTCTGGATCACAATAAAGAGTGGAAAATTCTGAGAGAGATGGGAATACCAGACCACCTGACCTGCCTCTTGAGAAATCTGTATGCAGGTCAGGATGCAACAGTTAGAACTGGACATGGAACAACAGACTGGTTCCAAATAGGAAAAGGAGTACGTAAAGCCTATATATTCTCACCCTGCTTATTTAACTTCTATGCAGAGTGCATCATGAGAAACGCTGGGCTGGAGGAAGCACAAGCTGGAACCAAGATTGCTGGGAGAAATATCAATAACCTTAGATATGCAGATGACACCACCCTTATGGCAGAAGGTGAAGAGGAACTAAAGAGACTTGATGAAAGTGAAAGAGGAAACACCACACACAAGAATAAACTCAAAATGGATTAAAGACCTAAACGTAAGAACAGAAACTATAAAACTCCTAGAGGAGAACATAGGCAAAACACTCTCTGATATATATCACAGCAGGATCCTCTATGATCCACCTCCCAGAATACTGGAAATAAAAGCAAAAATAAACAAATGGGATCTAATTAAAATTAAAAGCTTCTGCACAACAAAGGAAACCCTAAGCAAGGTGAAAAGACAGCCTTCAGAATGGGAGAAAATAATAGCAAATGAAAC
>SJYA01001175.1:499164-640708 GCA_006410615.1 Neotragus moschatus | reverse complement strand
GATCCTAAAGCTGAAACTCTAGTACTTTGGCCACCTCATGTGAAGAGCTGACTCATTGGAAAAGACTCTGATGCTGGAAGGGATTGGGGGCAGGAGGAGAAGGGGACGACAGAGGATGAGATGGCTGGATGGCATTACTGACTCGATGGACATGAGTCTGAGTGAACTCCAGGAGTTGGTGATGGACAGGGAGGCCTGGTGTACTGTGATTCATGGGGTCACAAAGAGTCGGACACGACTGAGCGACTGAACTGAACTGAATGGTAACTTGGCATTTTTGCTTAGTTTGACTTTCTTATTTATTTCCTTTTTATTTATATTAATGTTTATGTCATTGTCATCACTGGTAATAAGACAATACTGGACAACTCCAAAGGAAAAGCATTGATATTAATATACAAACAAAAGTCTGATTTTACTTGGTGATAGTGCCTTGAAACAACCCCGTGGTGTCCCCCACATGACATGCATCCTCAAGGTGTATGTTGATCATCTGAGCTTCCAGCAGTTATGATAATTTACTTAAAGTGATTTTGCATAATTAGCTGAGACCTACAAAAATTATCTAATAAATCGGCACGTTTTAAGAAATGACTTTCTAATCTTGGAACTCTATGTAGTCCCATTGTTTATTAATTAGATAATAAATTAACAAGTCCATGCTCAAAGTATAGAATCTGCTCTCATTCAGAAACAGGTAACTGTAGAAAATCATGAAGGTTCTCTGAAGATGTATGTCACAGAGACTCGGTCATTTGCTTTCTTCCTCATTTAAATTTTTTCTTCACAACTCCAAGACTAGGGTGAGATGAGGGAAGTACTTGCCTCAGCAACAAAATATAAGAAGCTGCCCAAAAGCTGAAGAATCAAGATAAATAATATTTTAATGCAACATTAAAAAAAAAAATCCTGGGATCCAAAATCCTTGATGAACCAAATGCTGACATTGTAATAAAGTCAGGATTTGACCTCAACTTTCATGAGTTGCCTCCATTGCCTCCTTATGATCCTGGTCTGTGTAATTTAAATACTAAGTTGTATTCCCCCTAGACTGTGAGCCTATGAGAGAGAAACTCTCTCTACTTTTTACCATAATATTTGTAGAGCTTACAGCAGTGGATGCTCTCTATACATCTTTCTTCCATGAAAGCATAATACAGAAATATCCTTCAGTGGAACGAGGACTCGGCTGTGAGTCTAGGTAGGCATGTCAGTCTACTCACTGTGTGACCCTAACTAAATCACTTCTCTGTAGGCCTCCTCTTTGAAAAGGAGAGATGGAAACATTATGAGTCTAGTGGTTCCTTCCAACCTTCATATTCTAAGACATTTTTTTTAATTAAAAAACTTTAAATTATAGTTATTTATAATGTTTTGTTAGTTTCAGGTGTACAGCAAATAGACTGAGTTTTGTCTATCATTAAATCTATTCTTTTTCAAATTCTTTTCCATGATGGGTTATTACAAGATACTTAATATAGCTCCCTGTCCTATATACTAGGTCCTTGTTGCTTGTCTATGTTATATATAGTAATGTATCTGTTGATCCAGTGGCTGACTTTATTTTTTGGGGCTCTAAAATCACTGCAGATGGTGACTGCAGCCATGAAATTAAAAGACGCTTACTCCTTGGAAGGAAAGTTATGACCAACCTAGATAGCATATTGAAAAGCAGAGACATTACTTTGCCGACTAAGGTCCGTCTAGTTAAGGCTATGATTTTTCCAGTAGTCATGTATGGATGTGAGAGTTGGACTGTGAAGAAGGCTGAGTGCTGAAGAATTTATGCTTTTGAACTGTGGTGTTGGAGAAGACTCTTGAGAGTCCCTTGGACTGCAAGGAGATCCAACCAGTCCATCCTAAAGGATTTTAGTCCTGGGTGTTCTTTGGAAGGAATGATGCTAAAGCTGAAGCTCCAGTACTTTGGCCACCTCATGCGATGAGTTGACTCATTGGAAAGGACTCTGATGCTGGGAAAGATTGGGGGCAGGAGGAGAAGGGGATGATTGAGGATGAGATGGCTGGGTGGCATCACTGACTTGATGGACATGAGTCTGAGTGAACTCTGGGAGTTGGTGATGGATAGGGAGGCCTGGAGTGGTGCAATTCATGGGATTGCAAAGAGTCTGGCACAACTGAGTGACTGAACTGAACTGATATGTTAATCCCAAACTCTTAATTTATCCTTCATCCCTCCTTTCCCTCTTGGTAACTGTTTGTTTTCTATATCTATGAGTCTATTTCTGCTATGTAAATACGTTTATTTGAATTATTTTTTAAAAGATTCTACATATAAGTGATGTCATACGATGTTTGTCTCTTTCTGACTTACTTCACTTAATATGATAATTCATAGGTGCTTTCATGTCACTGCAAGTGGCATATTTTCATTCTTTTTTATAGCTGAGTAATATTCCATTGTATTTTTATATACCATTTCTTTATGCTTTCATCTGTTGATGTACATTTAGGTCACTTCCATATCCTGGCTATTGTAAATAGTGCTACAATAAACAGGGTGCATTTGTCTTTTGAAATTATTGTTTTCTCCAGGTATATGTCCAGAAGTGGGATTGCTGAGTCATATACTGGTTTTATTTTTAGTTTTTTAAGGAACCTCCATACTGTTCACCATAGTGGCTGTGCCACTCCACATTCCCACCAATAGTGTAAGGGGGTTCTCTTTTCCACAAACCCTCTCCATCATTTATTGTTTGTATATATTTTGATGATGGCCATTCTGACCAGTGTGAAGTGACACCTCATTGTAGTTTTAATTTGCATTTCTCTTTTAATTAGTGATATTGAGAATCTTTTCATGTGTCACTTGGCCATCTGTATGTCTTCTTTGGAGAAATGTCTATTTAGGTCTTCCCACAGTTTTTGATTAGGTTATTTTTTTGATATTGAGCTGCATGAACTGTTTGTGTATTTTGGAGATTAATCCATTGTCAGTTGCTTTGTTTGCAAATATTTTCTCCCCTTCTGAAAGCTGTCTTTTCATCTTGTCTATGATTTCCTTTGCTATGCAAAAATTTTAATTAGGTCCCATTTATTTATTGTTGTTTTTATTTTCATTACTATAGGAGGTGAGTCAAAAAAAGATTTTGCTGAGATTTATGTCAGTGTTCTACCTATGTTTTTATAGGTAGATTTTTATAGTTATCAGCCAAACATTTATATCTTTAATTCCATTTTGAGTTTATTTTTATATATGGTATTAGGGAGCATTCTAATTTCATCCTTTTTTATGTAGCTGTCCAGTTTTCCCAGTGTCACTTATTGAAGAAGCTATCTTTTCTCTATTGTATATTCTTACCTCCTTTGTCATAGATCAGTTGCCCATAGGAGAATAGTTTTATCTCTGGGTCTTCATTCTGTTCCACTGATCTATATTTTTTTGTCTGCTAGTACTATACTGTTTTGATTACTGTAGCTTTGTAGTATAGCCTGAAGTCAGAGAGTCAGATTACTCCAGTTCCATTTTACTTTCTTAAGATTGCTATGCATATTCGAGGTATTCTGTGTTTCTATACAAATTGTAAAATTTTTTGTTGTACTTCTGTGGGAAATGCCATTGGTAATTTGATAGGGGTTTCATTGACTCTGTAGATTGCTTTGGGTATTATAGTCATTTTCACAATATTGATTCTTCCAGCTGTTTGTATTTTTATGTATGTGGTATGTTATTCATGGTTCTTGACATTTGGGAAATGGCCTTCTGTAGGAGACATCCCATGCATCCCAAGAGCACACTTCTCTCATGTTACCCAAAGGCCAGGGGCCAGCTTGTTTAGGTGTAGAGTCTAGCCTGTGTTTATGAACTTTGTAGGCTGTGGAATCATAGTTTTCTTGCTTCTGTCATCTGCTCCCTGGTGGGTGAGTCTGGTCTAGAGGCTTGTTTAGGCTTCCTGGCAGGAGTGGCTGGTGCTTGTCCATTGGTGGGTAGAGCTGGGTTTTGGCCCTTTGATGAGTAGGAGCATGTTTAGGGGTTTGTCAAGAGGCAGCTGTGGGCTCAGGAAGACCTTAGGCAGCCTGTCTGCTGATGGCTAAGGCTCTGTTCCACACAGTTAGTTGTTTGGCCTGAGACATCCCTGCACTGAAGCCTACCAGCTGTTGGGTGGGGCCATGTCTTGGTGCCAGGGACCCAATATGTTGACTGCCAGGAGAGTTCATGCCAATGAACACTCCCTGATACCTCTGCCATAAGTATCTTTATCCCCAGGGTAAGCTACCTCTCCTCCCACCCCTACCTTCCCAGGAGACCCTCCAAGACCAGCAGGTAGGTCAGGTTCAGGCTCCTATGAAATTATTGCTTTTTCCCCTAGTCACAGTGCATTTGAGATTTTGTGTGCATCTTTTAAGAATGAAGTCTCTATTTCTCCCAGTCCTGTGGGGGAAGTGCATTTAAAACATACTGGCCTTCAGAGCCAAGCTCCGGGGGCTTGTCTTCATTGATGCTGGGCTAGGGCTCAAAACCCTTACTCCTATGGGAGAACCTCTGAAATATAATCATTCTCTAGTTTGTGGGTCACCCACCTGGGGAGTATGGAATTTGATTATATTGCAGGTCCTTCCTATCCATCTTGTTGTGTTTCCATCTTTATACAAGTCTTTAGTTGTAGAATGTCTTTTCTGGTAAGTTCCAGTCCTTTTTGTTGATGCTTGTTCTGCAGTTAGTTGTGATTTTCGTGTGGTTGTGAGAAGAGCCAAGCTCAGGGTCCTTTTACTTCACCATCTTGGCCACTCTCATATTCTAAGATTCTTAACTGATATTAGGGCATGATACCATTGTGAGGACTCATCCATCTAATAATGCATAAAAATTCAATCCATACCATCCAAGTTCCCGACAGAGGGCTAAATGCTAGAGAAAGGAAGATTGGAAGCAAAGGAAGATCACAAGCAGGATCATAAGCTCCCACACAGTGCAGTAGGAAGGAAGACAGGTGGCTTGCAGTAGATTACAGAAGGAACATCACAGGGAAATGCCTAAGTCACCCAGGCTCCGTCCACATTTTCACAGAGTGCTTAACCAGAGAGAGAAGGCTAAGGAGGAAATTTTCAGGCAGAGAAATAAGGATGGCGACTTTCTAGCTTAGGGAAGTGTGTGTGTGTGTGTGTGTGTGTTCACCTGGATGTGTTTTTCTTTCCTTTTCCCAGAGACTAACATATGGAGGGCAATGGATGCTAAGAACAGAAAGGGGCCTTTAAAAATTAAATTTGAGTGTTAAGGTGGATAAAGTGATTCTTTAGTATAGAAGACATTCTTTAAATATAGGAGTTACAATACACAGTGTTAATCTTTTCAGCATCAAGTTTTGATTGTTTTTAAAATAATGCACACAGAGGGCAGACTCCTTTTCATCTTGAGAGTCTCTGTGCCTTTTCTTTGCCCTCACCATCTTTATTTTCCCTCATCACTTTCTTTTCCCTCCCCATCCCACTGGAGGGAATTATTGCCCCATCTTGGCTACATGTGGGACATAGCCAACAGCAGGACCCTGATAAGGGAGAGAGGTGTGTATGTGTGTGTGTGTGTGTGTGTGTGTGTGTGTGCGCGCGCATATATACCAGTGTAGTCATACATAGCAAAATGTAACAAGAGAGTGTAGCTTGCGTGACTAGAGATGTATATGCTAGAATAAAGGATTTTGCTTGTGATAGATGTGAATACTGCCAGCATTAGGGAAAAACAGGTTGTGACATGTGATCTGATCAGCTCAAGGAACCAGAAAGTATAGGCTGGGCTAATTGTATAAATGCTTAGGTTAGATGAAGGAGGATGATAAACCTATTTCTTTATATTGGGAAAGTTCTCTTGGTGGTGGCTAAACTTTATAATACTGGGTTTCCCAAAAAGCTTGTTTGAGTTTTTTTGTACCATCTCCTGGAAAGACCTGAATGAACTTTTTTTGGCCAACCCAATATATTGGTCATCTGGTTTACTGTATTAATACTAAGTGTATTAATACAGTACTGTATTAATACTAAGGAGTGCCTCTCCAGGGGGAGCAGCTGCTGAGGTGAAAAATAAACTCTCCATGCATTCGGAGTCTTCAGAGTCTGGGAATCATTTGGGTACTCCCTCAGTTTGTTTGTTTCTGAGAGTATTTGAGGCTGATGAATTCTGGTAACTGTGACCTGAAGTTTTCCAGGTCAGAGAGAGAGACAACAGAAGCAGATGTTCACTCCCTGTCTTCTCTCCTCTTGTTTTCACAAAGGAAAGAGTCTTTGCTGAAGGTCAGGTGGTGTTTGGAGATCCTCTGATTATATTTTTCTTCCCTCTGGGAGCCCACTCTGGGAAACTCAGGTCCTGTTGTTCAGATTGTCTCCTGGACTCCAGGTATTATTTTTTTCCTTTGGTCCTGCCCTGAGAAAGGAGAATTTTCCAGCGGTGATAATGAGCCCGATTCTGTGCTGTGTGAACAAATCCTCTCAAAGACTAGCATTGGTATTCAGCTATAAGCTATATTTGTTCAAATACAGAGCAACATTAAATTATATCTATATTTTCTTCTTGTCATGGCCTGAAAGTGATAATCAACTAAATCAAGGAGAGTACAGAAGCTTTATCTTCTGGGCCAACTGTAATCAATTGCTACTTGGAGTACTGTATTGAAAAGGGTACTGAGATTGTTTCTAAGCTCGGTGAGGAGTTCTGTGATCAGTTTGGCATGTCTGATAAGTACAGGAAACGGGAGTAAAGGCACATGTTCCAGGAATTAGCACCACCTTGATTTTACTTTCTAAACTTTCCCGTCTGCAACTGTAAGAGCTCTTTTCACATTTTCTAAACCTTACCTCCAAGTTTCATGTGTTGCCTTCTTATACATTTAGGTATTTTGGGATCATAGAGTATGTCTTCCTCCATTGGGAATTCTATAATCAATACCTCTCATTAGTGTTTAGCCCTTATAGTAGCAATGAAAGGTTTGCCAGTTTTAAACCAGAGTACTATTTTTACCAATGTATTTGGAAAGCATTTTGAAAATTATATTAGCCAGTATTAGTGACAACATAGGACAAAATGGGCACTGAAATACATTGCTAGTAGAAATGCAGCTTGGTAAATTTTTTTGGGAGGACAACTTGAAAGTGTATATTAAAAGCCTTAAAAACGTGAAAATATCTGTAGACTTAGAAATGATATCTCTTGGCATTTAATCGTAATTATTAAAGATAATTATGAATGAACAGAGGTTCACATTCAGGGCTATGTATCAATATTAAAGAGCTTATCTATTAGATTGGTGTAAAAGCAATAGTGATTTTGGACCCTGAATCATTATAACTAGGCTCAAACACATCTTTATTAATCAAAATAGGAACCATTACAATCAATACATTTTTGCCAGCAAGGAATAAATTTGTTTATTCCTGTATCATAAAAATCCATGCTTCAGTATTCAACGAACTCTTCGAACACATTTTCTATGTTGTGCTGTTTATGGAAGCATTTTCCCTGTAACAAGTTGTCAAGATGCCTGAAGAAGTAATTGGTTGGCGAGAGGTCAGGTGAATATGGCAGATGAGACAAAACTTCATAACCCAATTCATTCAATTTTGAAGCACTGCTCGTGCCGTGTGTGATCAAGTGTTGTTATGGAGGAGAATTGGGCCCTTTCTGTTGCCCAATGCTGGTTTCAGGCATTGCAGTTTCTAGTACATCTCATTTATTTGCTGAGCATACAACTCAGATGCAATGGTTTTGCTGGAGTTTAGAAAGGGCTTCCCTGGTGGCTCAGCTTGTAAAAACTCTGCCTGCAGTACGGGAGACCTGGGTTCAATCCCTGGGTTGGGAAGTTCCCCTGGAGAAGGGAAAGGCTACCCATTTCTGTATTCTGGCCTAGAGAATTCCATGGACAATATAGTCCATGTGGTTGCAAAGAGTCAGACATGACTGTCTTTCACTTTTCTTTTTCACTAGAAATTTCTAGTGTATAAGACCAGCAGCATACCAACAAACAGTGACCAGGACCCTTTTTATGGTGGAAGCTTGGCTTTGGGAGGTGCTTTGGAGCTTCTTCTCAGTCCAAACACTACACTAATTGTCCCTGATTGTCATATAAAATCCACTTTTTGTTGCAAATCACAATCCAATTGAGAAATTTTTTTGTTGTTGTTGCATAGAATAAGGAAAGATGACACTTCAAAATGATGAGTTTTTAAATTTGCGGTCAGCTCATGAGGCACCCATTTATTGAGCTTTTTCACCTTTTTAATTTGCTTCAAATGCCAAACAACTGTAGAATGAATGACATTGAGTTCTTGGGCAAATTCTTACATAACTGTAAGAGGATCAACTTCGATAATGCTCTCAACTGATTGTTGTCAACATCTGATGGCCAGCCCCTACACTCCTCATCCTCAAAGCTCTCATCTGCAAAACTTCTTGAACCACCACTGCACTGTATGTCCATTAGCAGTTTCTGGGCCAAATGCATTGCTGATGTTGTGAATTTTCTCCGCTGCTTTATGACTCATTTTGAACTTGAATAAGAAAATTACTCGAATTTGCTTTTTGTCTAACATCATTTGCATCGTCTAAAATACATATAAAATAAATAGCAAGTAATAATTCATTGGCAAAAAACATCAAACATGAAATGTGCATTAAAATGATGTATAACATAACCACATTTACTTCAGAATGTATTCCAATAGCAAATGGCCAACATCAACAATACAAAACTGCAATTACTTTTGCACCAACCTAATAGAAGGGGTAAACAAATAGTAGCTTCCTCTTACTGATCACCTATATGACATGAATTGTATATATTTTGTCTTATTAACTCATGTTAGATAAGGAAACCCAGGCTGAGAAAGACTAAAGGATTTCCAGTCCTACTAAGATGTGTACATTAGTTAACTGGAAATCTTCTGTTATGAAACACCTGGAGAAAAATGTAACAATGCTTTAAACAATATATTTAAGTGCATAGCTGCCCTTGTAAGAATGGAAGAGAAATCTGTAGGGGATAAAACTAAAGAATCTATTGAAACAAAGAATCTCAAGCAGAAGCATTGAAGACCCTGGGATGTGGCTGGAAGTGGGGATTTTTGGTCTCTGTAACTCTGTGCTTAGGTTTTAGTACCCATGTGTGGTAGAAGAATAAGTTACATTCTAGGTAGGATATAGTATCTCATGCTTTGAATAAAATTGGATTCCAGTTAATGGATAGACCAAGAAAAGTGTCTTTATATTGTCAAAGTATAGTTTGTCTCACTCTAAGTATTGTCTAGAAAATAAAATAGGGCTTCCCAGTGGCTCAGATGGTAAAGCGTCTGCCTGCAATGCAGGAGACCCAGTTTTGATCCCTGGGTTGGGAAGATCCCTTGGAGGAGGAAATGGCAACCCACTCCAGTATTCTTGCCTGGAAAATTCCATAGACAGAGGAGCCTGGTAGGCTACAGTCCATGGGGTTGCAAAGAGTCAGACATGACTGACTGACTTCACTTTCAGAAAATAAAATATTTCTAAAAGATACCATAATTACTGGTCTGCTCGATTTGGAATGAGGGTTTGAATGTAAACTATCTGGAAGATACAGGAATTCACAGGCTTAAAGTCATTTTGAGCTGGTAATATTTTGGACTCACCTGGCAGAAACAATTGCAAAACCTCTTTGAAGGAACATATGAAAAATGTAGGTTATACAATGTTTTTATAGATGAAGTTCATTGTATAAAGTATTATATAAAATCCAACCAGTCAATCCTAAAGGAAATCGGTCCTGAATATTCACTGATAAGGACTGATGCTGAAGCTGAAACTCCAGTACTTTGGCCACCTGATGTGAAGAACTGACTCATTAGAAAAGACTGTGATGCTGGGAAAGATTGAAGGCAGGAGGAAAAGGGGATGACATAGGATGAAATGGTTGGATGGCATCACTGACTTGATGGACGTGAGTTTGAGTAAGCTCCAGGCATTGGTGATAGACAAGGAAGCCTGGCATACTGCAGTCCATTGGGTCGCAAAGAGTCGGACACGACTGAGTGATTGAACTGACTGATGTACAAAATATTTGCAAATATATATATATATATGTATGTATTAAAAGCTATAAGGTAAACAAGGAGAAGGAAAATTTGTCATGAGAAAGAAAGAGCAGAAACACACATGGGAAAATCAGATCTTGAAGTATGTCAATAACATTATCAAATGGAGACTGTAAAACAAGCATGGCAACACCAAAAGAGGTGATCCATGGAATAAATAATTGATAAACTGAATGTCCTTAAAATGAAAACTTCTGTCCTGTAAAAAACAATAAAATCATATCAAGAGAGTTAGAAAATGAGCCATAGAGTGGGAGAAAATATTTGTAAGTCATATCTGATAAAGGACTGTTAGCCAAAACATAGAAAGAACACTTAAAACTCAACAATAAGGAAATAACCAGATTAAAAAATGGGCCAAAATCTTTAACAAACAACTTTTCAATGAAGATATGCAGGTGACAAATAAACATATGAAAATATTCTCCATGTCTTATGTCATCAGGAAAGTAAAAATTAAAATGAGATACTATTATTGCTGCTGCTGCTGCTGCTAAGTCACTTCAGTTGTGTCCTATACATCTATTGGAATGACCAAAATCAGTAACACCAATCACACCAAATCCTGGTGAGAATATGGAGCAATAAGAACTCTCATACACTGCTGCCTAGAATACAAAATGTTAAGCCTACTTTGGAAGTTAATTTGGTAGTTTTTATAAAACTAAACCTGCATTTATTATATGTTCCAGAAAATAAAAGAGCAAAATTATGTGAAAAGAATTATGAAATGCCATAAGTAAAAAATCACACACATCAGTACAACATGGCTAAAATTGGCTTTCATAGTCAGCTTTGACCTGCCAAATAGACAAAACAAAAAGGGAAATGCAATCAGGTACACAACTGCACAGTATTCATAAGATGAAAAGCCCATATGTTTTGTAGAAGTAAGCATAGTTTTAACAGAAGATCTAGCAATTTTGTTTCATGTTGTTTACCCAAAGGAACTTGACACTTATGCTGACACAGAAACCTGCACGTGTATGTTAAAAGCACTTTTATTTGTATTTGCCAAAACTTGGAAGCAACTATGACATCACCTAGTAGGTGAATAAACTATGGAAAGATGGAAGGCAGGAGAAGAGGGTGATAGAGGATGAGATGGCTGGATGACATCACTGATGCAATAAGCATGAACTTGGGCAAACTCTTGGAGATGGTGAGGGACAGGGAAGCCTAGCATGCTGCAGCCCGTGGGGTTGCAAAGAGTTGGACATGACTTGGTGACTGAACAACAGCCCCAACAAACTGTGGTTAGTCTAGACAATGGAATATTATTCAGTGTTAAAAAGAAAACCGTCAAGCTAAGAAGAAACACAGAAGAATCTTAAATGCATATTGCTAGGTGAAATAAGCCAATCTGAAAAGGTTACATACTGTACGATTCCAACTCTATGACATTCTGGAAAAGGTATAAGTATGGAGATGGCTGCATGATCATTGGTTGCCAGGTGTGGGGGATGGGGATGAGAGGGAAGGATGAATAGGCAAAGTACTGAGGATCATTAGGGCAGTGAAACTACTCTATGGTATTATAATAATGGATACATCATTAGATATTTGTTCAAACCCACTGAATGTAAAGCATCATGAGTGAACCTTTAGGTAAACTATGAACTTTGGGTGATTATGAAGTATAAATGTAGGATCATCTTTGGTATAAAAAAGTACATCTATTCTAAATGATATTCACAATGAGGGAGGCTGCCCCTATGTGGGAGAAGGTGATGGCACCCCACTCCAGTATCTTGCCTGGAAAAATCTCATGGATGGAGGAGCCTGGTGGGCTGCAGTCCATGAAGTTGCTAAGAGTCGGACACAACTGAGCGACTTCACTTTCATGCATTGGAGAAGGAGATGGCAACCCACTCCAGTGTTCTTGCCTGGAGAATCCCAGGGATGGAGGAGCCTGGTGGGCTGCCGTCTGTGGGGTTGCACAGAGTTGGACACGACTGAAGCGACTTGGCGGCAGCAGCAGCCCCTATGTGTGGGGCAGGGAATATATGGAGAATCTCTGTGTCTTCCTCTCACTTTTATTGTAAATCTAAAACTGTTTTAATGGGGTGGGAGGTAGGAGGAAGGTTCAAGAGGGAGGAGTTATGCATATACCGATGGCTGATTCATGGTGATATATGGCAGAAACCAACACAATATTGTAAAGCAATTATCCTCCAATTAAAAATAAATAAACAAAATGGCTCTTAACAATAGTCTATAACAAATAAATAAAATGACGTACTCCCTACTTCCCTTGCTTGTGCATGTGTGCTAAGCTTCAGTCGCGTCCGACTCTGTGACCCCATTGACTGTATGTAACCCACCAGGCTTCTCTGTCAGCATGAGGTTGTCCAGGCAAGAGTACTGGAGTGGGTTGCCATGCCCTCCTCCAGGATGTCTTCCCGATGCAGGGACTGAAGCCGCATCTCTAATATTCCCTATAGCTTGCTTACCTCATCTACTGTGGATGTCTAGCTTGCTCTGTAATATCTAGTGACTTTGAGATTCGGTTGTCCAGGAAGAGAAAGTGGAAGGAGAAGGGCTCACAGCAGGATTTACTCTTTTAGGAGAGAGGGCTTGTGAAGCAAATTCCAGAAGACATATGGAAACATGACGGAATAAGAATAATGAAAACAATTTCGAGGATGAACAAAACTGTAGGCTTTAGTTTGTACCAGAACTGATAACGAAGATACTGGATTACCTTAAAATGAAGAATTATTGTTTAGCAGAAGATCTTGTTAGAGTGAAAAAAGAGAATGGCAAAAGATATTTCCAATAAATATCACCAAATGGCCTGGAGTTTAATATATATACATATAAACCTTAGAAATCACAAAGAAAAAGACAACCAAATTTAGGAAAATGGGCAAATTAATTAACAAATGTAACCATGATGAGATACAACAGAAAGGCTTAGAAAAAAGATGGACGTTAGCGAGTGTTGACAAAGACGTGCAACACAGGAATGCTATTATTGCATTGTTGATGAAAGTGTAAATGGACGCAGCCTACACAGCATCACAGTGTAGTGGTGTCCTTGTCTTTTCAGTTTGAGGAAAGTATAGAAAACTTATCTCCTTATATGCTCTTTTGTCATTCTCTCTGTATAATATTCTCTCAAATACTTTCTGTGCATAGTTTTAGGAATACATCGGAGTGTTTAAAATTTTGCTTCAACTGTTAAACATACTTTAGAAAACTCAAGAGAATAAAGGACTACCCCTAATTTTTCTCACTGTCTTCTTTTTGCCTTCCTGATATCCCAAGTTTCTTCTTTTACTGTTTCCTGTCTAGAGAAGTTCCTTTGGATTAAAAAAAATTAATTAAATTTTTTTTTCATTTTTTTTTTAGGGCAAGTGTTCTGGCAATAAATACACTTGATTTCCCTTTTATTACTAAAGAATATTTTTACTGGACATAGGATTCTGGATTGACAAAGAACTTCTTTTAGCACTTTAAATATGTGCTACTTCCTTCTGGCCTCCATGATTTCTGATTAGATATCTGCCATCATTTGAATTATTTTTCTCTTCTACATAAGTGTCATTTCTCTCCTGATGCTTTAAAGATTTTTTTTTTCTTTGTTTTGAATTTTCAGAAGTTTAACCATGATGTGTCATGGTTTGGATTTCTTTGAATTTATCTTGGTTAGGATTTGTTTAGGTTATTGAATTTTAGGTCTATGTCTTTTGCCATACTTAGAGTTTTTCGTCATTATTTCTTAAAATACTTTTCCAGCTTTGCCTTCTTTCTCTACCCTTCCCAGACTCCTATTTCAACAGATGTTAAATTTTTTCTTACAGTCCCATAGGTCCCTGAGGTACTGCGCATTATTTGAGTGGGGAACTCTTTTTTTTATTGTTTAGATTACATAATTTCTGTTATTCTATCATTCTGTGATTCTTTCCTCTCTCCCCTCCATTCTGCTGTTGACCTCATCCGCTGATTTTTTTAACGTTTCAGTTGAACTTTTCAGTTCTAGAATTTCCATTTGGTACTCAGTAACTTCCATTTCTTTACTGAGACTTGCTATGTATTTGCTGAAGACTTCTATTTTTTTCTTTATTTCAAGTTTGCCCATAATGGCTTGTTAACATTTTTAATATCAAATTAAAAATCTTTGTCAGATAATTTAAAAATAACTGTCATCTTGGAGACAGCCTTGAATTATTGTCTTTCTCTTTTCATTCATTTTGGGACCTTCCTGGTTCTTGGTACGTTGAATAATTTTTGACAGAAACGTGGACATTTTGCATACTAAGTTATGTGACTGTAAATCTTTCCCCAAACTTCTGTTTTTGGCTGGCTTTTCCCTAACACCCTCTGGTAGAGGAAGGGGGACGCTGTTTTGTACTGTCAGGTGGGGACAGAAGTTTGAGTTCCCCACTTGACCTTTGTTGCCATTTGAAAGGGGGTGTTCCCCATTACCTCTGGGCAGAGGGATGATACGCCAGCTAGAACTCTACTGATAACTCTTGCCCGGGAAAGGGCAAGAGTGCCTTGTTACTGCTCCTTACATGGCCTCCGCTGACACTATGGGGCAGTAGCCTTGTTACTGCTGGGCTGTGGCAAGGGTCCTGACTGTTCTTTAAGCTGCCTTTGATACTACCTCAGTGGAAAGGTGGGAAATCTTGTTAATGCTGAGAGGAGGTGGGAGTCTAGGCTCTCTCATAGTCTCCTAACACAATGAAGTTGTTACTGACCATTGAGGAGGTTCTAGCTTCCAACCTCATCTGCTAACACCACTCCAGTTAGAGGTGGGATCCTCAGAAGGGTGCAGGTGTAGGCTACTTGCCCACATGGGTGGCGATGGGGCCCTAGTTTTTTCATGGTGTTTGGCTGAAGTAGGATGGTTATTGTCTAAAAGTCTTGTTTCTTTTTAAGCTATCCCTTTCCTGGTCTGTGGTGAGAGAGAGTAAGGATTTGGTGGGGGGGGGGGTGCTTTTTTGTTTGTTTGTTTGTGCTTGTTTGTATTTCCTGGTTGGTAGCTTTTCAATTCCAAGTCTGGAATATATGAAGCAAACAAACAATCTGGGGAACTCACCAGTATGTTGTTGCTTGGGTCTTAATGTCCTGGCTTGTCTGTCTTCTCTCCACATTTTGGAGCCTTTTTACATGTGTTTTCTATATAAAGTATTGGCATTTTAGTTGTAATTATGGAGAGGAATAGAGATATGTTTGCTTAATCTATCTTCCTAGGATTCTGTTCAAATTTTAATATGGAATAAAGGCAAGAAAGAAACATCTCAATATAATGTAAAAGCTCAATTTGGTTAAAAATTTATGCACACACACACATGCACCTGTAGCAGCATGAAACAGCCGCAGAAAAGGAAAATACACCAAAATGTTCCTTCTTTTCTTGATAATAAGCTTCTGAACTCCTCAAAGTAGCCAATTACTATCTTTAGAATTGGAAAAAATAATATATCAAAATAGTATCTCATTAGTACAACAAATTATTTTACATGGTTTCTAAAACTGGGCATCTTATTACATACTCTGCCAACCTTATAAATTATTAAATAGGTAAATATGTTCTGCGGCTTCCCTGGTGGCTCAGTGGTAAAGAATCTGCCTGCCAGTGCAGGAGACACAGGTTTGATCTCTTGGTTGGGAAGATCCCTTCGAGAAAGAAATGGCAACCCATTCCAGTATTCTTGCCTGGAAAATCCCATAGACAGAGGAATCTGGCGGGCTACAGAACATGGGGTTGGAAAGAGTCAGAGACTACTTAACGACTAAACGTAACAGCAAATATGTCCTAGGTGTTAATTGCTTCAAAACTATAAATCTCAAGAAAAATACCAAGGATTATTATTTTTTAATTTTATTTATTTATTTTTTGGCCACACCACATGACATGTAGGATCTTAATTCCCTGACTAAGAATCAAACCTGTGCCCCTTTGCAGTGGAAGCATGGAGTCTTAACCACTAGACTGCCAGGGAAGTCCCCCAAGGATTTTTTTTTTTTGTATAAAATGAAGAATTATCATAGGTATGGGGTTATGCTTCCATGATTTTCCTTCAAACCACTTCTAAATACAAAATGGAAGACAGTGTGACCGCTTTTCTAAGTAATCAAATTGATTCTGAAATAGTTATTTTTCCCTCTGCTTTTTGATCCAGGATAAATCCATTTTAACCTCCCTGCTAGTAAGAGCATCCCAAGAAGGAGCCATACTTCTTAGTTTCCATGTTCAGCTCTGTAACTCAAGCTGAGTAC
Source organism: Neotragus moschatus (assembly GCA_006410615.1). Lineage (NCBI taxonomy): Eukaryota > Metazoa > Chordata > Mammalia > Artiodactyla > Bovidae > Neotragus > Neotragus moschatus. Next base: position 624,409 of record SJYA01001175.1, on the reverse strand, counting down.
GACCTTCACCTTGACACGCTTCAGTTTTCCTTTGTGGAAGTTATAAGTGATGACAGTCCACGTAGGATGACTGAATGACCAGGAGAAACCTTTCTGTTAAACAGAACCCGTGGCAGAACCACAAAATTAGGAATTTCTGTCATTCCTTTCAGTATGTCCTTACTTTTTTTTGTCGTTATTGAATCCGAGATTTGTGTAGCCCAAACAGTATAATGCATATTAAAACTTTTCAAAAACACTTTTTCTTTTTGCTCTGGAAATCAGAATACAGGATTTATCAAATCCAATCCTTCTATGGAATGCTGCTCTTCTATAGCTAACAAGCTGGGATAGACAGTTCATCTGACTTCTGCATGAAAAATCAGAAGTCATCAAGATTTATTTTTTTAGACAGGTGTTTCAAGTAATACAAGGCAGTTTGGGAGGTCATCTAGCCTACTCTCCCCCTCTTCTTCCATGGATATCACCACTATCATCTAATAGCAAAGATAATTTACTTGTGGATGAAAAAAAATGCAAAGAGGAATTATTTTCTAACTGCCGTGTGTGCATTGAGAAGAGACTTCTGTTTGTTTTGGTAATTTAATTTTCGAAATATAAACAATTTTCCTTCATCATTTGGACATTGAATAAAGCCCCATTTTTACAGCTGAGTTAATATACCCCAGGAGGTCAGTTTCTTACTTTGAGCAGTGACAGAGAGGGTCCCCTTGGACTGTTCTTTTTGCAAACGTTAACCTATTAATAATACATTGAAAATCTTGGCCACTTGATTATATGCAGATGTGGCATACGATCCCCTGTTTCTTAGAAAAAGATGGACAAACTACCCTCCTTGATGCTGTGGGATCTGAGTCGCTACCTGTAGAGAGAAATAGAGCCTGGTGGAATCTGAGAGGAAATGTCAGTCTAATCCTCAATCAGCTGAAAAACCAACTTTCAGCTGTACTAGTTTAGATATTGGCAAGGGCACCCCACTCCAGTACTCTTGCCTGGAAATCCCATGGACGGAGGAGCCTGGTGGGCTGCAGTCCATGAAGTTGCTAAGAGTCGGACATGACTGAGCGACTTCACTTTCACTTTTCACTTTCGTGCATTGGAGAAGGAAATGGCAACCCACTCCAATGTTCTTGCCTGGAGAATCCCAGGGACGGCGGAGCCTAGTGGGCTGCCGCCTATGGGGTCGCACAGAGTCGGACGCGACTGAAGCGACTTAGCAGCAGCAGCAGCTTAGGTACATATATACATAGGTAGCTATGACCCAAAATAGTGGAGAAACAGAGTTCCAAGCATCAGAAAGTCTGTTTCCAGGAGCGTGTTGTTGTTGTTTAGTTGCTCAATTGTGTTTGACTCTGTGTTACCCCATTGACTGTAGTCCACCAGGCTGCTTTGTCCATAGGATTTCCCAGGGAAAAATACTGGAGTGGGTTGCCATTTCTTTCTCCAGGGGATCTTCCTGACCCAAGGATAGAACCCAGGTCTTCTGCATTGGCAGGTGGATTCTTTACCACTGAGCCACCTGGGAAGCCTTCCAGTACCATATTCCTCTGCTAAAAGATGCCCCATGTAAATCGTGATCCATCTTTAAGCAAGCATTGCATAAAGGGCGCGGGTGGAATGTTGCTTGTGTTAAGATTACATTATGGCTGAGGGACCCAAGAAGGCATGATTCCTGTTTTGATGATCACCACTTTCACTGTGGGATTATAGAAGGGACCTCAAATACCAGAGTTGGGGGAGGGGAAATGGGAGTCAAAAGTACTCCCACTTGAGCTAATGCATGGTACTCCTGTGGGAGTTGTCTTGCACAGCTTAGTTGGAGCAGTTAGTTCAGGCTCAAGGTCAAACCTACTCAAGACCTCTCTCCCTCCTCCTAATCTTGTTAGCTGGCTGCTGGAGATAGAAATACCTGGCATATCAGGTGAAGAAGAGACAAGAATACAGGGAGCAAGATGGTTGAGATGGTTTTTAGCACCATATTCTCCAACGTATAGTTCATAGACCGACAACACCAGGATTACCTAAAATTTTGTAAGAAATACAGAATCTGGGACCCCATACAAGACCTACTCAATCAGAATCTACATTNAAGAAATGGCAACCCATTCCAGTATTCTTGCCTGGAAAATCCCATAGACAGAGGAATCTGGCGGGCTACAGAACATGGGGTTGGAAAGAGTCAGAGACTACTTAACGACTAAACGTAACAGCAAATATGTCCTAGGTGTTAATTGCTTCAAAACTATAAATCTCAAGAAAAATACCAAGGATTATTATTTTTTAATTTTATTTATTTATTTTTTGGCCACACCACATGACATGTAGGATCTTAATTCCCTGACTAAGAATCAAACCTGTGCCCCTTTGCAGTGGAAGCATGGAGTCTTAACCACTAGACTGCCAGGGAAGTCCCCCAAGGATTTTTTTTTTTTGTATAAAATGAAGAATTATCATAGGTATGGGGTTATGCTTCCATGATTTTCCTTCAAACCACTTCTAAATACAAAATGGAAGACAGTGTGACCGCTTTTCTAAGTAATCAAATTGATTCTGAAATAGTTATTTTTCCCTCTGCTTTTTGATCCAGGATAAATCCATTTTAACCTCCCTGCTAGTAAGAGCATCCCAAGAAGGAGCCATACTTCTTAGTTTCCATGTTCAGCTCTGTAACTCAAGCTGAGTACGACCTTCACCTTGACACGCTTCAGTTTTCCTTTGTGGAAGTTATAAGTGATGACAGTCCACGTAGGATGACTGAATGACCAGGAGAAACCTTTCTGTTAAACAGAACCCGTGGCAGAACCACAAAATTAGGAATTTCTGTCATTCCTTTCAGTATGTCCTTACTTTTTTTTGTCGTTATTGAATCCGAGATTTGTGTAGCCCAAACAGTATAATGCATATTAAAACTTTTCAAAAACACTTTTTCTTTTTGCTCTGGAAATCAGAATACAGGATTTATCAAATCCAATCCTTCTATGGAATGCTGCTCTTCTATAGCTAACAAGCTGGGATAGACAGTTCATCTGACTTCTGCATGAAAAATCAGAAGTCATCAAGATTTATTTTTTTAGACAGGTGTTTCAAGTAATACAAGGCAGTTTGGGAGGTCATCTAGCCTACTCTCCCCCTCTTCTTCCATGGATATCACCACTATCATCTAATAGCAAAGATAATTTACTTGTGGATGAAAAAAAATGCAAAGAGGAATTATTTTCTAACTGCCGTGTGTGCATTGAGAAGAGACTTCTGTTTGTTTTGGTAATTTAATTTTCGAAATATAAACAATTTTCCTTCATCATTTGGACATTGAATAAAGCCCCATTTTTACAGCTGAGTTAATATACCCCAGGAGGTCAGTTTCTTACTTTGAGCAGTGACAGAGAGGGTCCCCTTGGACTGTTCTTTTTGCAAACGTTAACCTATTAATAATACATTGAAAATCTTGGCCACTTGATTATATGCAGATGTGGCATACGATCCCCTGTTTCTTAGAAAAAGATGGACAAACTACCCTCCTTGATGCTGTGGGATCTGAGTCGCTACCTGTAGAGAGAAATAGAGCCTGGTGGAATCTGAGAGGAAATGTCAGTCTAATCCTCAATCAGCTGAAAAACCAACTTTCAGCTGTACTAGTTTAGATATTGGCAAGGGCACCCCACTCCAGTACTCTTGCCTGGAAATCCCATGGACGGAGGAGCCTGGTGGGCTGCAGTCCATGAAGTTGCTAAGAGTCGGACATGACTGAGCGACTTCACTTTCACTTTTCACTTTCGTGCATTGGAGAAGGAAATGGCAACCCACTCCAATGTTCTTGCCTGGAGAATCCCAGGGACGGCGGAGCCTAGTGGGCTGCCGCCTATGGGGTCGCACAGAGTCGGACGCGACTGAAGCGACTTAGCAGCAGCAGCAGCTTAGGTACATATATACATAGGTAGCTATGACCCAAAATAGTGGAGAAACAGAGTTCCAAGCATCAGAAAGTCTGTTTCCAGGAGCGTGTTGTTGTTGTTTAGTTGCTCAATTGTGTTTGACTCTGTGTTACCCCATTGACTGTAGTCCACCAGGCTGCTTTGTCCATAGGATTTCCCAGGGAAAAATACTGGAGTGGGTTGCCATTTCTTTCTCCAGGGGATCTTCCTGACCCAAGGATAGAACCCAGGTCTTCTGCATTGGCAGGTGGATTCTTTACCACTGAGCCACCTGGGAAGCCTTCCAGTACCATATTCCTCTGCTAAAAGATGCCCCATGTAAATCGTGATCCATCTTTAAGCAAGCATTGCATAAAGGGCGCGGGTGGAATGTTGCTTGTGTTAAGATTACATTATGGCTGAGGGACCCAAGAAGGCATGATTCCTGTTTTGATGATCACCACTTTCACTGTGGGATTATAGAAGGGACCTCAAATACCAGAGTTGGGGGAGGGGAAATGGGAGTCAAAAGTACTCCCACTTGAGCTAATGCATGGTACTCCTGTGGGAGTTGTCTTGCACAGCTTAGTTGGAGCAGTTAGTTCAGGCTCAAGGTCAAACCTACTCAAGACCTCTCTCCCTCCTCCTAATCTTGTTAGCTGGCTGCTGGAGATAGAAATACCTGGCATATCAGGTGAAGAAGAGACAAGAATACAGGGAGCAAGATGGTTGAGATGGTTTTTAGCACCATATTCTCCAACGTATAGTTCATAGACCGACAACACCAGGATTACCTAAAATTTTGTAAGAAATACAGAATCTGGGACCCCATACAAGACCTACTCAATCAGAATCTACATTTAAACAAGCTCTCCATGTGATTTGTATGCATGTTCATGCTTGAGAAGCCCTGTCCTAGGAATCAGGCCTTACTCATTTGTGGTTATATCTCTGACTTTAGTAAACAGTGACCCTGCTCTCTACTAATCAGGGACCAATCTCTACCTCAAATCTGAATAATCACGTTAGCATTCTTTACTGTTGGGGAGCACTGAGGAATGAGGGTATGGCAAAAATTGCTGAGACCTCCCAACTGCATGTGGAAAATGCTGGTTCTAATAAAGGTCAATTGATTTCTTTGCTGAAGGATTTTCTCAGCATGTTTTTCTTAGTCGGCTCAGGCTGCAATAACAAAATACTATAGACTGAGTGGCGTAAATAATAGACATTTATCTTATCACAGTCCTGGAGGCTACAAGTGCAAGATCAGGGAGCCAGGAGGGCTGGTTTCTAGTGAGAGCTCTCTTCCAGGGTTGCAGATCACCAGCTTCTTGCTATGTGCTCACATGATGGACAGATAGATAGAGGGTAGACTCCCTGGTGTCTGTCTCTTCATATAAGGACACTAATCCCATCACTAAGGCTCCATTCTGATGACAAAACCAATCAAGTAAGGCCCTATCTCCAAATACATAATGTTTGGGGTTAGGGCTTTGACATATGAATTTGTGGGGAGACAATTCAGTCCATAGCAATGCTAATATGCATTGTGACTTTTAAGAGAATAATAATAGGCAATATTTGCCAAACTTTAAAAATTGCAGACCCCTGTTTTGAAGTAGCATTTATCAACAAAGAGTGTCTTGGGAATTCCTTGGTGGTCCAGTGGTTTGGACTGAGCACTTTCACTGCCTAGGGCCCAGGTTCAATCCCTGACCGGGGAACTAAGATCCTACAAGCTATGGGAAGTGCCATACTAGGAGGAATCCTAGAATGCTAATTATGCATTGCAATTTTTGAAATAGATAGAATAAAGTTTCCTATCCCCACCCCTAAATGAGATTGACTTTGTTTAATTGCATTCAAAGGAGTTACAAAGTAGCCTTCAGTGAAAATAATGCAGCTGTTATACAGACTGGAACCCAAGTGTCAGCAGATCATCCTAATTTTCCCATAGGTAGTCTGTATGGGAAGTCAAGGCAATTCTTAAATATTCAATGTGAAATGAAACTGATCCAAGCTCATTTGCTGAAAGATTCTGGTGGACGGAAGGGTTAACTCATTTTTCTTAACCAAGTGAATCATTGTGTTGACTTGTATTTAGGGAAGGATCTGTGAGTTTAGCAATTGGGGAATTGATTAGACAAATAGTGGACAAATCACTTTCACATCTGCTAAATTCATCTTTCCCCACACGTTCACAGGGAGCTGAATTTATGTGGTTTCCAGGCAGAACATACTAGGGTTCAAGGCCCAACATTATTATGGTTTTTCCCTTGTGTTTCTTTGGTATAAAGAGAGGAGGGCCTTTGCTACATTACCTGACTCACTTTGTTGGCCAAGTCTGTGATCTAAAGAGAAAGTTAACAGCCTAAGAGCCACCATCTGATAGCTACCACTAAGATTTTGAATGGCATTTTTTTTTTTTAGAGTGTTTCTTTTGACAGCATGGAGGACCAAGCAGTTCAGTAAGCACACCAAATGGTTCTACCCTTCTTTGAGAGACACATACAGCCCATGTAGAGAAATGGGGTTCAGCTCTTGAGATTAAGCATGCCACGCCACTTTTCTCTCTCTCCTCCTCTTATCACTTAGTCCTCTCTTCTTTTCTCCTCTGCCTGGAAGTATGGAACTTTGATCACATGAATATTTCTTCATATTCTTCTTTCTTTTTTAAAAATTATTTATTTGGCTGCTCCAGGTCTTGGTTGCAAGATGTGGGGTCAGCTCCCCTGACCAGGCATCGAGCCTGGGCCCCCCACCGTGGAAGTGTGGGATCTTAGCTGCTGGACCACCAGTGAAGTCCCCACACTCTTACTATTGAAGTGAACAAAGTGTGGTCTAAAGCAGGGATTGGCAAAGGTTTTCTGTACAGGGCCAGACAGTAAATATTTTTGGTTTTGTGGACCATGCAGTCTCTGTCAATTCCTCAGCTTTGACAATTACCTTTTATCAACAACAGACAATACATAGAGGAATGATGGTGGCTGGGCTCAAACAAACTTATAGGCACTAAATTTGAGTTTATATAATTTTTATGTGTCACAAAATATTCTTTGGATCTTTTCATCCATTAAAAAATGAAAAACCATCCTTAGCTTGTGATCTACAAAACAAACAAACAAACAAACAAAAAACCAAATAGTGGACTGTGGTTGGCTGATCCTTGCTCTAAGGAATTGACTAGTTTTCCCACCTGTGCCACTCTTTTCTCCTGACTTGGCGACAGGAAAAACGGGACACATTATTTAATGTATTTTCCCATGGTATAGAGAGATGAGATTGTTTAGCAGTTACATGCATGGGCTTTTTAATCAGACACAACTACATTCAAATCTTAGTTTTAATTCACAGTAGAGCAGATTGGTGCTCAGAAAGGTTATAGTCTCCGTATCCATAAAATTAATCACTTCTGTACCTCATGGTGTTAAAATGATACAACATATGTGAAACATGTGACATAATATCTAACACACAGTATTAATACAATGTATAGTAACTATGATTATCATTATGTTATTATCAAAGAGCCTGTGTTTTCTACTTCTGATTGTTCTACCTGCTTTTACTTGAGGCATGTCTTTCTGAGCCTCAGCTTTTTTTTTTTAGTCCATCCCAGTCTGAAAATATCTGTGGTTCTTTCTGTTTATAAGAATCTTTTGCATTATAGATGTATTAAGGATGATTGCTATATTAAAAATTTGTGTTCTGAGAGTAGACTTTGGGTTTTGGAAGATAACCCTGAATTTCTGCGAAGTGGGGCAGGAAAGACATAGTAGTTTTTATTCTGATGATTTGTGTTTCACAGAAGCATTGACCCCTTCCTCTCTTCTTCCTGGGCCAGTTGACAATCAACACCAAAATACAATTCTTTGGGATTTCCAGGGGATATTTGTTATTATCTGGAAAAGAATTTTGTGCTCACTGAGCCACTTGGTACCTCAACTGTGATACTGTGATGTTTATGAAACTCACTTTAAAGAACCCAGGTGAAAAAAGACCCACAAAATGAAAAAAAAGCCTGCAAATGCAGATAGCGTATCTTCCCAAGCTAAATGATCTGTGCCATCCAATTATTTCCAATTACATTATGTTTCTTTCTTTAATGTTTTCTATGCTGATATCCAAGTTGCTAATGAAGCAGGCCCCCTCTTTATGATCCCCATTGTTGCGACTTGCTGAGCTTAATTGCTTTGTCTCCATAACAGACAGACATTCTGAACAATTAGACAATAATAAGGAAGCAAGATGGGGAAATAGCTTAGATTCTTTCATTTTAATTATGCTGATAGTACACCCTACAGTTCTGAATCAATGCTAAAGTGCTATTTTTGATAGCTGTAGTTGGATGTTATTGAATGCTAATAAATTTATATCTCTAATACAAAAGAACCCTCTCCTATGTCTCAACTGATTTCTTTCTTTCTTTTTTTTTTTTTGCAGAACAGTAATACTTTCTGTGAACATGGCATGTTTCACCTTCAGCTTCCTTCACAACAGTTCTGTTATTCTGTGTTGCTCCTGTTCTGGATAGAGTAGAAAAGGAGTGTCTAAACTAGCTCAAGTCCTTATAGCATCTTGTGCATGTAATATTTCCAAGAATGCCCCTTGAAATTCAAGCTTGCTAGAATACCTTTCAAAGATGAGAAAAATGTAAATATGAGGCCCAGATTTCAGTCTACTCTGAGTGTTAAGAATATAAAACCCTGCATGATCTCCTGTAGCCTACTGTCTATAGCTACCTTGATGTTTCAGTACCACAGAGAGCCTAAGCTAAGGCTAGCCTGATGGCCTTAGTCTCTTTGCCTGGCTGGTTTATTTCCATCCTTCAGTCTCAGCTCAAATGCCACCGCCCCAGAGAAGCCTTCCCTGATTCCATCCTCTGTCTTTTTGCACCCTTCTTTTCATTACTCTCTTTCATTGAATTTAGCTTGTTTCTTATTCAGTGCAAATTGTATCACACATTTCCTCTATTTGTTAACTGCCTAATCACTATCAGGACAGGAATTACATCTGTTTTGTTAACTACTAGTAAACTGGGAAATTAAACAGTGCTTGAAACTAGTAAGTATTCAATAAATATTTCTTGAATGAATCAGTGAATAAAAAATGGGTGCAATCTTTTTCTTTCTTACTATTAATATTTAGTCTCAGGGTAGTTGTAGTCTACTAATATCCCAGTCAACTTTCCATTTGGAAGGCTATAAACTATCCTTTCTCTGAAGATTGCAGAGCCCTTGAGGGAAGAGATTTTGGCTTGCAGATACTAGATCCCTGATGTCTAACATATACCTGTGGATCAGCAAATGTTAGTGAAAGATAAAAAAAAGGTTTTTTTGAAAGAACATGGAACTTGCAATCTGTTCAGTAATGATAGTGGTTTATAAGAAACTGATATGCTTTAAAAAGAGAGCTGCTTATTCCTTTGAGGGTAGTGGGAACATGTTCTCACCTATTTGCTTAAAACAAACTCAGACTAATTTTCTCTCTCTAACTTGAGATTAACAATACTTAAATGTTTATATATACATTTATCTTATTTTGCTATAAGAAATGCAGTATCAATGTAGAGAATGTTAAAACCTCAGAAAAGGATATAAAAAGAAAGAAAAAAATGACCTATAATAGTACAACCTGAAAATAACACTGTTAAACTTGTGGTGTATTTCCTTATAGACTTTCAAATACACACACACACACACACACACACACACACACACAATGCTTATTTCATTACAAATAATAAAAATGAAATTAAACATCTTTGTGTGCTATTTACTATTCATTTACTGTTATATCAAGACCATTGCCAATTCATTGCAGTTCTTTGAAAGTATAATTTTTGATGACTCTAAAAGTACCATTAAACAGACAAATTATAAGATATTAATGCAAATCAGGAAGCAACAGTTAGAACTGGACATGGAACAACAGACTGGTTCCAAATAGGAAAAGGAGTACATCAAGGCTGTATACTGTCACCCTGCTTATTTAACTTATATGCAGATTACATCATTAGAAATGCTGGGCTGGAGGAAGCACAAGCTGGAATCAAGATTGCCAGGGGAAATATCAATAACCTCAGATATGCGGACAACACCACCCTTAGGGCAGAAAGTGAAAAAGAACTAGGGAGCCTCTTGATGAAAGTGAAAGAGGAGAGTGAAAAAGATGGCTTAAAGCTCAACATTCAGAAAACGAAGATGATGGTATTTGGTCCTATCACTTCATGGGAAATAGAGGGGGAAACAGTGGAAACAATGTTAAACTTTATTTTTCTGGGCTCCAAAATCACTGCAGATGGTGATAATAGCCATGAAATTGGAAGACACTTGCTCCTTGGAAGGAAAACTATGACCAACCTAGACAGCATATTAAAAAGAAGAGACATTACTTTGTCAACAAAGGTCCATCTAATCAAGGTTATGGTTTTTCCAGTGGTCATGTATGGATAGGAGATTTGGACTGTGAAGAAAGCTAAGCAAAGAATTGATGCTTTTGAACTGTGGTGCTGGAGGAGACTTTTGAGAGTCCCTTGAACTGCAAGGAGATCCAACCAGTCCCTCCTAAAGGAGATCAGTCCTGGGTGTTTATTGAAAGGACTGATGTTGAAGCTGAAACTCCAATACTTTGGCCACCTGATGCAAAGAGCTGACTCACTGGAAAAGACCCTGATGCTGGGAAAGAATGAGGGTAAGAGAGAAAGGGACAACAGAGGATGAGATGGTTGGATGGCATCACCAACTCAATGGACATGGGTTTGGGTGGACTCCGGGAGTTGGTGATGGACAGGGAGGCCTGGCGTGCTCTGGTTCATGGGATTGCAAAGAGTCAGATATGACTGAATGACTGAACTGAACTGAATGTAATGATATTTTTCTCATATTAAATATCAAGTTTTTCATACTAGTTTTGGCTTTAATAACTAATTGTACTATGAACATTCATTTTTACGAGTGTCTGTTTATATCTNTCTGGTTCATGGGATTGCAAAGAGTCAGATATGACTGAATGACTGAACTGAACTGAATGTAATGATATTTTTCTCATATTAAATATCAAGTTTTTCATACTAGTTTTGGCTTTAATAACTAATTGTACTATGAACATTCATTTTTACGAGTGTCTGTTTATATCTCTGAATATCTCCAAGAGATTTGTATGTATGCACATATTAGTTCAAAGAGCTGGAATAACTTAAGACTTTTCCAGACACCCAAATGTCTTTCCAAGAGATTGTGCCACATCATATTGCCACCAGAAGGTCTGATAATGTTTGGTTTCGCTCTCTCTCACTAGCGTTGAGTGTTTTATATCCTTCTTCTCCCATGAGTTGTTTATTTATGTAGCCCTCTTTTCTATAGTATATTAGTGTTTTTCTTATGCACTGATGTGACCTTTTATAAACTAAAATTTTTTGCTGTTGTATTTAGGGAAAAATCTCCTCTCTGACACTATGTTTGTTGACCTTTAAAACATTAGCTTTATTGAAATACATAATTTACCTAAGATAATATTCAGTAATTTTAAGTGTGCAATTTAATGAGTTTTGACAAATGTATTATTAGAAAACTCAGCAGTGGCCACAGGACTGGAAAATGTCAGTTTTCATTACAATCCCAAAGAAAGGCAATGCNCCTTGGTATCTCTACTTTTCTTGAAGAGATCTCTAGTCTTTCCCATTCTATTGTTTTCCTCTATTTCTTTCCACTGATTGCTGAGGAAGGCTTTATTATCTCTCCTTGCTATTCTTTGGAACTCTGCATTCAGATGCTTATATCTTTCCTTTTCTCCTTTTCTTTTCGCATCTCTTCTTTTCACAGCTATTTGTAAGGCCTCCTCAGACAGCCATTTTGCTTTTATGCCTTTCTTCCATGGGATGGTCTTGATTCCTGTCTCTTGTACAATGTCATGAACCTCCGTCCATAGTTCATCGGGCACTCTATCAGACCCACTAATTTAATTTAGCTCATACCTGAATGTTCTAGTGGTTTTCCCCACTTTCTTCAATTTCAGTTTGAATTTGGCAATAAGGGAGCCTTAGGCTAGTAAAAAACTTATTTTCAAAATTATTTGGAGAATGGCAGTGAAACTCAGCAGATAATGTATCTGAAGTAGGTGGATATCTCCATCTATTAACATATATGTTCAAGAGACATAACACTCTCTAGTTTTTTGATAAATGAATTCAGTTTGTGTTACTGGGGCAAAAGGGATGTAGTTTAATCATAATGAATTCAGGGTCTCTTCTTTTTCCATAGTGTTACAAGTCTGTATATTGTCACCCTGTTTATTAAACTTATATGCAGAGTACATCATGAGAAATGCTGGGCTGGATGAAGCACAAGATGGAATCAAGATTTCCGAGAAAAATATCGATAACCTCAGATATGCAGATGACACCACTCTACGGCAAAAAGTGAAGAAGAACTAAAGAGCCTATTGATGAAAGAGAAACATGAAAGAGTTGGCTTAAAGCTCAACATCCAAAAAACTAAGATCATGGCATCCAGTCCCATCACTTCATGGCAAATAGATGTGGAAACAGTGGAAACAGTGACAGACTTTATATTTTGGGGCTCAAAAATCTCTGCAGATGGTGACCATGAAATTANCTAAAGAGCCTATTGATGAAAGAGAAACATGAAAGAGTTGGCTTAAAGCTCAACATCCAAAAAACTAAGATCATGGCATCCAGTCCCATCACTTCATGGCAAATAGATGTGGAAACAGTGGAAACAGTGACAGACTTTATATTTTGGGGCTCAAAAATCTCTGCAGATGGTGACCATGAAATTAAAAGATGCTTACCCTTTGGAAGAAAAGTTATGACCAACCTAGACAGCATATTAAAAAGCAGAGACATTACTTTGCCAAAAACATTCTGTCTAGTCAAAAGTATGGTTTTTCCAGTAGTCATATATGGATGTGAGAGGTGGACTATAAAGAAGGCTGAGTGCTGAAGAATTGATACTTTTCAACTGTGGCATTGGAGAAGAGTCTTGAGAGTGGCTTGAACTGCAAGGAGATCCAATCAGTCCATCCTAAAGGAAATCAGCCCTGAATATTCACTGGAAGAACTAATGCTGAAGCTGAAACTCCAATACTTTGGCCACCTGATGCAAAGAACTGACTCATTGGAAAAGACCCTGATGCTGAGAAAGATTGAGGGCAGGAGGACAAGGGAACGAAAGAGGATGAGATGGTTGGATGGCATCACTGACTCGATGGACATGAGTTTGAGTAAGCTCCGGGAGTTGGTGATGGACAGGGAAGCCTGGCATGCTGCAGTCCATGGGGTCACAAAGAGTCAGATGTGACTGAACTGACATGCCTTGTATACTTTTTGATTTTGAGTTCCTTTTCATTCCAGTCACAAAGCTTCGTCAGGGTCACACACTCAAATGGCTTATGTTATTGTGGTTTCGGGTGCTTATTGGGATGGAAGGGATCTCCTTCCTAGTGGAACTATGGAACGCTCTATTTCCATGTTTTTGCACCTCTAATTCTCTCCTGTACCCTGTGGTCCTTCCTGCTTATGTTCTTCCTGGGCTGAGGTAGAGGGCGGGAGGAAGCACAGGTGAAGTGGGGAGCCTGGGGTACTGCATGTCTAAATTCCCTTGGCTTCCTCACCATTATCTGCGTGATCATTACCTAGTCTTAGGCTCTAGGGAAGCTTTTGCTATTATGTGTCTCACTCTTCTAAATATTTTGTATATAACCAGCCTAGGCTTTGAAGACTTGAGAACCAAAAAATAAGAGCATTTTTTTCTGTTCTGTTATTCCCTCCTCTGTAGCAATGAATGCCCTCAATGTTTGGTCGTGGGGAAAGGTGTTACCTACCAGTAGCCATTTCCCATTATTTCTTACTGAAAGAGCCCCCATTTCTTATCCTACAGCAACTCAGAGCCTAAGCCATATCCAAGCCAATCACGCCCCCAGTCTTCTTAGTGACTGGTTTAAGTGTAGACTGTTGAAGCAATCCCAACCAAAGAGACATAAAAGGACACTGGCTGGCGGGTCTGGATGCTGTTTCCTTATTTAAGACAGAAAGAGTTTGGGTCCTTAATGATGCTGATGAGCCGCTCTGTTAATCAACCCTAGAACATCCTAGCTTCAGCTTCTTATTAAAATTAATATGAATATGAGATAAGAAAATTCTCATTGTTTAATTTGGGCTACTTGAGGTTTGCTATTATCTTGGAGTCAAAACATTCTAACTGATAAAGTGAGAAGAGAGCACAGTTTACAAGAGAATGCAGGGAAAGAAATCTGCTAATAGCGTCTCTGCTTTCTCCCTGAAGGAGGGAGAAGAGTGTCTGGGAAAGGAGGGGCAGGACCCAGTATCTGGACAGAAATACCATGGGCTCACCAAGTGACCCTGTTCTCAAACATTAGAGTGTGTTTTTTTTTTTCTCTTTGCACATGACTGAAGGCCTATTTAGGATCTGCATGTATTTTTTTATTTTTCCCTTATTCTCATTCAAATAGTTATTAAGAATTTACTGTATGGTAGCCAGTGAATCAGAGAAGGCAATGGCACCCCACTCCAGCACTCCTGCCTGGAAAATCCCATGGACGGAGGAGCCTGGTGGGCTGCGGTCCATGGGGTCGCTAAGAGTTGGACACGACTGAGCGACTTCACTTTCATTTTTCAGTTTCATGCACTGGAGAAGGAAATGACATCCCACTCCAGTGTTCTTGCCTGGAGAATCTCAGGGACGGGGGAGCCTGGCGGGCTGCTGTCTATGGGGTCACACAGAGTCGGACATGACTCAAGCGACTTAGCAGCAGCAGCATATTACTTATACTTAGACCTATGTCCTATGGCCCTATTGTCTTGAAAACAATTGTTCTAAAAACTTGTCACTATAGTGACCTTGCTCTGAGGGAAACTTACGAGGTAGGAGAAGGTCTCTGCCATAGAATGGAGACTGTGCTCCATGTGAAGGGTAGCAGAATGTCACCCTAAAACATACCACTATGGATTAAGGATTATTTTCATCTTCACACATTGGAGAAGGAAATGGCAACACACCCCAGTGTTCTTGCCTGGAGACTCCCAGGGATGGAGGAGCCTGGTGGGCTGCCATCTGTGGGGTTGCACAGAGTTGGACACGACTGAAGCGACNTGTCACCCTAAAACATACCACTATGGATTAAGGATTATTTTCATCTTCACACATTGGAGAAGGAAATGGCAACACACCCCAGTGTTCTTGCCTGGAGACTCCCAGGGATGGAGGAGCCTGGTGGGCTGCCATCTGTGGGGTTGCACAGAGTTGGACACGACTGAAGCGACCTAGCAGCAGTGGCAGCAAAGTCAATTAGGAAAAAGTGGCTATCAGAAAAGCTCTTTGCCATTCCCTGCATTTCCCTAAAAGCAGAGCATAAATGTGTAAAGATGTCCTCCTTTCCCTCTCTACCAGAAAAGACTGCAAGTGTGGCCTCACGTCCAGAATCAGATTCCCACTGATATGAATCTGCAAGACAAAGGGAATACGGTTGGCTTTCCTGACCTAGTCCTCTAGGACCAAAGGCAGAAATAAGGTCCAGATCCAAGGAAGCAGTGAAGGAGGCTGGCCAAGTGTGCAGCCTAGGAGTGCCCTCTGCAACTGGAGAGAATGAAACTGATGCTGAGAATGGCATCTGACCCTCTGAAGTTTGTTCACAAGGTTCTCAACCATTCAGAGATGAGCCACCAAGACACTGAGGTGTTTAGTAAAAATTAACCGTATCTTCATCTTGAGCCTTTTTTGTTTTGGTGTTTTTTTTTCTTTTGCATTTTCCTTGAGAAGTCAATAAATTTTCAGTCATCCCTAGGCCCGGATTTGCTGCAGTGGCTTGAAGCCCTGGAATTAGATCATATCCTTTTATTCCTCTCCCTGCCTGACATGTTTGGATACAGTCATACTGCTCTTTAGGACAAGCAGGGTCACCACATGATAGTCACTCTTGGCTGAATCTGGAGGGAACACATTTGTAAGTGGCAGACACCTGACATGGTGAAGGCCCAGTGGAGCTGGGGTTCTCACTTGCCAACAGCCCTTTGCCCATTTGGCCAGCCCGCCCTGGAGAGGTGAGAGCATCCTCTCTGGATTCTGTCCTGCCTGCCAATGGCCTGGGCAGGGGAACAAGGTGGTGTTCCAAGGGCAAGAATCCAGAGTCTGGCTGGAGAGCATCCTCTAGTCATTTATTTCTCCATTCCTTAATGGCTCAGGCATTGGAAAGCCAGTGTGGAAACTGGATGCACTGGGATTCAAAGCATATCCTGTATCTTTCTCTCTGCCATCTCAGGTCTGCCTTGGAGCAGCCTCAATGTCCCCCTTAGAAGCAGCATCCAGACCTATGATGGGACCTCTAAGTACCATCTGCCCTTCTTTTGACCACACATCTCCAGCTCTTTATGCAAGTGTGGCCTCACGTCCAGATTCAGAGAGTTCAGAGAATTGTCCTGAGAGCCCGCTCTTTTATAGTGAGTTGCTATTTGGATCTTGGAGGTGGGTGGGCAAGGGCAGAAGGCTGTTTGGAGCAACTGCAAATTGTACATGGCTACCATGTGTTCTTTGTCAGGAGGCCCTGGAGACATTTTGTGCCTCTACAGATTCCCAAGGGACACAATTTGTCAGAAAGATTGTGTTTCAGCAGGTAGAGCATTTAAAGTTTGGAATCTTATTATTACCGACTTTAACTCTTTAGGCAGAGCTAGCTTCTGGAATAGGAGGAGAGAGTGCTTGCTAAGTAAGCTAGCCTTCCTTTGTTTATCCAGAAATATATCTGCCACAGATCTGTCAACTTGTCTAAAAGTCCCCACATTGGAACCTCACTGCTGAGGGTAAACATATCTCCCTTGAAAATAGAACTGCAGAAGTAATGAAGAGGAAGCTTTACCATCACATGGTCCTGACCTCCACCTCCATGCTGAGAGATCTCGGGCAAGTCATTTCTGTACCTGTGCAGAAGGTGGGAGCAATTTCTGAGCTCTCTTCCAGCATTCTGGATTCTGTCCAGGCTCTTGAAGCCCTTCCTAATCATTCCAGCTCTCACTGATTTTTTTTTTTTTTTTTTTCTCTTTCTGAGTCTGTGTCATGGCATCCAGTCGTTGGTCATTTGCATGATCTTGGGTTGCTTTCTGTATTTTCAGTGTATATAAGTAGTGTTGTTTGGACAAGGCAATAAAGTCTTTGAGGGTAGGAAATATAATTTTTATGCCTCTTAAAACATTGCTGCATAAATCTGGCTGATAAAAGCAATTGATTGGAGATGTTAATTTAATAGTTTACTGTCTGTTTCACAAGAAGACTGTAATAATTCAGTAATTCTGAATCTTTTCTGGGATAAACCTAGTCAAATCTTGGTTTTCCAGATTAATAACAATGGTAATATCTACAAAGCAACAGCATTTGACAGTTTCCAAAGAATTTTTCCATTTATTATTTCATTTTAACCTCTTAAAACTCTATGAAGTAGGTAAATGGTACCAACATGGTTATCTCCATGTTATAATTGGTAGCATTTACTTAATATCATATGGTGATTTAGTAAAAGGTATAGGTCTGATGTCCAAGGATGCCGATCTCAGGTTCACTGTTCTTTCTGTTGTATTATACTGCAGTTGCTTTGGTTTCTTTGGAAAGAGAAAGGGAAATTATATAATGGCAATTAAGTGGACTAAAACAAAGAATATGGATGGGAGAGGGGCAGTATAGGTTTATTGCTGAGGATTCAGGGTCTGGGTGCTTATTAAAGATTTGGGATTAAATCTTCAGTCTAGATGTCCTCATTTGCTAGATGTGTGACCTCGGGCAATTTAATTAAACTATCTAGCTCTGAGTTTCTCATCCTTAAAATGATTGTAATAATAACTACTCCAAGGAATTCTGAGCATCATATAATACACGTGAAAAACTTCAATGGCCTGGCACATAGTGCTGCTTCATGGCTATTAACTATCATGGATATTACTGCATGACATTAGATCGTTAGGTAGAGCAACCTTGGACAATTACAATTATGAAAGAGACTAGTTCTTCTTTTGCAATCAATACTTTTATTCTTTGAATTATTTTAAATTCACCAAATCAGGTTCTTACAGAACTTCTTTTACTGATGAACACAGCTAAATGTGGAACACAGATTCATGAAGAGGATGGGAGGAGAATTAACGGAAACATTCCTGCAGAATTCATTTTCAGACTTGTCTATCCCAGTGTTTCCCAGACTACCTGTAGCGAAAGACCAGATTTTTCTTTTGTTTCCATACCACATGGCATGTGAGATCTTAGTTCCCTGACAAGGGGATTGGCCATGCTTCCTGCATTGCAAGCATGGAATCTTAATCCCTGGACCATCAGGGAAGTCCTCGAAGGACCAGATTTAAAAAATATAATTTCCAGTTTTCATGGACTGGTGCTTAAAAAAAATATAATACAAAGTATTTCATCAATGTTAACTTGCTATAAATGTCTCTAAGGGCTTACCCTTAGTTTCTGTTTTGATGTCACTGTAGATGAGTCCATGGATCACGCCTGGATAGGTTCTTATCTCTCCCAAGTCCTTCCAAGCCAGCCTTTGCATGGCGAAAATGTAGCTGGTCTGATATCAGAGTGCTCCCCAAACCCAGAAGCCAAGTTGGCAGTATACTTTTGAATTGCTATTTTGTCTAGCTGAAAAATGTTCTCCCAAGATGCTGCTTTTCTGATAAAGCTTTTGTGCTCAGGTTTGGAAGTTTAATTACCGGAGAGTGAAATAAAAGATTTCAATCAATTAATGTAGTACAATTCATCCAGTAAAATCCCTATATAAGTAGGGGATAGAGGATGAAGATGAGAACTCAGAGTTGGATTAGACTGTGGTAATTTTCTGAAGGATGAGCTGTCCCGGAAAGCTTTGCGCTTGATTACTTAGTCTCTAAGTTGGAAAATGGAGGTGATAAGAAATTAGTGAAATGATGGGAGAGCCGTTAATGAGGAGCTGAATGAGGCCAGTGGTACTAAGAAAGAAGGGAATGTCAGCATCAGTCTCGTAAGGGCTTTAGTACGAGGATAGGCAGGTGGTCTTTCTCCGATATCCTGTGACGTCAAGAAGCTATTTATTCGTTCATATGACAGACATTTACACGTTTGTGTAAAATATACACAAGTATTTACACATAAATATTTACATTCATTTGACAAATATTTGACAAATATAGTGCCTTCCTAGCTTTTATTATGCATCAAAGATACAGCAACGAAGAAAACACTCAATTTTAGCCTATTAGGTAAACTGTCAAGTAAAAGTGCACTTACAGTCAAAGGTGATGCTATGGTAATACACACTATGGAAGTCTAACCTGGTCTCTGAGATCAGAGAAAGGTTTCCTTTAGAGGTAGTATTACCTATCCAGGTATAAATTAAAAGTTTCTAGGCAGAGGAAACAGCATATGCAGAGACATTGTTTGTTTGAGAGAGCTTTGTGCATTTAAAAATCTGAAAGATGCCCAGGGTAGTTGGAAAGTTAAGAGGATGGAAGACTTTAAGATGAGGCAAAAGATGCAGAGAGGATTCATGAAATCTTCATGAAACACAGGCTTGGCTCATTATCCTGAGCACAAAAGGTGCCCAATACAACACTTTGAACAGGAATAAAGAATGATACAAAAGACTTGCACTGTGGAAATACTATTTTGGCTTCTGTATGGAAAACTGATGGAACCTTGGGAGTCTTATCAGGTGACCAGTCACTGATGACATCTGAGCTAAGGTGTTCTGAGCTTTGGTGGTAGCCATAGCGGTGAAGAGAAAGGGATTAGAGATGAATGGGCAGGACTCTGCATTTTGGGGATGTGGAACGTGAGAGAGATGAAGTGGAAGATAGCTTTCAGGCTTCCCTGGTGGCTCATATGGTAAGGAATTTGCCTCAGTGTAGGAGAACCAGATTTGATTGCCGGGTCAGGAAAATCCTCTGGAGGAGGAAATGGCAACTCACTCCAGTATTCTTCCCTGGAGAATCCCATGGACAGAGGGGCCTGGCGAGCTACAGTTTATGGAGTCACAAAGAGACTGACACGGCTGAACGACTGACCCTTTTCTTTCCTTTTTGCATTTTGGGGATGTGGGGCATGACAGAGATCGAGCAGTGGAAGATAGCTTTCAGGGTTCTGGTTTGGGTGATGGATGAATAATGATGCCTTTCACGGGAAGGGTCTAGAGTAGAGGATGGAGGTGGAGATTTGGTTGGGAGGTAAGTTCTACTTTTGACATGTTGCCCCTGAGGTTCTCACGGGAAATCTAAGGGGAAATGTCCAGAAGGCACTTAGATGTATGGACTCAGGAACTCAAGAAATATTGGGGGTATAATTTGAGATATGATATTGCGCCAGCTCCTCCTAACTCTGAGGCAGGGCTGGCATAACTTTCCTAGCAACTCTTTCTTGTTATGCGGTTCTCCTCCACCCTAAGGGCTTGTGGCATCACCTTGCCACTAGTAGAGCCCTCATCTGCCCTTCCTCTCTTGACAGCATTCCATGTTATGGGCTTCTCATCAAAACTTAAGCTGTCCTGTGCATGGTAGGCAACAGATGAGTTCAGTTTAATTCTTTCAGTGGCATATGGTCTGTTGGACAAGCTGTCCCGTTTTTGAAGATACTATGTTTGAAAATGTTACATGTGCTCCCTCTCCTGCTCCCCACTCCCCCTGCCTACCTGAGTATATTTGCATTGTAGCGGGACAATTCTCTAAGGGATCTTTCCCTCAAACATTGTTCTTCTGCCTTTAAAATAGCATGCATTATTTCTTCTTACCTCTGTTTATTATCATATGCTACCTTTTATAATGGCTTCCCTGGGGGCTCAGTGGTAAAGAATCCACCTGCCAATCAGGAGATGTGGTTCAGTCTCTGGGTTGGGACAATCCCTTTGAAAAAGAAATGGCAACCTACTCCAGTATTCTTGCCTGGGAAATTCCATGGACATAGGAGCCTGAAGGGCTACAGTCCATGGGGTTGCAAAGAGTCTGACACAACTTGGCGACTGAGCACAAACACCTTTTATAATAGAGTTTTTTCCTTTTTTTCTGGTGTATTCATTTGTCTTCCCCAATAAATGATAAGTTCCCTGAGAATATAAGCCTTACTTTTAATTTTCTTTACCCTGAACAATGTCTAGTGCAGTGCCAGCTGAATTCATTTGTTGAAAAACAGACATGTGGCATCAGATACACATGTACTTCTAAAGGGGTAGGCAGGTATTTACGCAGATCACAAAGGTCACGGAGGTGTTCTGACATAGAAGGTGGGTGGGCCATAGAGAGATGTGGTGTGAGAAGGACATACAGGTGGTTGTGTATTTACTGCTGAGGTTGACTTTGTCAAGCTCATACACATATGGATATAGAAGGCATGGTTGCCAATACTTAACAATATCAGAGTCAGGTTGATTCCTGTGGTTGAACCATCAGTCTAGCAAGGTCCATCTCTTTCCATGGGGGACTTTCTCCTTGTAGAAGTGTCTTACTCTGAGTGAGTTTCATTGACCTCACTTGCTCGTGAGCCTATCCTGTCAACTTCATGGTGGTCAGAACTTGACTTGGAGCCCGGGCTCAGAAGATGGCCAAAGGGCCAATGATGAGAGACACGTTTGTGCTGGTGACTGATCTCCCGCCTTGCCTAACAGCTGCCTTCCATGGGAGCCTCCTTGGTCCTACTGTGGACTAGCAGAGCCATTTGTGATTGCCCAGGCTTCCAAACACTGCTGCTTGCAAATCAGTTCCCGACTAAGGAATTTCAGTCATTATTTGCATTTAACCTATGAAATAACAAAGAGGGGACACACAGAGGCTCACAAATAGAGACAGACAGACACTGAGAAAGACAGGCAGATCAACACTGGATAGGAAGATCTATTAGAAGGGCTGAAGAATTTATGTACAGTTGCAGTATCTGACCCAAGATGGCCAAACTAATGGATTTTCTATTGTTTTTATTTTTCATTGATGTCCTCTTTCTTCCCTAGAAATTTATTATTCTGGATCACTTATTTCTTCTCTCCTCTGTTCTCCAAAATGAGCTTTCTTCCTCTTCTTTGTCAGAACCTGGTTGTCCCGTGTTCCAGTCATTCAGTGTTATGCCCTTGTTGTGTAGCTTATATCACAAACGACTTCAAGATCGAGTGGTTCAACTGGCAACTCCTCAAAGATAAACATTCTTCTTCTGAAGAAATCCTTCAATGTTAAGGAGTGAATACAGGTGTTTGGCAGCCTTCACCTCAGCTGAGGAAAATATATTGGCAGATAATTTTTCTGGCAGGTAAACCTGATCAGAAGAGCTTTCCCCAAAAGGAAATAAAGGAAAATGTATTTATTCCTATTATAGCAAAAATCAGTGATACATTCTTCATATAGAAAACTTAGTACATACAAGTTGGAAAAATATCCACCAAATTTTCTATACCCTGAAAAAAATCTGATATGAATATTTTAATATTTATTTCCATATTTGTTTCTCACTACAATTTTTTTTTCTTTTTAAGAAAAATGTAATTGAAATTAATTTGACAGATAACACTTTATAACATATAACATTTAAGGTGTACGATATGTTATTTGATGCATTTATGTATTATAATAAGAATGCCATTGTTGTGATAATTAGCATCTATCATCTTATATAACTTTTTAAAATTGGAGGATAATTGCTTTACAATGTTGTAGTGGTCTCTGTTGTACCTCAACACAAATCAGTCATAATTATATATCCCCTCATGCTTGACCCTGTCTCCCCAGCCATTTGACTCATCTTGGTGGTTATCCCAGACCACCAAGCTGGGCTCCCTGTGCTGTATAGCAGCTTCCAGCAAGTTATCTGTTTTACACATGATAGTGTTTACACGTCAGTGCTACTTTTTCAATTTGTCCTACTCTTTTCTTTCCCTGACTGTGTCCACCAGACCAGTCTCTATGTCAGCACCTCCATTTCTTTCTGTAAATAGGTTCATCAGTACTATTTTTCTAGATTCCACGTATATGTGTTAATATATGATATTTGTTTTTCTCTTTCTGACTTACTTTACTCTGTATAACAGGCACGTGCTTTACTATAGCTGACTCATACTTGTTCCTTTTCATGGCTGAGTAATATTCCACTGTACATATGTGCCACAACTTCTTTATCCATTCATCTGTTGATGGGCATCTAGGTTGCTTCCATGTCCTGGCTATTGTAAGTAATGCTGCATAAATACTAAAGTGCCTGTGCCTTTTTGAATTGTGGTTTCCTCAGGGTATATGCCCAGTAGTGGGATTGTGGGTCATATGGTAGTTTTATTCTTAGTTTGTTAAGTAATCTTCATACTGTTCTTCATAGTGGCTGTACCAATTTACATTCCCACCAACTGTGCAGTAGGGTTCCCTTCTCTCCACACCTGCTCCAGCATTTATTGTTGGCAATTTTTTTTTTTTTATAATGGACATTCTGATTAGTGTGAGGCAATACCTCATTGTAGTTTGATTTGCATTTCTCTAATAATGAGCTGTGTTGAGCATCTTTTCATGTGTTGGCCATCTGTATGTCTCCTTTGAAGAAATGTCTGTTTAGTTCTTCTGCCCATCTTTTGCTTGGGCTTTTTTTTCTCTGATATTGAGCTGTATCATCTGCTTATATATTTTGGAGATTAATCCTTTGTCAGTTGCTTTCTTTGTAATTATTTTCTCCCATTCTAAGGGTTGTCTTTTAATTGTGTTTATTATTTCCTTTGCTGTGCTAAAGCTTTTGCATTTAATTTGGTCTCATTTGTGTATTTTTGTTTTTATTTCCATCACTCTAGGAGACAGATCAAAGAGGATCTTGCTGTGATTTATGTCAAATAGTGTACTGCCTATGTTTTCCTCTAAGAACTTCATAGTTTCTGGCCTTACATTGAAGTCTTTAATCCATTTTGAGTTTATTTTTGTGTATGGTGTTAGGCAGTGTTCTAGTTTCATTCTTTTACATGTAGCTGTCCGGTTTTCCCAGTACCACTTATTGAAGAGGCTATCTTTTCTTCATTGTATGTTCTTGGCTCCTTTGTCAAAGATAATGTGCCCATAGGTATGTGGGTTTATCACTGGGTTTTCTTCTTGTTCGATTGATCTATATTTCTGTTTTTGTGCCAGTCCCATACTGTCTTGATGACTATAGCTTCATAGCATAATCTGAAGTCAAGAAGGTTGATTCTTCTAGCTTCATTTTTCTTTTCTAAGATTGCTTTAGCTATTAGGGTTCTCTTGTGTTTGAATACACATTGTGAAGTTTTTGTTCTAGTTCTGTGAAAAAATACCATTGGTAGTTTGGTAGGGATTGCATTGAATCTGTAGATTGCTTTAGGTAATATAGTCATCTGACAGTATTGATTCTTCTAGTCCAAGAACATGGTGTGTGTGTGTATATATATATGTGTGTGTGTGTATATATACACACACATACATATATCTCCATCTGTTTGTATCATCTTTGATTTCTTTCATCAGTGTCTTATAGTTTTATGCATACAGATCTTTTGTCTCATTAGTTAGGTTTATTTCTAGGTATATTACTCTTTTTGTTGCAATGGTGGATGAGACTGTCTCTTTCATTTCTGTTTCTGATTTTTCATTGTTAGTGAATAGGAATGCAAGGGGTTTCTGTGAATTAATTTTATATCCTGTGACTTTACTATACTCATTGATGAGTTCTAGCAGTTTTCTGGTGTCATCTTAGGGTTTTCTATGAATAGCATCATGTCATCTGCAAACAGTGAGAGTTTTACTTCTTCTTTTCCAATCTAGGTTCCTTTTATTACTTTTTCTTTTCTGATTGCCGTGGCTAGGACTTCCAAGCTATATTGAATAATAGTGGAGAGAGTGGGTACCCTTGTCTTGTTCCTGATCTTAGAGGAAATGCTTTCAGTTTTTCACTGTTGAGAATAATGTTTCCTGTGGATTTGTCATATATGGCCTTTATTATGTTGAGGTAGATTCCTTCTATGCCTACTTTCTGGAGAGGTTTTATGATAAATGGGTATTGAATTTTGTTGGAAGTTTCTCTGCATCTATTGAGATGACCATATGTTTTAGTCTTTCAATTTGTTAATATGGTATATCACATTGATTAATTTGCATATATTGAAGAATCATTGTATCCCTGGGATAAATCCCTCTTGATCATGGTGTATGTTGCTGGAGTTTGTTTGCTAGAATCTTGCTGAGGATTTTTGCATCTATGTTCATCAGTGCTATTGGCCTCTAATTTTCTTTTTTGATGATATCTTTGCCTGGTTTTGGTACCAGGGTGATGGTTGCCTTGTAGAATGAGTTTTGGAATTTGCTTTCCTTTGCAATTTTCTGGAAGAGTTTGAGGAGGATAGATGTTAGCACTTCTCTAAATGTTTGGTAGAACGCACCTGTGAAGCCATCTGGCCCTAGATTTTTGTTTGTTGGAAGATTTTGATTACAGTTTTGATTTCCATGCTTGTGATTGGTCTGTTCATATTTTCTGTTTTTTCCTGGTTCAGTCTTGGAGGATTATACTTTTCTAAGAATTTGTCCATTTCTTCCAGNTGTCTTGATGACTATAGCTTCATAGCATAATCTGAAGTCAAGAAGGTTGATTCTTCTAGCTTCATTTTTCTTTTCTAAGATTGCTTTAGCTATTAGGGTTCTCTTGTGTTTGAATACACATTGTGAAGTTTTTGTTCTAGTTCTGTGAAAAAATACCATTGGTAGTTTGGTAGGGATTGCATTGAATCTGTAGATTGCTTTAGGTAATATAGTCATCTGACAGTATTGATTCTTCTAGTCCAAGAACATGGTGTGTGTGTGTATATATATATGTGTGTGTGTGTATATATACACACACATACATATATCTCCATCTGTTTGTATCATCTTTGATTTCTTTCATCAGTGTCTTATAGTTTTATGCATACAGATCTTTTGTCTCATTAGTTAGGTTTATTTCTAGGTATATTACTCTTTTTGTTGCAATGGTGGATGAGACTGTCTCTTTCATTTCTGTTTCTGATTTTTCATTGTTAGTGAATAGGAATGCAAGGGGTTTCTGTGAATTAATTTTATATCCTGTGACTTTACTATACTCATTGATGAGTTCTAGCAGTTTTCTGGTGTCATCTTAGGGTTTTCTATGAATAGCATCATGTCATCTGCAAACAGTGAGAGTTTTACTTCTTCTTTTCCAATCTAGGTTCCTTTTATTACTTTTTCTTTTCTGATTGCCGTGGCTAGGACTTCCAAGCTATATTGAATAATAGTGGAGAGAGTGGGTACCCTTGTCTTGTTCCTGATCTTAGAGGAAATGCTTTCAGTTTTTCACTGTTGAGAATAATGTTTCCTGTGGATTTGTCATATATGGCCTTTATTATGTTGAGGTAGATTCCTTCTATGCCTACTTTCTGGAGAGGTTTTATGATAAATGGGTATTGAATTTTGTTGGAAGTTTCTCTGCATCTATTGAGATGACCATATGTTTTAGTCTTTCAATTTGTTAATATGGTATATCACATTGATTAATTTGCATATATTGAAGAATCATTGTATCCCTGGGATAAATCCCTCTTGATCATGGTGTATGTTGCTGGAGTTTGTTTGCTAGAATCTTGCTGAGGATTTTTGCATCTATGTTCATCAGTGCTATTGGCCTCTAATTTTCTTTTTTGATGATATCTTTGCCTGGTTTTGGTACCAGGGTGATGGTTGCCTTGTAGAATGAGTTTTGGAATTTGCTTTCCTTTGCAATTTTCTGGAAGAGTTTGAGGAGGATAGATGTTAGCACTTCTCTAAATGTTTGGTAGAACGCACCTGTGAAGCCATCTGGCCCTAGATTTTTGTTTGTTGGAAGATTTTGATTACAGTTTTGATTTCCATGCTTGTGATTGGTCTGTTCATATTTTCTGTTTTTTCCTGGTTCAGTCTTGGAGGATTATACTTTTCTAAGAATTTGTCCATTTCTTCCAGGTTGCCCATTTTATTGGCATATAGTTGCTGATAGTAGTCTCTTATGATCCTTTGTATTTATGTGTTGTCTGCTGTAACTTCTCCTTATTTGTTTCTAATTTTATTGACTTGAGTCTTCTCCCTTTTTTTCTTGATGAGTCTGCTTAATGGTTTATTACTCTGACTACAATTTTGTACTTTTCAGTTGCATTTTAGAAACAGCTTTACTGAGATATGATTAATATACAAAAAGTTGCAATATTTAACATATACAACCGGATTAAGTTTTGAGATAAATATACATCTGTGAAACTTTCATCACAATCTGCCATAAACATATTTGTTACCTCCAAAAGTATAATTTTTAGAGGCTTAAATGATATGGTTGTTGTCACACTATAACTTATTTTTTGTCTGCATATTTTTATTCAGTATTTTAAATAATATTTCCCAAGATTCTTCAATAATATAATTAATATACTTGTCATATAAAGTAGAAAGTTCTGTTAGACTTAATTTAGCTTAAAATTCCTCAACTGGATCTTTAGGTGATTATTCGTTATGAGTATTTCCAGTTTTCCTTGAGTAATAACACTGCAATGAACAATCTTTACAGAATAGGTGTACATTAATTTTTACTAATAGTTTTTTACTCATAAAAATGTAGTAGTATCTGAAATCCTGATGTGATATTTTCTCCAAGTCTTTACAAAGTTCTGTAACACAAAATTTCTTCTTTACTTTCTCTTCCTGAAGAAATGCTCCTTCAGATGCTCTCATTTGTGAAGTTTTCCTAGGTCTTATAAGATTGATAACTCCCTCCTCTAGGCTCACACAGACCTTTGTTTAGCTACAAATCACAGAATCACATTGTGATGACTTAGCCCAAAACTTACTTCTTGGAGATCCCCATGATCTCATTGTCTAACTCTAGATAAGTACCTTTGTTCACTGTTCACGTAGTGGCTCTAGACTTACCCTACATGGCACGTACTATAATTACAGTTAAATAGCTAGTTGGGTGAGCCTTTATTCAGGCTTGTCTACTTCACTGGGATGTAAGTTGACTGTTTCCCTCTTTGTTCAGGCTCTGTCCTCAGAGCTTCATACCAGTGCTCAGGAAATAGCTGCTAAATGAATGAAAGGATTGGAAGAAAGGACTTTCCAAAACCCTTTAAACAAGAAGTTAACATATGATCCTGCAATTCCACTTCTGGGGATATATCTGAAGAAAATGCTAATTCAAAAAGATGCATGCACCTGTGTGTTCATTACAGCACTATTTACAATAGCCAACACACATATTCAGTTCAGTTGCCCAGTTGTGTCCGACTCTTTGCAACCCCATGGACTGCTGCACACCAGGCTTCCCTGTTCATCACCAACCAACCCCTGGAGCTTGCTCAAACTCATGTCCATTGAGTCAGTGATGACATCCAACCATCTCATCCTCCATCCTCCCCTTCTCCTGCCTTCAATCATTCCCAGCATCAAGGTCTTTTCCAATGAGTCAATTTTTCACATCAGGTGGCCAAAATACTGGAGTTTCAGCTTCAGCATCAGTCCTTCCAATGAATATTCAGGACTATTTCCTTTAGGATTGACTGGTTGGATCTCCTTGCAGTCCAAGGGATTCTCAAGAGTCTTCTCTAACACCACAGTTCAAAAGCCAACACATGGAAGCAACCTAAATATCCATTGACAGATGAATGGCTAAAGAAGATGTGATATATACACACAATTGAATACTACTCAATAGTGAAAAAGAATGAAATAGTATCATTTGCAGCAACATGGATGGACCTAGAGATTATTTTACTCAGTGAAGTAAGACAGAGAGGATAAATATATGATATTGCTCATATATGGAATTTTAAAAATGTTACAGGTTAACTTATTTGCAAAACAGAAATAGACTCATAGACATAGAAAACAAAGTTATGGTTACCAAAGGGGATAGTGGGGAGTAGGAGGAGAGATTAAATCAGAAGTTTGGGATTAGCATATACACACTACTATGTATAAAGTAGAAGAATAACTGTATAGCATAGGGAAGTATATTTGTTGTCTTGTAGTAACTTATAATGGAAAGGAATCTGAAAAAGATATATATATATACACACACACACACATACACACATGCATATTATACATATATAACTGAATCACTTTACTATACAACTGAGACTATTAATAATACATTATAAATTAACTGTACTTCAATAAAAATGACTAATAAAAATGCATGTATTTTTAAAAAGGGGACAAAATTAAATTAAAAAGTCTCTAGAGAAGAAGAAAATATAAATAATATCTGTATTCATTCATAATCGAGATCAGTTTATAGGCGCATGCACTGAGGGCTAAGCTATGCGAACCTTTTTACATATTTTACCTTATTCAAACCTTGCATTAGTTTACAAGTTAGGTGTTGCTCAGCCCTCCTCAGTAATAGATAAAGAAATGGAGGCTTAGTTAGTGAGGTCATATAACCTGTCCTAAGTCACAGAAATTGTAAGAGGGGAGCTGGGATTTGTCTGATTGAGTTCTTAGTCACTATGAAAGGTTCCTGTTATGTTCTTTTCACATTTGACTGGAATTTCTCTCCTCATAACCTCTTGCTTGGTGGAACTAGATCTCTGTCTTAAGCCCTGGGGAGTGGGCTGGTCCTCCTTCATCCTAGCTCTCCCCACACACAGATTTACCCCTGCTGAAATAACCCGTGTGCTCAGTCACTGCAGTCATGTCCAACTCTTTGCAATCCTATGGACCATAGCCCTCCAGGCTCCTCACTCCACGGGATTCTCCAGACAAGAATACTGGCGTGGGTTGCAATGCCCTCCTTCAGGGGATCTTCTCCACCCCGGGGATCGAATCCGCATCTCCTGCAACTCTTGCATTTAGGTATATTCTTTACCACTGAGCCACTGGGGAAGCCCAAAATATCCTCTACTCCAGGCATAATTGTTTCCATTCCTCCAGCCATTCCAACTGGGCTACAGCATAAGCTTTCCTACTCTTGTTTGATGCTTTTATTTTCACTTGAGCACTTTACTTTGCTGTGGAGAACCAGTCAATTCCTGTACCTGGAGGAGAGTAAGATGACTAGCAGGGAAAGAAAGAATAAAAGGGAAAAAAAAATGTAAGTGATATCTTAAGAGAGAAGTAAAGATTAAGGCCGTCAACTCTGGAGGCAGACCACTTAGGCTTAAATCTAAGCTCTGCCTCTTCCTGGCTGTGTGAGCTGGGACAGACAGTTAAACAAGTTCTAAATCAGCTGATCAGATTCTTGGATAACTGAGTTGAGTGCACGACAGCAAATGGATTGTATACCACGCTCAAGCCATCATCTTTTAAAAAAAATTAGAGTCTTAATTGATTGATGATTGCTTTATAATATTGGTTTGATTTCTGCCATATATCAGCATAAATTAGCCATAAGTGAATTTTTGTCCCCTCCCTCTTGCAACCGAGAGAGGCTACTATTTTCCACCAGCCTAGAGATGTTTACTGAGCAAATTTCTAAGTCCCCATTCCTGTTAAAAATTCTTTGCCTGTATTGACTTGTCTGATCCTCATAGCAACCTATGAAGTGGATTATGCTATTATCCCCACATCACAGATGGAGCCGGAATTGTCTTGCTCAACCTCCCACAACTGGCAAATGGAGGAGCAGGTGGTCCAGCTGCAGAGACTGTGTTCCTAACCGTGCTACCTTTCTGCCTCAACTTCATAAACTTATCTTCAGGGCCGTTCACAGCCTTCACGCATGGACAACTCACCTTATGTTCCTCCACTTCGAGACATTTGATTCCTCTGGCAAACTCTTATCTCCTGGCCAGTGTTGGCTGTCCTTGCCTGCCCTTTCTTACGAGAGTTGTTAAAATGGGAGCATGGCTCACAGTGATTGATGGCCTGAATGCTGATCCTTCCCTACCTCTCCGGGCTCACGGTAAATATTTACTTTTTGTTACATAGGAACAATGAGGTTTCATACAGGAGATGGATGTCGGGTGTATATATAATATTATGCTTGTCTGACTCCTTTGAACACCCAACTCTCATTTCCCAGGCTTACTCAGGCAAGGGAAGGAGACACTGCAGGGTGAGCTGTTTGACTCTTCAGAGGACGCTCTGAAAGTTTGCAAGCTAGATGGAGTTTTTGGTCTTTTTTTTTTTCCTTACTGAAGGACTAAGAAACATGATCTCTCTCAATAATCTAGTTGGGAGCTACTGGCTATCCATATATCAACAATTCTACTTGGCCCAATATTGTCTGTAATATTGATTCACATTTTTAAATGTTAATTTTGTTTTTTATTATTTTTATTTTTACATTTTTTTGGCGTGCTATGTCTTCATTGCCATGCATGGGCTTTCTCTAGTTGCAGTGAGTGGGGGCTACTCTCTAGTAGCTGTGCATGGGTTTCTCATTGTGGTGGCCTCTCTTGTTGTGGAGCTTGGGCTCCAGGGTGGGCAGGCTTCAGTAGTTTTGATGCATGGGCTTAGCTGCTCTGCAGCATTTGGAATCTCCCTGGAGCAGGGATAGAACCCATGTCCCTTGCATTGACAGGCAGATTCTTAACCACTGGACCACCAGGGAAGTCCTTTAACATAGATACATAATTTAGCTTAACCCTAAGCCATGATGTCCCCCAAATCATGGATGTCCTGTGGTGATTTTCCTAATACTTATTGCAGGATGTATGTAAGTGTGAGAATGCAAAATGCTCCCTCATGTCCTTGTGACCATGTTATTAGGACTAGTTGACTAACTTGTATGCAGCTCTCAGCGCTGCCACGTCCTTGCTCAGTGACCCTAGGCAAGTCCCAGCTCTTTTGGGGACCCTTTCTCTCCATCTGCAAAATGAGGCAGGCTCTTAACATTCCATCTTTCTTCTCTCGTGTTTTGTCTTTCCAGCTCAAAGTAATCTTTATAATAGAGAAGAGTTCATATAGGCAGACAGGCTAATCTAAAATGTTTTCTCACTTACATAAAGGCAATTTCCAGTCTTTACTTTGGGAGTAGGTTGGTAGTGCTTGTCATTCATCTATTATTGCTACTCAGGAAATACACGAGGAGGGATGAAGCTGCTGAAAGATTCTGTAATGCGGTTAGAATGGAATCTAAGTTGAGGGGAGCAGAGCAAAGGAGCAGCTCCGAGTGAGCTAGGAAATTGCAAACTCCACCTTTTAATGGTGTTGCCCCAGCTTCGAGCAGATTCTCTCCTTGTGTTTTCTTCCTCCTGCTTGCCCCTCTCCTCCCTTCCATCTTTGGGCCTCCTTCCCCTTCCCGTCTCCCTTCCCTCCCTTTGTTTCTAAATGCTTTTCCATTACTTATCACAATGTGAAAACATGCATTTCTCTCCACATTGGGAGCCTCTGGCTCTCACAGCCTGGCTCTGGTGCTCCAGTCTCTGAAAAGCTTACCTCTTATCTGGCCGGCTGCTCTGCCACAGCTGGAAGGGCCTTGGAAATCATCTCAACCACACCCCCTATTTTATAGGAGGGGAAACTGACCAAAGGGATAAACTTGACTTGGATTCCTGTACTTTCTCTTAAAGGCAGGAATGGGGCTAGACTTTTTTTTTTTTTTTCAGTATAAACATATATGCTTTTAAAAACAGAAGACAATTTATAAGAACTTTCAAGTAAAATGCACAAGACTCATAATTTGTTCTGAGGACAGTCTTACCAGATCTTTAAAGGTCAGAGAGTGAAATGCTGAGACTCACAGAACCTGGTTCTTGCTACTCATGGCTTTTACCAAATAATTTCTGCCTCAGGGAACGCAATCCTTTTGGATACCAGTTAGGACTTGTATATGCTGATAACCCCAAGCCATTCTCCCTCAAGGATTCTCACACTTATATTTAGTTAATGCATTGTTAAGAGATTGTATTTTATGCTTGCATTTCCTGTTAATTTTGAAGCATCAAGAAGACAAGTATCTGTCTCTTTTTCCATAGATTATCCTCAATTCCTATGACATAGGAATAATAACAGTAAATCTTAGTGGGCACTTACCTTGAGCCTGGCTCTGTCTTAACACTCAAATGAGAGGTGCTGTGGTTACCACTCTTATTTGACAAATAGGAAACTAAAGTGTGAGGAGGCTAATGAACTTGCTGAAGTCACACAGCCAAGTAAGTGGCAGAGCTAGGCTTTGAACTCAGACAGCCTCACACCAGGGTACACAGCTTACCCATTGCCTGTCACACAACAGATATGCAGCACACGTGTACTGACTCAGAACTTTTTCTTAACTATGCTACCAGCTACTTCACTGCCACTGTGAGACTCTTACGGCAGAGGAGGGACAGATTTATTTTTGAATCACAGATCTCTAGCTTCAGGGAGCTAGTGAGTTGTCTGGGGTTCTTGTTAATGCAGACTCTTTGGACCTGTCTCAGACCTATGACCTGAATCACTGGTGCCGGGGCCAGGAATCTGAATTGCTAACTGCCATCCAGATAATGTGAATGCAGTTGGCCTGGGGATGACCCTTTTGAGAGATATCCTTTTAAAAAGTCTTTCTTAAATAGGTCAGCTTGAACAATGGCCTGCTACTTGGTAGAAATGTAAAGCTTCTACAATAACTTTTTTCTGTTTTCTTTAATTAAAAAAATTATTTATTTGGCTGCATTGGGTCTTAGTTGCAGCTTCTCCATTGAATCATGTGGGATCTTTTGTTGAGATGTACGTACTTTCTAGTTGTGGTACACAGGTTTAGTTGCTCCATGGTATTTGGGTTCTTAGTTCCTCGAACCAGGGACAGAACCCACGTCCCCTGCTTTGCAAGGTGGTTTCTTAACCACTGGCCACAAGAGAAGTCCCACTTTTACCATTTCTCTTTCCCTCACTTAGGAAAAGAATTTCAGCTCATTAAGTAGAAAAGCCTAGTGCACAGGATCTCTAGTGTGAGGGTAGCAGAGAACCAGCAGGCTCAGCAGTCTCTGGTTGAATGATTGCAACTAAACCTGAACTGGAGCCTTTGCATTAGACTGTGAAATTAGCCCTCACTTTGATGTTAAAGCAGTGTGGTGACTTCTTCTCTTGGGAGCACTTCAATACTGAGTCTGATTGTCAGAGGGTCAATGCTGTTCTGAGATCTGTATGTTACCAAGTCCAAGCTTGTACTGCTCACTGCACAATAGGCCAATAAATCAAGAAACAAGTTGTTGGGGCAAGAAACAGAGACTTAATTCAGAAAGCCATCAACTTGAGAGGATAGTGGGACTAGGGTTCCAAAAAACCATCTCCCCAAGGAAGAATCCAGAGTTCTTTTATACATAAGGGGGAACAGTGTAGCTGGTTGTTGCAAACTTCTTGGTTCCAGTGTCCTTTGTTCTGTGAGCTGTGCACATAGGTCTGACCATAGAGTTCTTATAAACCTCCAACAAAGGCAAATGTTATTTTCTCTCTTGCAACTTTTTACCTCTGTATGAATAGAAGTGTTATACTTTTAATGGTCAGAGCCTTGAGCATGAGACAAAAGTCTTCTCCGATCCAAAAACTTGTAACAAAGTTGTTTGAATGCTAGTCCCCTGTTATGTGTGACCAGAGGGGATCCTGTTGCTTTAGTCTACACATATTCTCCACTGTCCATGTAAACCATTAACAGAAAACTCAAAATGAATCTCTTACTTCTCCTACTCATAATACGAATTTCTCTTACTTACTCATGCATGCATCCATCCAACTATCAAACACTTGTCAAATACCTGCTGTATTCTAGACTCTGTTTCAGGCACTAGAGCTTAGTGATGAATATACAGAGAGGCTGCTCTCATGGAGTTTTCTTTGTAACACAGCTTCATGGTCCTTTGGGTTTCCTGTCACCTGTTTCCCAATCATTCCTCCATAACTGGTTAATATTTTATTGTCCCATTCATTTTTTTTTGCAAGATAAATAGGTCAGTATCCCACTCTTGCTCAGATGTTTTCTATATATGTATGTGTATATGTAGTAGAAGTGTATATCTACACATATATACACATACATATATATACACATGTACATACATTGGTACAACACACACACATATAAGTAAATATATCAACTTAGCAAGCAAAGGTTGGTTCTCAAATGTCAGAGCCATAATTTACTCTTTCAACAAATATTTAGGTGCTGTTGTGTGCTAGTCACTGAGTAAAGCCAGTTTTGTGTTCAAAGAATCTTTACCCAATTCCTCAGTATGGGCTCTGTTCCTCATTTTCAGGGCAGGTACGTGAGAAAGAACTGCCAGGTGAATGCCTGCCTATTTCTCTTTATTTGTGTCATTTATTAGAAAGAGTCATGGAAAGAGAAAAGGTCCTGTTATGTTTTCAACTGAAAAAACAGATAATTAACCCCACTGGAAAATCATGTTCTATGTGAATGTCAATAAATTGTTTCACGTTAGAAGGTCCAAAAAACCAACAAGGTAACCCCCAGATACCATCTTGATGCTGAAATGAAAATTCTTGCCATACCCTCCAATGTCCCCAGTTGCAAAACACAGCCTTTGGGGAGATTTATTGGCAACAAATTAGCTTAAATTTATTGCAGATTATTGATTTCTACATTCAGAGGTTAATGAGGTTTGTGCCTTCATTCAACACTTCTGCTCTGGGGAGGATAATGAGAGTGCCTGAAGACACAAACCATTCAATTAAAATAAACAGAAGACTGTAATGTGTATCCTGGCTATATCCTGATACTTTTCCCACTTGTCTTTTCTTTCCCAACATATTTCTAAGGTGATTTTCATTTTTGCATGTCAGGAGATGATAAAGATGATCCCAGGCAGTACTCTACCAATCATAGATGATTCCCTCGTGGATCCTCACGTGGAGAAGTAGAACTAATCAATACAATCTATCAAGGTTTCTTCCCTCTGATATGCCTACATTCGGTGTCTCAGTGGTAGAAATGCAAATTGATTGATGCTCAGTTAGAAACCTCAGACTGACAGGAAGATCCAACTATTGGGCTGGCAACAAGTTCATTCAGTTTTCCCACAAGATGTTATAGGAAAACCTGAATGAGCTTTTTTGGCCAAGCCAGTACGTTATTTGAAGCATGAGGTATCGTGTCCCTAGATAGTGGCTAATAGCCTTTTAGCCAATATGATGCTGGGCTTAAGTAATTTCAAAGTATTTGAAAATGGTCAGTTTCTCTGACCATTACAGATTTTCTGGCTTAATAATTTATCTGTAAGTAGTTTTGGTTCCATCTTTATCTGCATGCTAGCACAGATGTTTTACAAATCACTAACTTAGTTCATTTATTTAACTCTAGAGGAGACTGTAAACTTTGCAGAGAGCTCAGGGTCTGTATTCTTTTCAAGGGCTTTTGTGAAGCATGCCAAAGCCTGAGATAACAAGGAAGAACTTCTCTATTGTCTGTATCTGACCCAAAGCCTTAATGAAATGAAAACCTGGCTCCCTTGGAGAGCCACTTAGGAAGAACACAGGAAATTGTTCTCTCAACAGTAACTTTATGTCTATCCAAAGACAAATTACATCTTTGCTTGTGTATTCCTTTGATAGTTTCTCTGATTTAGTTCTCTGGGGGCACAGGTGGAAGGCAAGTTACTAGACCTAGTTCACTTTTAAGTTATGAAGTGTAAGGGCTGAGAGGAAGCCTAAAGTTCATCTGAATCCTTTCCTTCATTTGTCACTGGGGAAATACAGCCCAGGAGGGAGCTCTCAGGTCCAAGGTTGTGCAAAGCCAGCTCTCTGGTTCTTCTTACCACCAGAAAATCCAGGCATTCCGGTCTCATCCTGATAAGAATGGCCCTCAAAACCCTGAGGCTGTCTTCACACCTAGACTGATTTCTTGGGGACACAAGGTACATAGGATACCCTGTAGCTCCTTCTGCTATTCAGACACAGTTCTTGTTGTGAAACCACTCAGAATACATTTTGATTACAATGCCATGCACTGACTTATTGACAAAGGTCAGCTTAAACATTCTTCTTTAAAGTGTAAATCATGAGTGAAACTAAAATTTGTAAAATGTTAAAGAACCTATTGGATCCTTGGGAATCTTACACTTGGAAAACATCCTAGAAATAACCTAACTTGACTCTTAACATACCTCAATCCACTTTATAACAGAAACATTCAGATATGATTGAATACACTAAATCCAATAAAGTACATTTCTTAAGTTTTTAGTGTTAGACAACCTTCTGTAATGATTTTACTTTCCTGGGATTTTCCCCCTATTCTCTTTCTTTAAAATGGCATTTGGGAGACAAGCTTGTTACCAATAGAGCTTACACTAATGTAACATAGTCACCAAAAACTTACCTCATTTGGAGTGAACTTTAAGCAATGTCTTAAAAAATTTTTGGACATGACACCTAGCCATATTGCCATTCTTGTCTGCCAGAGATTGGAGTTTGGGATGCAACATGAGAGAGCAATGAACCAGAATGATCTGAATTTTCCCATGTTCTTTCAGAGAAAATGTTGGGGGATATGCTAAGATTTTCAAAATCTGGGTGCAGTGGTGTTAGAAACTTTTAAAACGAGCATTTTATGTAGATGAAACAGTGACCTGAAACAAATTGTAGCCTTTTGAATACAGAGCTCAATCTCAAGGGAGAGTATGGGAGATGGCCCTGATTTTCCTTCAGGAATGAAGGGCATCTTCCTCCAGCTGTTGGGAGCTCTGCAGGCTGCCAGTTCTTGTAGGAATTTTCCCAGTTGAAAAGCTCCTCCTTGCCCAGGGTCATGCCCCCTTCTTGGGAGAGACCCCAACCCAAGACCAGAAGGTATGGGGTATATATAAAGGTTTGTCCCCTACTCACAACCTGGTACAACTCTGAAGAGTCACTGACTGAGACTTTTATTGGAATGCATTGCGCTGAGCTTCCTGCTTTATCCAGTCTTGCTTCCTGCCTTTCCAAAGGTGTTGACCAATGAGAACTCATCTTACTAAACTCCTTGCAGGCCAATTTCTATCTCAGAATCTACTTCCAGGGTAACTCAGCCTATAACAGAGAGATTTCTCTTTCAGGACCAGCAAATTCTGGCTCACAAAAATAATGTTGTTCACTGTCTGTTTTTATAAATAAAGTTTTATTAGCACACAGGCACAGTTATGTGTTTACATGTCTTCCATGCTGCCTTCTTGCAGAGTCAAGTAGTTGTTAAAGAGACCACATGGCCCTCAAAATCTAAAACATTTATTACCTGATCTTTTACAGAAAAAGTTTGCCAATTGCGGCTATTGAATACTGGAAGAAACACAGGTAGTAGATGATAGAGAAATCCTGGACAGGAATCTATCAGAACATGATGCAATCTGGATGGAGTTTTAAGCACCTGTTTCATGTCTTTGATTTGTTCTTTTCTAGTCATATTCGTGTCTGAACTTTGCTCTAACTCTCTCCTGGGTTGATACGGAGAAAGTAAAGAACATGAATTTATGATCTTGAGTTTGATTTTTAGCATAATAAAATGAACTTATCTTCTCTTGTGCTTTAGTGTTTACAAAAACATTTTTGCACTCACCTGTTTATCTTGAGGTGTTTATCTTGGCATGGTCTGCCATCTTCATTTGATAAAGACTCTGAGGTCCAAGAAAGTTAAGTTGTTGCCTATTATCATGTTTTTAAAATTCAGAACTATGATCTCATATTTCACTTATTTTTCTATTTCTTAGCAAAGTAAATGGAAAAGTATGAAAGAGTCATTGTTGGGCAATGAAGTAGTAAGCAAAGAAAGAAGAAGCTGTACTGATTTTTTGCAAGAGAAAAATATCTTTCTCTGATGATTGTTTATATATTAATGCACCAAATGTTTATTGAAGCACACTGAGTTGGCATGTGGAAAAAACTCGATATCTTGAAAAAGTTCTATAGATAGTTTTAATGTGAATTCATAGTTTGGAACCAGAGGTCATGCCCTGATTGTTAATGCCTTGTACCTTTCAGTGGGCCTTGTGTTCATAAAGGAGGCAAATTTATTTTTCTTCTTTAAAAATTTTTAAATGTAAATTTACATACAGTGAAATGCATAGAACTTAAGTGTATAATTTGAAGAGTATTGACAAATTCACATAAATCTAACCCACATCATTTTCAAGATAGAATTTTTCCTTCCTACCATACAATTCCTTCTTATCCCTTGCCAGTCAACACTCTTAAGGAGGCAACTTTAACACCCCCAAATAATACTTTTGTTTTCTTCTTTTGGTTATTAATTTCTTTCTTTACCCAGCAAGTAATTATTAAGTACCTATCATGTACTAGACAGTGTATGAGAACATAAATGATGACCAAGCTAAATGTGGTTCCTGTCTACGTGGAGCACATAGTGCATCAGGGAGAGAGACAATTAAGCCAGTGATAAATCCAAAGTGGAGAAGGGCTCAAAGAGGGGCAGTATAGGGTGCTGTGTATGTCTATGTGGGATCCAGTAAAGAAGTGACATTCAAATGAGATCCAAAATACGAGTAAGAATCAGCCAGGTGGAGAGGCTGAAGTGTGTGTTAAATAGAGAGAACAGAACAGTCAAAGGCCCAAGAATGAGAGAGAACATGATGGAGTAGAGGCAGGGACAGAGGCTCATT
This sequence comes from Neotragus moschatus, assembly GCA_006410615.1. NCBI lineage: Eukaryota > Metazoa > Chordata > Mammalia > Artiodactyla > Bovidae > Neotragus > Neotragus moschatus. Next base: position 584,984 of record SJYA01001175.1, on the reverse strand, counting down.
CTGAGCATAGAACAGGGGAGAAAGTTGGTGAGAGATGAAGCTGAAGGTACTCAGTACAGAGGGCAGGTCACGAGGCCTTACCTGCAGGTCACAGGACATAATTTCAACTTTATTCCAAGGGTGTCAGGAGTCATTGAAGGTGATTAAACAACAGAAGGGAACTAAGTTTTCTATCAAAACATAACCATTAGCTAGAACCAGGTAGCTGTTTTCCACACAGGAGCCAATGGTACATGAAAAAGTTAGAGGCTTAGACCCTCTCAGTCTAGGCAGGAATGAACAATTCAAGTCCTACCTGCCCTGCAGCTGTCAAAACAATTCAAGTCCTGCCTCTGTAACCACCGCAGTCTTGTTTTCTGAGGCTCCTCTCCTTGAGTTCTGAGATTCGAATGAAAAGGGCATTGCTGTCTGCAATTTTTCTGGCCATCAGCATTTTGATTAAAGTCACTTAGAGGTCCTTAGCTTTGAATGAAACACATTGAAGTCTTGACTAACCAGGCCCCAGTCCTTCAAGGGGTAAGAGCGAATCATTTCTGCTAGATTCTTGCATTACTCCTTGACTCTGAAAAAGGGCAAGATGCAATTTTCTGATAAAATTACACTTGATTGCAGACCATCACATTGCTGCCCATTGGACCCATTTCTCTCTTACTTATGCACCTTAAAGTTGCATGTCATCAAGAAGTAGTAGATAGCCAAGAAAGAGGGCAGGTTTACCTTTGATGCCTAAAGTCTCAGTTGAATAAGTTGAAGATCCTACATTACTTATGAATTGCAGGCATAACTCAGGTATAGGCTGAAGCTCTGGGGGTTCATAAGTAGCCTCCAATTTCCATAAAATGAGAGGGTCAGAATAAGGTTTTCAAATTGGAGATGTAATTTCATTTTTCTGTGCTTTCATTTATTTTACTTCTTTCCCTTAGATCTTGAAAGACAAATACATGGGTAAGTGGTGGACAGGACAATTTTTATTATCAACAATTTACTGAAGTGATGTAAGCAAAGAGTCTTAGGGGAGGATTTAGAAGATCCTTAATTTTCACATGTTTGAAGATTTTCCTATTGTTTTTCAGTTATTGATTTCCAGTTTGATTCTATTTTGGTAAAAAAAAATATCCATGTGATTTAAATTCTCATGTTTAAGACTTGTTTTGTGACTTAGGATGTGGTTTGTCTTGGAGAATATTCCATGAATGTATATTCTTGAAAAGAACATATATTACATTGTTAGGAAGAATATTCTATTCAACATTTTTGTCAGTTAGATACTGACAAAATATGGTGTTGTTAAATTATATTTCCTTGCTGATATTCTTGGGCTTCCTTGGTGGCTCAATGGTGAAGTATTCTCCTACAATGTGGGGGACACAGGTTTGATCTTGGGCTGGGAAGATCCCCTGGAGGAGGAAATGGTAACCCAATCCAGTATTCGTGCTGGGAAAATTCCCTGAAGAGAGGGGCCTGGTGGGGTACAATCCGTAGAGTTGCAAAGAATTGCCTGTGACTAAGCATGCACAATAATTTTCTGTTTAATACTTCTGCTAATTGCTGAAGGTAGGGTATAGAAGTCTCCAACAATAATGAAAATTTTGCCTATTTGTCTTTTTAGCTCTATCAATTTTTGCTTCAGATTGTTTTTTTTTTTTTTGCAACTCTATTGTTTGTTATATCCATACTTAGCATTGCTATGTATTCTTACCGAATCAACCTTTTAATCATTATGTAAATGTCCTCTCTGTCTCATAATTTTCTGAGCCCTGAGGTCTACATTGTCTTATACCAGTATAACCATTCCTGCATTTATAAAAAAAAATCAGTATTTGCACAGTTTTTTGCAATAATAATTTGCATCTATCCTTTTCTCATCCTTTTGCTTTTAACCGGCCCATGTTATGTATGAAGTGAGTTTCTTATGGATAACATAATTTGGTCATAATTTTTTATTCATTCACTTTTCATTGATACAGAGAAGTAAATCTCTGTCTTTCAATTAGTGTATTCAAACCATTTACAGTTAAAGTGATTACTGATGTGTTAGGGCTCCCACTATTGTCTGTTTTCTCCTTCTTGTTCCTCTGTTTCTCTCTTCTTAATTTCCTGTAGATTACTTGAATGTAGTACTGGAAACTCTACCCAGAGAAATAAGGCAAGAAAAAGAAAGAAAAGGCATGTAGATCAGAAAGGAAGAAATAATGCAGTCTCTTTCTGCAGATAACACAATTGTGATAACACTGAATATTGGCAGGGAGGAAGAGAAACTAGATTACTCACATATTGCTGATGGGAATGTAAAATGGTACCATTGCTCTAGAAAACAGTTTGGCAGTTTCCCTTAAAACTAAAAATTGACTTACTGTACAATTTTGTGATTACAATTGTGAATATTTATCCCCAAGAAATGAAAACTATGTTTATAAGGAAATTGTACATGAATGTTCACAGCAGCTTTATTCAGTTCCACACTGAAAACTACCCAAATGTCTTTCAACGAGTAAATGATTAAACAAACTACATTTTATCTCACCAGCAAATACTACTCAGAAATAAAAAGAAATGAATTATTGATAAATAGATACAGCAACTCAGTGTGTCTTGGATAAACCTCAAGAAAATTGTGCTGAGCGAAAAAAGGCAATTACAAAAGGCTACATGCTTTATAATTCCATTTATATAATATCCTTAAAAGAACAAAATTGTAGATAGACAATTAGTGCTTTCCAGGAGTTAAGGGTGGGAGAGGATACGGCTACAAAGGTGTAGCACAATGGAGCTTTGGGATGATTTTGTCTTGATTGTAGTGTTAGTTACAGGAAGCTACTCATGTGACAAAACTGCATAGAACCACACACACACACACACACACACGCGCGCACACGCGCACACACACACTAACAAGTTCATATATTTGATTAAGGTCAATCACCTAATTTTGATATAGTATTATAGGTACACAAAATGTTAACAGTGGGGGAGCCGGGGTAAAATATGCACTGATGCTCCCTGTACATTTCTTTGCAACCTCTTGTGAATCTATAATTACTTCAAACTAAGAAGTTAAAGAAGATATTTATTTATGAGTATGTATTCACACACATATGTATGAAAATCCACCAGTTTGTTTTATTCTTCCCAGTTCATTATTCTTATCAGACCAATTGGGGTTACGTATGGGTTCTAGGAGCTAAAATAAGGGGAGATTATCCTTTTCAGAGTGGTCATAGGTCCATTTTTAAGGATATGGCAAGCAGAGAGATCTTAACAAACTGAGGCAATAGCTTTGAGACAATTTATGGAAAGAGGGCAGTTTGGTGACCCTTCTGAAATACTAAAGTGCATTAAGGGGAAACTTAGTGGACCCCACTCAGAGAGATTCCAACTTCAGTCTTTGTAGGATACGTATCAGAAGCCTGCATTTAAAACAAACACAGGTAAACCTGAGGTTTGTGGTTCTCTGACCACACTTGAACCACATGGATGACTGGATTAAAATTCTACACTTGCCCTTATTTACCGAGTGAACTTCAGCAAATTAAAAGTCTTATTTTCCTTATCTATAAAAGAAAAGCATTGTCCTCCTAGGCTTAGAAAGGGCTGGTGCTCAGGAGATGACTGTGATGCCATTGTCACCAGGATCGTCATAATTGTTACGTCATTAGTGATAGTGCCACCTGGTAGATCCCAGTGATGCCTTGTTTGTAGTGTTGCACGGAGATGCCTCTCATGTTATTTAGTACCACCAGGGCTTTTGAGTAATTGCATTTTATGGGAGCTTCCCTGGTGGTCCAGTGGTTAAGAATCTGCCTGCCAGGGAACTTACTCTTCACTTGGTGTTACCTGAAATTGACCACAGGCCATATACTGTGCACTCAGGGTGTTCTTTAGGGAAGCAGTTAACCAACACCCCCCACCCCCAAACTCCCCACCCAGTTCCTTAAAGAGGTCATACTTGCAGCTCCTATTGTATATGACTAAACGGTATCCAGGGCCTAGAAGACACAATCATATATAACATTATACCCGTCTGGCATGCTGCTGTCTGAGCTTTGCTCTCTATCAGAGACATTGGGTCTAAAACCCTGTGACTTCTGATAAAACAGGTGATGCATGTGTTAAGTCAGAAGGGACCATCATCCCAGTAAGTCAAGGGTGACTTCTACACTAGGAATTGTATCTTCTGGATATGGTAACCTATAAGGTACTCCAAGGTGTGTCTAATTGGGAAATACAACAACTATTGTCTAATTGGAAATGGGAACAACTATTAGGGAAAATATGGAAAAATACTATAGAAAGGAAAACAGAAAAAATGTAAAGGTGTGAGTATAAATATGAATATTGTGGATTTTATTCCAAAAACATGAAGACAAACTTGCTTGTATTAAACAAAACTAAAGCATAATCCAGAGAAACCCAAATATTTCTTTGAAATAAGTGATATCCAAACCACAAAGCAAACAATGCTGTTAAAGAAGGAAGGCAGAAGATGGTAGGGGATTAGGTGGACGTGGAGCACATCTCTTGATGTATACATCAGGAAAACACCTTTAGGCACAGAAGTGCATACAGGGCACCAGCTGAGAGAGGACAGGAGGACCTGACCAGAGGAAAAGAATGTACAGAACCACGCAAAACTCAGTAGGACAAAGGAACTAGGGGGAAAAACCAGAGTATTAGTAGGAGTGGACCAACCCTCAGCGGGTGGGGGAACTGAGGCAGGGCAATTGTTTGAGTCAGAGGAGAAACATTTAAGGCTGAGAGTGAAACAGCTGATCTGTGGCAGCCTAAATGGAATGAGAATCAGACAGTCCTTGCCACAGCCATACATACCCCAGACAGGGACGCAGGTCCCCTGGAAGGCACAGCAGCTAGGAGCTGGAGTGAAGGGATTGTGGAGCAATCCCAGGGCAAGGGCTGCTGTGGAGAAATGCATCAAGGGAATGTGAGGGAGGAGACTGTGGTGGGAAATGCCTGTGGAGGAAAGCCAGGCAGCCATGGAAGCAAGACATTACTACTGAGTCACGTGTAGAGGGTGAAGTCATCACCATAGCCTCTCTCTTCATGCGCCAGTATCAGCAGCTGAACAATAGAGAGGCTGGCCTATCAAATGCCTGACGCACTGAACTACAGAGTAGGACCCCACCCATGGTGCTCCTTTAGGTGCCTGATGCACCGATCTACAGAGTAGGACCTACAGAGTACCATCTACAGTGTGTCTGATGCACCAAACAACAGAGAAGGACCCCAGGCAAGGGAGCCCTCCAAGTGCCTGAACAGGCAGAGCTACAGAGAAAGACTAGCCAAAGAGGCCTCCTGATGGCCAGCTACAAGAGGCTAAAAAAAGAAAACTCTGATAGGGCCATAACTCCTGTGGTGGAGACAGTCCATGTCCCTGCACGCTTGGTACCACCACAGTCCCCACAAGCCAAGCAGCTGTGCTACCGTCATGCCCAACTCTCACTGGGGCAGAGCTGCCACAGGCAAAAAGAGTCTTGTGTCTATGCCCACAGGGTCACTTTGGTCGTGTCCAAATCTTTGTGGTCCTGTAGATTGTGGCCTGCCAGGCTTATCTGTCAGAGGGGTTCTCCAGGCAAGAATACGGGAGTGTATTGGCCAATACTGGTTGCCATACTCTTCTAGAGCACTATATTTCCTGCTTCCCTAGCCGCCAACCCCCCTGAGTACCTGGTGCTGCCAGAACCCCTGCAAACCAAGCAGCTGCACCACCTCCACACCTGGCCCTCACAGGGGCAAACCCAAGTTCTCTAGGGCAGCCTTAGGAGCAACCCCCAGTGGACGACCCACATGCAGAGATGGAAATAAAACCACAATTGAAACCCAGGGGCAGTGTGGCTAAGGAAGAAGACCCAAAACCTTCCCACCAGTTGAACAAGCTGCAGATTAAATCCACATGATCAACTAGGCAGACTCTGTGTCTGTGGAATATATAAAAGGACATTGAGAGGTACCACAAAAGAAAATGTACTAGTTCTGATAACTGTGAACATTGGAGGCAAGAGTACCGGAGTAGGAGCATATTAGAATCTGAGCTGCCCCCACAGCAGGTCCAGAGATCAGCACAGTGTTGGAGGGCATCCTAGGGAGGTGAGGTGGACTGTGACTCCTAGCGAGGGAGACTCTGATAGCAGTGACTAAAGAAAAACATTTATTACTCTTATGTTTTGACTTGTTCTGTAGATTATTTGGGGTTTTCTTTTCTCCCCACCCCCGCCCCCATTGTAGTTGTCAATTTTATTGGCACTATGAAATCCAAATAGGAAAAGGAGTATGTCAAGGCTGTATATTGTCACCCTGCTTGTTTAACTTATATGCAGAGTNCTGAGTTTTCCCAATTTGCTGGCATATTGAGTGCAGCACTTTCACAGCATCATCTTTCAGGATTTGGAATAGCTCAACTGGAACTCCATCACCTCCACTAGCTTTGTTCATAGTGATGCTTTCTAAGGCCCACTTGACTTCACATTCCAGGATGTCTGGCTCTAGATGGCTGGGTTGCCATTCCATTGGCAACCCAATGGAATATTAGTCAGCCATAAAATGGGATGCATTTGAGTCAGTCCTAATGATGTGGATGAACCTTGAACCTATTATACAGGGTGAAGTAAGTCAGAAAGAGAAAGATAAATATCATATTCTAATGTATATATAGGGCTTTCCTTGTAGCTCAGTTGGTAAAGAATCTGCCTGCAGTGCAGGAGACCTGAGTTTGATACCTGGGTTGGGAAGATCCTCTGGAGAAGGAAATGGCAACCCACTCCAGTATCCTTGCCTGAAAAATCTCATGGACAGAGGAGCCTTGTGCGCTGCAGTCCACAGGGTCGCAAAGAGTCAGGCACGACTGAGCAACTAACACTTACATACTTACTAATGCATATATATGGAATCTAGAAAATGGTACTGAAGAATTAATTTACAGGGCAGCAGTGGAGAAACAGACATAGAGAAAGACTTGTGGACATGGGGAGAGGTGTGGAGAGGTTGACATGTTTGGAAAGAGTAACATGGAAACTTACATTACCATGTATAAAATAGATAGCCAACAGGAATTTGCTGTATGGCTCAGGGAACTCAAACAGGGGCTCTGTATCAACCTAGAGGGGTGGGATGTGGAGGGACATGGGGGGGGGAGGTTCAAATGGGAAGGGATATATGTATATCTATGACTGATTCATACTGAGGTTTGACAGAAAACAACAAAAGTCTGTAAAACAGTTATGCTTCAATAAAGAAAATTTAAAAAATAAAGCAGAAGGTGGGAGGGAAGTGCAAGATGGGAGGATATATGTGTATATATATATATATAGCTGATTCATACTGTTGTGTAGCAGAAGCTAACACAATGATGTAAAGCAATTATATTCCAATGAAAAAATAATTTAAAAAATTAAAGCAGATTATGTGCAGTATTCAAAAATGAAAAAGAAGGAAGGCAAATCACAAAGAGATAGGGGTCTCTGATAAAGCATTCTCCGTGAATCCAGCTTTATATGGCATTCCTTTTTTTTTTTTTTTTTTAGGGTGCCTACATTCATTTAGGACAGAAAATCAGAAATCCCACCTGGCTAGCTCTGTCCTCTCAGGGTACCCTTCATGTTTCTGATGACCAATGGCCTTTTTAGCCTTTACCTGTACTGATAAGAACCTTCTGCCACAAGCTGGAAAGCCCCTCAGTTCAGTTCAGTTCAATCACTCAGTCGTGTCCGACTCTTTGCAAACCCATGAACTGCAGCACANCTAGCTCTGTCCTCTCAGGGTACCCTTCATGTTTCTGATGACCAATGGCCTTTTTAGCCTTTACCTGTACTGATAAGAACCTTCTGCCACAAGCTGGAAAGCCCCTCAGTTCAGTTCAGTTCAATCACTCAGTCGTGTCCGACTCTTTGCAAACCCATGAACTGCAGCACACCAGGCCTCTCTGTCCATCACCAACTCCTGGAGTCTACCCAAACCCATGTCCATTGAGTTGGTGATGCCACCCAACCATCTCATCCTCTGTTTTCCACTTCTCCTGCCTTCAATCTTTCCCAGAATCAGGGTCTTTTCAAATGAGTCAGCTCTTCTCATCAGGTGGCCAAAGTATTAGAGTTTCAGCTTCAATATCAGTCCTTCCAATGAACATCATCCAGGACTGATCTGCTTTAGGATGGACTGGTTGGATCTCCTTGAAGTCCAAGGGACTTTCAAGAGTCTTCTTCAGCACCACAGTTCAAAAGCATCAATTCTTCAGCACTCAGCTTTCTTCACCATCCAATTCTCACATCCATACATGACTACTGGGAAAACCATAACCTTGACTAGACGGACCATTGTTGGCAAAGTAATGTCTCTGCTTTTTAGTATGCTGTCTAGGTTGGTCATAACTTTCCTTCCAAGGAGTAAGCATCTTTTTATTTCATGGCTGTAATCACCATCTGCAGTGATTTTGGAACCCAGAAAAATAAAGTCTGACACTGTTTCCACTGTTTCCCCATCTATTTCCCATTAAGTGATGGAACCAGATGCTATGATCTTAGTTTTCTGAATGTTGAGCTTTAAGCCAACTTTTTCACTCTCTTTCACTTTAGAGGCTCTTTAGTTCTTCTGCGCTTTAGCAGGAGCAAATGTTGCCACACCGGCTTTTGCTGAGTTTCCAGGCTGAACTGTAGTGGCATATAAAACTCCTTAGAGAATGAGCTTGTGCCAAGGAAAGAGAGTTAGGTTCATCCTAGAGATTAGCAGTTATTGTTCTTTGCTCAGATGGATGAATCTGCCAGATTCCACACAAGGAGATAAAGGTGTTACCTCCATCAATCCATAAAATGGTGATAATTAATTTTATGTGTCAACTTGCCTGCAACAGGGTTCAGATATTTGTTCAAACATTATTCTGAATATTTCTGGGAAGGTTATTTTTTGTTGTTGTTGTTTGGTTGGTTGAGTTGTTTAGAATGAGTTTAACATTTAGTGTGGTGGGCCTTGAGTAAAATAGGTTACTCTTCATAATGTTGCTTTATCCAATCCAGTTGAAGGTCTTAATAGAATAATGACTGACCTTCTCCAATCAAGAAGGAATTCTGTCAGCAGACCACTTTTGGACTTGAACTGCAACTCTTCCTTGAATTACCAACCTGCTGACTTCCCTATCAGTCTGTGGATTCATTTGATAAGAATTCCTCAGGGATAAACAGAGTCCTCATGATACGGCCCATGAGATAAGGACATGAGCTTTGGAGACAGGTAGGCTGAGTTTTGATCCCAGTTCCACCATTTACTATGTGCATGATCTTACACAACTGAACATTTTTTAGTATCTTGTTTCATAAAAGACAGAGATAGTAATAGAACCTACTTATATTCATTAAGAATATATCAGCTCCAAGCAAGAAAATGCAACTCAGAAAGGCTGAAGGTAGTGCTCCTAATGCTTTAATGGGCATGCAGATGATCTAGAAATCTTCTTGAAATGGAGATTCTGATTCAGTAGGTTTGAGACGTAAGGGAAAACATAAAAGTAGAGAGGTTTTTTGGGGGGTGGGGAGAGGAGGGATGTCTGTATACTTGGAAAGTGCAGTAGTAGAGCTTGCTTCAGGTACAGCTGGATCAAGTGTTTAAATCACATTTTCAATAATTTGTCACTTGGATTTTTTGGCTGTGCTCACCTCTTTGTTGGTATTCCATGCTTCTAAAAACTCCAAAATGACAACTTACCAGCTTGAAAAGCACAGAGAAGATAGAACATCTTCCCCAATAGTTCCAGAAAAGTCATTTCATTGGTGTGGCTTTATTTTCTTTCATTTAGATCATGGTTCACGTCTGAGTCAATCACAGTCATCAGGTGAACACAGTACCTCAAGCCAGAGATGCTGATCTTTGTTAGACTCCAAACTCTAATCCTGAGGAATTAAGCCGTCCCTGGCCAACATGACCCAGGCTTTGAAAAAAATATGTTGGATGGTTGAAGCCCTAACTTTGGAACTAGTCTGCACAGTGAGATATTTTGCTTATTAAGGAATTCTCATTAATGAAGTGTTTCTTGGGAGGTATCCAGAACTGTTTTTTTTTTTTTCCCCTAAGTGAAAGTTTTAATTAAGTTTAAATTAGACAATGTGACTATAAAATGGGAGAAATAAAATAGGGCAAATAAAAGAAAACCTACAGAAGAAATTAAACTAGGAAAATGCACACTGGGCAGGATCATTTGGGTGATCTGGGGTTAAATGACTCATCTTTGAGAAGGACCTTGGCTCCTTACTTTAAGTAAATGACCTCTCCAATGAACTAAATGATATCCTAATGGCCTAAAAGCCTTAATGTACCTACCCAATTTAATCCCCACTGATTAGTAAGCCCTCCAAATATAATGCACTTTCTTACATACACACAGTAAATGACTAGAAGATGAGAATATAGAAAGAGTTATTACATTTTAAACCAACATTAAGATTTATGTCATGAGCTTTTGCTTTTTCACAATGTGTTCCCTGATGGACTTGATCTTAAAAACTATGAAACACTCCCAGCTTATTTCTCAAAGGCTTTTTCAAAAATATAAATGATTGGATAATGACCTAGGTCACCTGAGCATGTTGGGAAAGATCTTTGCTCAGATACAATTTCAAGGGACTTAGCTAAGGGAAGCTCATTATAGGTACCAATGATTACATTTTGGTGATTTTTCATCATGACCCCTAGCAGCACACATCAGTCACTGTGCGTCAGAGTGAATTGCAAAAGCAAATACATTCACATTCATCAAGCAAGTGTATTTGTTTTCTGAACTTATGGAGAACAGTTCCTGAGTGCTAAGTCAACCATGATGAGTGCTGATTCAGAGAGAATGACTGGTCCACTTGGCAAAGCTGGTTTTATCCTCTCTTTTACCAATCACCCAGAAGACTGTTTGGCAACATTTATTTCCTTTGATGGGTTCATTGAGCTCTGGCAAAAGAAAATGCTTCTGTGTTGCCTGTGGTTGCAGTGTAGAACTCCGAGGGAGTGCAAATAATTCCAAATGCCCTTTGGAAGTAGCTGACTTAGGTGGATTGGTTTTAAATGTTAAAATGAAGCCAAAGGTTACCTTGTCTTGGAGTTCAGTGAAAAGCATAAAACTTTAATTATTCCTCTAACATGCATTAATTTATTCAGCAAATATTTATTAATTACCTATTAAATGGTGGTCATTGTGCTTGTTACAGAGAATACTCTGCTAGGATAAAATTAGACATAATTTCTTTCCTCATAGAGCTTATTGTTTCATGAGAGTCAGATTAAGAAATACACAAATAAATCTGTGGTTTCTAATTGTGATAGTGCAATGAGGCAAATGATTTGGGCACTGGGGAGAAGATAAGAGAAACATAATATTGATGAAAGTGGAGTAGGGGAAACATATATATTTGGGCAAGAAGAAATTTCTCATGTCCTAAAGAAATATTAATGAATTCCTCTTCAATTCCATGTTCAAGTGAAAAACGTCCTCAGGCAATGAAGGTACTTAGGACATAAAATTATTTAGCATTTGTAGGATTATATGAATGTTTTGACTTGTTTTTTAATAATCATGGGAATTGCCAAAATGGATTAAGAAGGCCAAGTATGTTTTTAAAATTGAAATGAAAGCTTCTACTTACTTAAAAAATAACCCAATCAAGAATGAAAGATGTTTTTCTGCATCTATTCTTATGAAATATAATTTAAATATTTTTGAGCTGTGGATAGTATTATTTTTGTGTGTTTAGGAGGGACTAAACTCTGAATTATTTAAAAGTGGTTTACTAGCTTATACTTTTACACACTTGGCATTTATATCCTATCAGCCGGTATTTTCTTATGATCGTCATCAATAGCACAACACCATTTAATTCTTAAGAATTTATTGAGCAATGAGTTAGCTCAGAATATCACAGGCTGGATGTCTAAAACAACAGAAGTTTATTTACTCATGATTTTGGAGGCTAGATGCCCAAGATCAAAGTGCCATCCAGGTTGGTTTCTGGTGAGCTGAGTTATAGGCAGCTGGCTTCAAGCTGTGTACTCACATGGCATCTATTCTGTGAACACACAGAATGTAAGCTCTGGTATCTATTCCTCTTCTTACAAGGATATCAGTCCTAGTGGATCAGAACTTCATTTAACCTTAATTACCCACCTAAGGGCCATATCTCCAAATATAGTCACACAGGAAGTTAGTTTCAACATACAAATTTGGCAGAGCATAATTCAGCCCATCATAAGCACTTGCTATGGGGCAAACTTTATGACAGACACTGACATGAAGTGGTGGAAGAAACAGTCACTATCGTCCCTGCTAGAGCTTCTAGACTAGCTAGGTGGGAACACAGCAAATAGATAATTGCATAAATAAACATTTCTATCCTAGTGAGCACATCTTGGGAAAAGAACAGGTTATATGCAAAGCCCCCCAATAGCACTTGTCCAGAAGCTTTGGGGTTAATATCAAGGTTAGCAAGAATAATGCTATGAATAAGTCCCTAATTTGAAGTCTTGGAGCAGATTATATATAGTGGACAAAGAAAGATAATGAGCTGCAAAAATGGAAATACAGGGTGTTTGTTTTTTTTTCTCTCTCAGAATACCATTGTGTTTCCTTCCCACATTTGGAAGTGCCTCATTTAATGTAAAAAATCATGAGTGAAGGAGTTCATTTTATGACATTTTTTTTTTCCCAAAGAACAGATTATGGTGCTTTCTTCCTAGTTATTTCAAGCCAATCGTTCTGTTATCCAAAATCAGTCTTTGTCATGTGAAACAATACAAAAGGAAGGAGCCTAGACAGTTTAGGCTCTTAAGCAATCAGGATGTTTCTTCTTTCCAAAACATTGCCAAACTACTAATTTCCTTCACAGGTTAGAAACATAGTCTACTATTCCGCCCCCCCCCCACCCCTTTCAAATATCTTCCCTAACTCTTGCTTTGGTGTACTTTGACTAAGTTGATAATCACAAACTGGAGTTAGACTTTGCATATATTCACAGGCTCAACTAGGCTCACAAAATTCATCTGCATTGCTGTCCTGCCTTCCTTGAGGAACCCCAAAGCCAGGACCCAGAAGCACACAAGTTATTGAGCTCAGAAGTCCCTTGGAAAATATCACAGCTGTAATTCCTACAGATGGTGATTGCAGCCATGAAATTAAAAAACACTTATTGGAAGGAAAGTTATGACCAACCTAGATAGCATATTTAAAAGCAGAGACATTGTTTTGCCAACAAAGGTCCGTCTAGTCAAGGCTATGGTTTTTCCAGTAGGCATATATGGATGTGAGAGTTGGACTATAAAGAAAGCTGAGCACCGAAGAATTGATGCTTTTGAACTGTGGTGCTGGAGAAGACTCTTGAGTCCCATGGACTGCAAGGAGATCCAACCAGTCCATTCTAAATCAGTCCTGGGTGTTCATTGGAAGGAATGATGCTAAAGCTGAAACTCCAATATTTTGGCCACCTCATGTGAAGAATTGACTCATTGGAAAAGACTCTGATGCTGGGAGGGATTGGAGGCAGGAGGAGAAGGGGATGACAGAGGATGAGATGGCTGGATGGCATCACTGACTTGATGGGCATGAGTCTGAGTGAACTCCAGGAGTTGGTGATGGACAGGGAGGCCTGGCGTGCTGCAATTCATGGGGTCACAAAGAGTTGAACACAACTGAGTGACTGAACTGAACTGAATTCCTGCAGATCTGAAAAGTGTGGTTAGTACAGTATAACTCACAGATACAAGCCTCATAGTTGGCTGTTGATGATCCAAACAGCTGTAACAGAAGACTGAAGTCTCCCCATACTCCTTTCCCCCTTCTCATCTACAACTATCACAGATGCAATTCTCAACTAGAGAAAAACTAGGGAGGATGTTCTCAACTCAAATCAAGTCACAGAAGAACCAGAAAAGAGATAGTGAGGCAGAAAGGAGGGAGAATCCCTGAAAGTGAAGGTGAAAGTCTCTCAGTCACTTCTGACTCTTTGCGACCCCATGGACTGAATAGTCCATGAAATTCTCCAGGCCAGAATACTGGAGTGGGTAGCCTTTCCCTTCTCCAGGGGGTCTTCCCAACTCAGGGATGGAACTCAGGTCTCCCGCATTGGAGGCAGATTCTTTACCAGCTGAGCCACAAGGGAAGCCCAAGAATACTGGAGTGGGTAGCCTATCCCTTCTGCAGGAGATCTTCCCAACCCAGAAATTGAACCAGGATTTCCTGTATTGCAGATGGATTCTTTACCAACTGAGGTATCAGAGAATCCCTGAAGAAAGCTTTAAAAAGGGAAGCATCTATTCTGTGATCGCCCAGCTCATTAAGGCTCCTTCTTTGTGTTGAACTGAATGTCCCACCTATATTCTGCTTCCTTATCATTTCACTGTCTCTTCATTACTTCTCAGACACCTGTAAACATTTACATGGCATACATTGCCATGTCTTAAAAACAATGACTAGTTTTCTCATAAATGATTTAAAATAGGTAAGAATGGACACTACTGCAAGATGCCAAAATCCAGATTCATCAGATCTTATTATCATTGCCAAATCTTCATGAGACTATTCTTTTTAAGTAAAGAAATTAAATATTTCAGAAGTAAATAGGAGCTTTCTGTACACCTCTTCTCTCTTTCCTCCATATCCTGTAACAGGAGTAATTGCTAGTGTGGGATCAGTGTTTATCACTCACATTATTATATTTTCCCATAGATTTAGATAGCCATAAATATTATAGAATATTGCTTTTTAGATTTAAAACCTTATATAATACCTTATATAATAATACCTTATGGAATTTCAGTTGAGATAGTCCAAATCCTGAAAGATGATGCTGTGAAAGTGCTGCACTCAATATGCCAGCAAATCTGGAAAACTCAGCAGTGGCCACAGGACTGGAAAAGGTCCGTTTTTATTCCAATCCCAAAGAAAGGCAATGCCAAAGAATGCTCAAACTACTGCACAATTGCACTCATCTCACCTGCTAGTAAAGTAATGCTCAAAATTCTCCAAGCCAGGCTTCAGCAATACGTGACTCGTGAACTTCCTGATGTTCAAGCTGGTTTTAGACAAGGCAGAGGAACCAGAGATCAAATTGCGAACATCTGCTGGATCATGGAAAAAGCAAGAGAGTTCCAGAAAACATCTATTTCTGCTTTATTGACTATGCCAAAACCTTTGACTGTGTGGATCACAATAAACTGTGGAAAATTCTGAGAGAGATGGGAATACCAGACCACCTGACCTGCCTCTTGAGACATCTGTATGCAGGTCAGGAAGCAACAGTTAGAACTGGACATGGAACAACAGACTGGTTCCAAATAGGAAAAGGAGTACGTCAAGGCTGTAAATTGTCACCGTGCTTATTTAACTTATAAGCAGAATATATCATGAGAAATGCTGGACTGGAAGAAACACAAGCTGGAATCAAAATTACCGGGAGAAATATCAATAACCTCAGATATGCAGATGACACCACCCTTATGGCAGAAAGTGAAGAGGAACTAAAGAGCCTCTTGATGAAAGTGAAAGAGGAGACTGAAAAAGTTGGCTTAAAGCTCAACATTCAGAAAACGAAGATCATGGCATCTGGTCCCATCACTTCATGGGAAATAGATGGGGAAACAGTGGAAATAGTGGCAGACNCAGAAGTGGGGTATCTCCTCTCAGCCGTTCCTGCGCCGTCACAGCCCGGGACTCTCTGCCGCTGTCTCTTGGACGCGGGGTGGTTCCTCTCGGTCGCGCTCAAGTGAGCCGGCTCCGCAGCCGCCTGCGCTCAAGTGAGCCGGCTCCGCAGCCACCTGCGCTCAAGTGAAGTTTATGTAATTTTGAAAAGAAGTTTCATGAAATGGAAATCATGTGGATGATTTTAAGTGTTGCTGTTTTTATAGTAGAGATAAATCATGCTGATGGTATCACCATCTCCTTTTTCAGCTTCTGTAGACTGCCTGCACTCCTTGGTTCACGGCCCAATTCTCCATTTTCAAGTGAACTTCCAAGCAGTACAGCATCTTCCCTATGGTTTGCATTCTTAAGGTCTCTTGATGTTTCTTTTAAGGGTAACGAGGCAGTCATGCTGCTTGAGGAAAAGACTATAAGACTGATCATGCCTGAAAGAATTCAGTGCTATGAGAGCTGTCATGATATGTTGGAACGACACAGAGCAGTGTGTAGACTGCAGGCCTAGCGTGCCTAGCATGATTTTCCAAACTGATTTGGAGAAATGACTCAACTGCTTTGTCTTTCCAAGTGCTTGTCTAAAGGGGAAGGGGATTTGAGTCCTTTGCATGGCCCTAGTCTATTTAAACACTACACACTTGTGAATTCTCTAAGAGATGCAACCTATATCTTGGCTATAGGAATCATCTTAATAGCCTTCTAGACTATTGGTAAAATTACCTGGACTGTTACAAAGGAAAATACACAAAATGGGAAACAAATACAGATAATACAAATAACAAATGAACAATGAAATATCACCTTAAAGCACACACTTTATTTTCCTGTTAAATATCTTGGAACAAAGGTTCAGAGAGAACTTCAGTCAGTTCAGTTGNCTTCTAGACTATTGGTAAAATTACCTGGACTGTTACAAAGGAAAATACACAAAATGGGAAACAAATACAGATAATACAAATAACAAATGAACAATGAAATATCACCTTAAAGCACACACTTTATTTTCCTGTTAAATATCTTGGAACAAAGGTTCAGAGAGAACTTCAGTCAGTTCAGTTGCTCAGTCATGTCCAACTCTGTGTGACCCCATGGACTGCAGCACACCAGGCCTCCCTGTCCATCACCAACTCCTAGACTATGTCCATTGATGCCAACCATCTTATCCTCAGTCATCCCATTCTCTTCCTGCCTTCAATCTTTCCCAGATTAGGTTGCCAACGTATTCGAGTTTCAGCTTCAGCATTAGTCCTTCCAATGAATATTCAGGGTTGATTTCCTTTAGGATTGATTGGTTGGATTTCCTTGCAGTCCAAGAGACTCTCAAGAGTCTTCTCCAACACAAAGTTCAAAAGCATCAATTCTTTCGCACTCATCTTTCTATATAGTGCAACTGTTACATCCATACATAACTACTGGAAAAGCCATCGCTTTGACTAGATGAACCTTTGTTGGCAAAGTAATGTCTCTGCTTTTTAATAAGCTGTCCAAGCTGATCACAGCTTTTCTTTCAAGGAGCAAGTGTCTTTTAATTTCATGGCTGCAGTCACCATCTGCAATGATTTTGGAGCCCCCAATAAAGTAAAGTGTGTCATTGTTTCCACTGTTTCTCTATCTATTTGCCATGAAGTGATGGGACCAGATGCCATGATCTTAGTTTTCTGAATGCTGAGTTTTAAGTGAACTTTTTCACTCTCTTCTTTCACTTTCATCAAGAGGCTCTTTAGTTCTTCTTCACTTTTTGCCACAAGGATGGTGTCACCTGCATATCTGAGGTTATTGATATTTCACCTGGCAATCTTGATTCCATCTGGTGCTTCATCTAGACCAGCATTTCTCATGATGTACTCTGCATATAAGTTAAATAAGCAGGGTGACAATATACAGCCTTGATGTACTCCTTTCCCTATTTGGAACCAGTCTGTTGTTCCATGTCCAGTTCTCATTGTTGCTTCTTGACCTGCCTACAGATTTCTTAGGAGGCAGGTCAGGTGGTCTGGTATTCCCATCTCTTGAAGAATTTTACACAGTTTGTCATGGTCCACACAGTCAAAGAATTTGACATAGCCGTTAAAACAGAAGTAGATGTTTTTCTGGAACTCTCCTGCTTTTTCAATGATCCAATGGATACTAGCAATTTGACCTCTGGTTCCTCTGCCTTTTCTAAATTCAGCTTGAACATCTGGAAGTTCTCGGTTCATGTATTGCTGAAGCCTGGCTTGGAGAATTTTGAGCTTTACTTTGCTAGCATGTGAGATGAGTGTAATTGTGTGGTAATTTGAACATTCTTTGGCATTGTCTTTTTTAGGAATTGGAATGAAAACTGACCTTTTCCAGTCCTGTAGCCACTGCTGCATTTTCCAAATTTGCTGGCATATTGAGTGCAGCACTTTCACAGCATCATCTTTTAGGTTTTGAAATAGCTCAACTAGAATTCCGTCACCTCCACTAGCTTTGTTCGTAGTGATGCTTCCTAAGACCCAGCTGACTTCTCATTCCAGAATGTCTGGCTCTAGGTGAGTGGTCATACCATTGTGATTATCTGGGTCATGAAGATCTTTTTTTGTGTGTGTAACTGAATTGCTGTGCTGTACACCTGAAACTAACATGGTATTTTATTTATTTTAATTTTTTTAATATAAATTTATTTATTTTAATTGGAGGTTAATTTATGATATTGTATTGGTTTTGCCATACATCAGCATGTATCCGCCACAGGTATACACATGTTCCCCATCCTGAACCCCCTCTCTCCTCCCTCCCCATACCATCCCTCTGGGTCGTCCCAGTGCACCAGCCTCAAGCATCCAGTAGCATGCATCAAACCTGGACTGGCGATTCATTTCAAATATGATATTATACATGCTTCAATGCCATTCTCCCAAATCATCTTTTTGTATAATTCTTTGGTGTTTTCTTGCCTCCTCTTCTTAATATCTACTGCTTCTGTCAGGTCCATACATACCATTTATATCAGGTCCATGCCTACCATTTCTGTCCTTTATTGAGCCCATCTTTGCATGAAAATTTCCCTTGGTGTCTCTAATTTTCTTGAAGAGATCTCTAGCCTTTCCCATGCTATTGTTTTCCTCTATTTGCATTGATCACTAAGGAAGTCTTTCTTATCTCTGCTTGCTATTCTTTGAATCTCTGTGTTCAAATGGTATATTTTTCCTTTTCTTCTTTGCTTTTCGTTTCTCTTCTTTTCATAGCTGTTTGTAAGGCCTCAGACAACCATTTTGCCTTTTTGCATTTCTTTTTCTTGGGGATAGTCTTGATCCCTGCCCCCTGTACAGTGTCATGAACCTCCGTCCATTAGTTGATGGACAATGTCACAACCCTCCATCCACTTAGCTGACATCTTTTGTGATATCAAAAATATGTTAGATATAATACATGTACACACTTTTTAGCACAGATATTTAAATTGTATTATTTTCCTTTATAATTAATTCTTACATTTATTTGTCAGTCTTGGTTAACCTAGTGATAGCCATTTGAAGGTGCTTCTAAAGAGTCTATATACCCTGTTTTCAGGGACACTTCATTAATTTATTTATTGATGTTGTGATTTTTTTTTCTTTTCAGCTAGATCTTGCCAGGTATGATGTTTATTGCCTTTGGCCAACTTAGGATTCATCCCAGATCCTCACAAATATTACAAAGTCCTTACCTGAAAATGAATTCTTTTTCATTTTATTCACAGTTAAAAAATCTTTCGTGTTAGTAAACTCAGCTTAGTATTTTCACTTGCTACTCTCCAAAATTCTCATTTTGTAGCCACCCCCTCCCAAAAAAAGGTTTTCACCCTTAGTCATAATAAAACTCATTATATGAATTACTTTATATTCATTGTAAGAATATTTTAGCTAATAGTACTGTAACTATTAAAATTCAATGGCCATTAAGTCACAGACTCTGTTAAACATTTAGCTTATGTACCGGTTAAAGTGGGGAACTTTCATTAGCACAGTTGTGGGTATGAATTGAGAGCCTCAGTTTTTTGATCTGCCAGCAGTGACATATGCCAATTTCTCTAGTTAGTTTGGGAGTTTGGCTTCCTATCACATTAAACAGAGGTGGCACTTCTGGCCTACAATGTGACAGATGACCTTTCTGGAGATCATGGCACCTAATAGATCATTTAACGTGAGTAGCTCTGACACATGACCAAACTTCTTAAGCATTAGAAAAACTTCATGCAAGTCAATGCCATGTTGAAGTCTGCTGTCATTTCCAATGAGTGTCCACAACTGCCATTGGCAGCTTTGAGAATTGTTGCCAGTGATGCTGAGGACAGAGAGTCAAGCCACATTCCAGTAGAATGGTCCAAATCTATCTCAAGGGAAGAAATGATAACTAGAGGAGAAATCGAGGGATGCCAAAAGAGCATTTTTCTTTCCTCTTGACCTTATAGCACAATTGTTAAACTTGTGTTCATGCAATTAGAGACTTTAATTAGGAAATAAAATTAAAGTAAGATAGGATAGCTTACTGGTATTTGAAAAAAAGCATATATTCAGTAGAACATTGTTAGGGGAACAGTGAGATGACTAGCAAATCATTGCTGTGACTATAGTAATAGACATTTTACTCATTGTCATTTATATTTATTTAAATTTTTATTTTATATTGCAGTATGGTTGTTAACAATGTTGTGTTACTTTTCAGACGTACAGCAAAGTGATTCAGTTATACATATATCTATTCTTTTTCAAGTTCTTTTTCCATTTAGATTATTACAGAATACTGAGCAGACTTCCCTGTGCTGTACTGGAGGTCTTTGTTGGTAACCCATTTTAAATATAGTAGTGTATATATGTCAAGCCCAAACTCCCAGTCCCTCCCTCTTTCCAGCCTTTTCCCTTTGGTAACTATAAGTTTGTTTTTTAAGTCTGTGAATCTGTTTCTCTTTTGTAAATAAGCTCCTTTGTATCATTTTTTAAATATTCCACATACAATTGTCATTTATCCACTTAATAAATAGTTATTGAGTGCCAACATTGCGCCTAAAACTCAGCTAGGCTCTGGGGATTCAGGGAGCACAGACACTGTTCTGCCTTCATGGAACAGATACTGAAATGTGGGAGAGAACCATTAATTAAATAATCTCAAAAATTTTTGAAATTTCAGTTATGCTGATTGCAGAAGAGAAAGGCATGATGCTTTAAGGACTGAGCAAGGGAGGGCAAGGAAGGCTTCCCTGAGGGAGTTTGATGGTGAAATTTTGAGTTAGATATAGCAGGAGAGAAATGTAACAAATATTCTAGGAAGGGAGCCAAGGTCCTGTGAGGTGAGAGAGGTGGGTACATTCTCAGACTGGAAGAAAAGCAGTGTGGTCTGTTACCATGTGAGGCTAGAGAGGGATATGGAGATGAGGCTTGGAAAACCCTGGTAGGTTGTATTCAGGTACTTTTTTTTTCATCCCTAGAAAAACAGGAAGCTGCTACAGAATTTAAGCAGAAGGATGACTTGATCAGATTTAGTTCCAAAAAGATAATTCTGCCAGATGAAGAGTAGGCACTGGCGGGAGGTCAGAGCAGACTAGTTAGGAGGGTCTTCCAGTAGCTCTAATGAGCTCAAGTTTTCTTGAATGATAATAGTTGGGAGGAGAGGTGGAGATGGTGAGAAGTAGAGGAATTCTTGAGATGATTAGAAAGTAAATGGACTTGGTAATTGAATGAAAATGGAAGTAAAGAAAAAGGAGCTGTTAAGGATGACCAACACCCAGGTTTCTAGCCTTAAGTAACTGATGCCTTTCACTGAAGCTGGGAACGCTGGCAAAGGACCATATTTAGGGAGGATGTTTATGAGTTTGGTTTGAGACTGAAGTTTCCTCTTGAACTCTCTAGTATTTGGATCTAGCATTGAGAAGAAAAGTCTAAGTTAGAGATACAAAATATGAAACTAGGAGTCATCTGTGTACAAACAGTAATTGAAATTACTGTAGCAGACAGAATAATGGCCTTTCAAAGATGGACATGACATAGTTTCCAGAACCTGTGAACCTGTTATCTTATATAACAAAGTGAAAGTCACTCAGTCATGTCTGACTCATTGTGACCCCATGGACTATACAGTCCATGGAATTTCTCCAGGCCAGAATACTGGAGTGGTAGCCGTTCCCTTCTCCAGGATATCTTCCCAACCCAGATATCGAATCCATGTCTCCTGCACTGCAGGCAGATTCTTTACTAGCTGAGCCACAAGGGAAACCCAAAGGAGTTCATAACAAAGGGAAATGAAAATAACAGATGGAATTCAGCTGATTGTGCAATAGAGATTATCCTGGATTATCTAGGTGGACTTAATCACAAGGGTCCTTAAAAGTGGAGAAGTGTAGTAGAAGAGTCAGTTTCAGAGGGATGTGATGTGAGGAAGCCTTTGATCTGTCATTGCTGGCTTTTAAAATGGAAGAAGCCTTAGTCAAGGAGTAGGGGCAGTTCTTGAAGCTAGAAAAGGCAATCGAGTTGATTTTCCCCTAGAGTCTTCAGAAAGGAACATAGCCCTGATAAGACTTTGATTTTAGTCCATTGAGACCCATTTTGGAATTCTAATTTCTAAAACTGTAAAATAATAAATGTGTACTGTTTAAGCTGCCAAATTTGTTGTAATTAGAGCAACGATAGGAAAATACTACAGTTACCTTGAGAAAAGGTAAAGAGAGAGGGTCTAATGCTAAATCATGAAACTCTAATGCATAATGGTGATATAAAAAAAAAACTTACTGATAAGTCAGGGAAGAAAGAGGAAAGGAAAACTGGGAGAATTCAGGATTCTGGAAGCAAGAGGGGAGACTCTTTCTTAAAGTGATCAAACAGGATGAGATTTATTGGTTTGTGTGATAGGAGCTCACTGAAAACTTCAGAGACAGTTGTTTCATTGGAATGAGGGGAGCTGGGTCCAGATTAAGGTGAGATGTGGTGTTATTAGGAGGTGAAGAGCAAAGATAAAGACTAGGAGCAATGGTTCCAATAAGTTTACTTGCCCAGTGAAAGGAAAAAATTACAAAAATGTTACCTTGAAACAATATTTCTGAACTTTGGCTTTGCTGACATTTTGAATTGGGTAATTCTTTGTTGCTATAAATCTTGTGTGTTATGGGATGTTTAGTCTTATCTCTTGTTTCTGTCCACTAGGTGCCAGTAGTAATCTCCTCCCTTAGTTGCGACTGCTAAAAGATGTCTGCGCCATCGCCTTCTCCAAAAAGATGTCAGTAGCCATTGTTAAATGTCCCCTGGGGATGAGTGATAAAATGCTCCTGATTGAGAACCACTGTTTTGTACAGAACATAAAGAATCCCCTGAGTCTGATTTTGTCCAAGTACCTTGAACTTCCTTTTTATGAAGAGTAAAAGGTCATCAAATGAGTGGGACATTACTTGATTGGATCCTTCAAAGCTCACAGTGTAGATACACTTGATTGTTTTTATACCTACTCTGAACTGATGCAAGGTGAATTTGTGTAGGTGGTATTGTGCATGCTCTCATACGAGAATCTGATAAGCCTAGGGTGGACTCCAGTTATATACAAAACTTGTTTTAATTCTGTGCATGCCATTTAATCTAGATTGGTGACCAGATGATAATGGAACAGCATGGTTCCAGGAAACGGCCCTTTCCCTAGTATCATCTGCCAATTCTAATAGCGTTAGCTGAAATCTCAAAGCAAGTGCCCATTAAATCAAGATAAAATCTTTTACAATGTAAAAAAAAACAAAACAAAAAAACAGTGAGACAGTGTCTACATTCTAACATGGTCGATGAGCCCTTTCAGAAATTTATTGGGAAATGCAGTCTAAACCTTGTTTCAGAAGTTTGAAATAAAGGATTGCTTTTTTGGATTAGATGCATATGATGGGTCTCACAGGTATGAAAACTCTATTTCTCTTTCCACCAATCTCAAGATTTTGCTTGTTGGATTGGCTCTTTAGGTGTGCCTGAGATGCTGAATTATGTGAAATCTGATTGATTTTATTGCTTAAATAAGGCACTCTGTAGTTTGGGGAGAAAGATAAGGAGAAAGTCTTGTAAAGTAAATTAAAAGCCAACTTTCATGTTTGATCACACATGTAAAAGTGGAATAATTCAATAAATGAGACATACGCTTTATTAGAGGTCAGTGTTCCCATGGCGGTTATTAAGTTTTTAGTATTTTAATAAGAGTGCTTTCTTCCCAACCTCATTTTTCTATCTTTCTGGTGCTGCTTTAAAGTTTCAGTTCATGGAGAACATTCCATGCAGTTCAGTAGCTCAGATGTGTCTAACTCTTTTCAGCCCCATGGACTGCAGCAGGCCAGGCTTCCCTGTCCATCACCAACTCCTGGAGCTTGCTCAAACTCATATCCATCAAGTCGTTGATGCCATCCAACCATCTAATCCTCTATAGTCCCCTTCTTCTCCTGCCTTCAATCTTTCCCAGCATCAAGAACTTTTCCAGTGAGTCAGTTCTTTGCATCAAGTGGCCAAAGTTTTGGAGTTTCAGCTTCAGTATCAGTCCTTCCAAAGAATATTCAGGACTGATTTCCTTTAGGATTGACTGGTTGGATCTCCTTGCAGTGCAAGGGACTCTCAAGAGTCTTCTCCAGCAATACAGTTCAAAAGCATCACTTCTTCCAACCTCAGCTTTCTTTATGGTCCAACTCTCACCTACATACATGACTACTGGAAAAATCATAGTTTGACTAGATGGACTTTGCCAGCAAAGTAATGTCTTTGCTTTTTAATATGCTGTCTAGGTTTGTCATAGCTTTTCTTCCAAGGAGCAAGTGTCTTTTCATTTCATGGCTGAAGTCACCATCTGCAGTGATTTTGGAGCCCAAGAAAATAAAGTCTGTAATGTTTCCATTGTTTCTCCATCTACTTGCCATGAAGTGATGGGGCCAAATGCCATGATCTTAGTTTTCTGAGTGTTGAGTTTTAAGCCAAATTTCACTCTCCTCTTTCACTTTCATCAAGAGGTTTTTTAGTTCCTCTTCACTTTCTGCCAAAAGGGCGGTGTCATCTGCTTATCTGAGGTTATTGATATTTCTCCCGGCAATCTTGATTCCAGCTTGTGCTTCATCTAGTCCAGTGTTTCTCATGATGTACTTTACATTAAAGTTAAATAAGCATCGTGACTGTATAAAGCCTTGTCATATTCCTTTCCCAATTTGGAACCAGTCTTTTATCCCATGTCTGGTTCTAACAGTTGCTTCTTGTCCTACATACAGATTTCTCAGGAGGCAGGTCAGGTGGTCTGGTATTCCCATCTCTTGAAGAATTTTCCACGGTTTGTTGTGATCTACACAGTCAGAGGCTTTAGCATAGTCAATGAACCAGAAGTAGATGTTTTCCTGGAATTCTCTTACTTTTTTGACGATTCAATGTATGTTGGCAATTTGACCTCTAGTTCCTCTGCCTTTTCTAAATCCAGCTTGAATATTTGGAAGCTCTTGGTTCATGTACTATTGAAGCCTGGCTTAGAAAATTTAGAGCATTACTTTGCTAATGTGTGAGATGAGTGCAATTGTGTAACACTTTGGTATTGCCCTTCTTTGGGATTGGAGTGAAAACTGACATTTCCAGTCCTGTGACCACTGCTGCATTTTCCAAATTTGCTGGCATATTGAGTGCAGCACTTTCACAGCATTATCTTTTAGGATTTGAAATAGCTCAGCTTTAATTTCATCACTTCCACTAGCTTTGATCATAGTGATGCTTCCTAAGGCCCACTTGACTTCACACTCCATGATGTCTGACTCTAGGTGTGATCACACCATTATGGTTATCTGCGTTTTTAAGATCTTTTTTGTATAGTTCTTCTGTTATTTTTGATACCTCTTCATAGGCTGTGGGAACTAAGCCAGAAAGAGAAAGACAAAATCTACATAATATCACTTATATGTGGAGTCTTAAAAAAAAGTTGAATTCATAGAAACAGAGTGGGATGGTTGTTGCTAGAGGTTGGGGAAATGGATAGCTTTTGGTGAAAGAGTGTGCAGTTTCAGTCAAGTGGAAATCTAACGTACAGAATGATGACTATAGTTAGTAACATTCTGTTATATACCTGGAAATTGCTAAGAGAGTTAAGTCTGATATGTTCCCACTGCACATACTCTCTCTTGCTCTCTCTCTCTCTCTCTCTCACACACACACACACACACACACACACAAAATGGTAACTGTGAGGTGATGAATATGTTAATTAGATAATGAATGTGTTAATTAGATGATGAATATGCTAATTAGCTTGCAGTAATCATTTCACAATGTATATCAAAGCATCATGTTGTGCACTTTAAATATATATATATTATATTATATGATGTACTATGTAATATATACATTATAATGTTTTTGGCAATTATACCTTAGTTCAGTTCAGTTCAGTCACTCAGTTATGTCCAACTCTTTGGGACCCAATGGACTGCAGCACATCAGGGTTCCCTGTCTATCACCAATTCCCAGAGTTTGCTCAGACTCATGTCCATCAAGTCAGTGATGCCATTGAACCATCTCATTCTCTGTCATCCCCTTCTCCTCCTGCCTTCAATCTTTCCCAGCATTAGGATCTTTTCCAATGAATCAGTCCTTCCTGTCAGGTGGCCAGAGTATTGGAGTTTCAGCTTCAGCATCAGTCCTTCCAATGAATATTCAGGACTGATTTCCTTTATGATGGACTGGTTTGATCTTGCAGTCCAAGGGACTCTCAAGAGTCTTCAACATCACAGTTCAAAAGCATCAGTCATCTTCAGTGCTCAACTTTCTTTATAGTCCATTTCTCACATCCATACGTTTACTGGAAAAACCATAGCTTTGAGTAGATGGACCTTTGTTGGCAAAGTAATGTCCCTGCTTTTTAATATGCTATCCAGATTGATCACAGCTTTTCTTTCAAGGAGTAAACGCCTTTTAATTTCATGGCTGCAGTCACCATCTGCAATGATTTTGGAGCCCCCCAAAATAAAGTCTGTCACTCTTCTACTTGCCATGAGTGATGGGACTGGATGCCATGATCTTTGTTTTCTGAATGTTGAGCTTTAAGCCAGCTTTATCACTCTCCTCTTTTACTTTTATCAAGAGGCTTTTAGTTCCTCTTCACTTTTTGCCATAAGGGTGGTGTCATCTGCATATCTGAGGTTATTGATATTTTACCTGGCAATCTTGATTCCAGCTTGTCCTTCATCCAGACCAGCATTTCTCATGATGTGCTCAGCATACAATTTAAATAAGCAGAGTGACAGTATACAGCCTCGATGTACTCCTTTCCCTGTTTGGAACCAGTCTGTTGTTCTATGTCCAGTTCTCATTGTTGCTTCTTGACCTGCATTCAGATTTATTAAAAGTCAGGTCAAGTGGTCTGGTATTCCTATCTCTTGAATTTTCCACAGTTTGTCGTGATCCACACAGTCAGAGTTTGGCATAGTCGTTAAAGCAGAAGTAGATGTTTTTTGGAACTCTCTTGCTCTTTCGATGATCCAACAGATGTTGGCAATTTGACCTCTGGTTCGTCTGTCTTTTCTAAATCCAACTTGAACATTTGGAAGTTCTCGGTTCATGTACTGTTGAAGCCTGGATTGGAAAAATTTGAGCATTACTTTGCTAGCATGTGAGAAGAGTGAAATTGTGTGGTAATTTGAACATTCTTTGGCATTGTCTTTCTTAGGGATTGGAATGAAAACTGACCTTTCTTGTCCTGTGGCCACTGCTGAGTTTTCCAAATTTGCTGGCATATTGAGTGCAGCACTTTCACAGCATCATCTTTCAGGATTTGAAATAGCTCGACTGGAATTCCATCACCTCCACTAACTTTGTTCGTGGTGATGTTTCCTAAGGCTCACTTGACTTAACATTCCAGGATGTCTGGCTCTAGATGCGTGATCACACCATCGTCATTATCTGAGTCGTAAGATCTTTTCTGTATAGTTCTTCTCTATATTCTTGCTACCTCTTCTTAATATCTTCTGCTTCTATTAGGTTCATACCAGGTTTCTGTCCTTTATTCTGCCCATCTTTGTATGAAATTTTCCCTTGGTATCTCTAATTTTCTTGAAGAGATCTCTTATCTTTCCCCTTCTATTGTGTTCCTCTGTTTCTTTGCATTGATCACTGAGGAAGGTTTTCTTATTTCTCTTACTATTCTTTGGAACTTTGCATTCAAATGGATATGTCTTTCCTTTTCTCTTTTGACTTAACTATATTAGTAGTACAGGAATAGCTTATTATAAAAACCACTAACAATGAAGATAAAATAAAGGTCTTCTTTCATCAGCATGAGTATTTAGTTGCTTAGTCGTGTCCAGCTCTTTGCAACCCCATGGACTGTAGCCTGCTGTGATTCTCTGTCCATGGGATTATCCAGGCAAGAGTGGGTTGCCATTTCCTTCTCCAGGGTACTTTCCTGACTCAAAGATTGAGCCCACATCTTCCATCTCCTGCACTGCAGTGGGATTCTTTTCTGGCTGAGCCACCAGGGAAACCCATCTACTTTGATATATCTTCTTTCTAACTTTATTTCCCTTTCTAGACATTAAAAAATATGTTTGGGGTTTATCCTTATAAAACTTTTTGATCTACTGCCGGGGGCCAGCGTGAGGAACTCCACCCGTGGCAAAGGTCATGAGGAAGGAGGCTTGGCATACGCAAAGGCGTGATCAAGCCTCAGGAAATCTCCTGTTCCTGAGCATCTATCCCCCAAACCAGAGTCTGTTTTATGCTCTTGCCTACACCTCTGACTTTATGGGGGGCTCTCCCCCATAACCGTTTCTCTTGGAGAAGGAGTTAACCTACAGCTCCAGTTAATAAAAATTCTTGGGCATGACAAGAGTGTTTCAGCTTGCGAACTCCTTTGAAGGTTATCTCACCTGGCTATATAGGTTCGTCTGGCCACGTGTGATTGTTTACAGCCTCCCAACAGTGAGAGGCACGAGATGTTTTAGACTTACTAAAGGCAGATTCTTNCTCTTTCACTTTCATCAAGAGGCTTTTTAGTTCCTCTTCACTTTCTGCCATAAGGGTGGTGTCATCTGCATAGCTGAGGTTATTGATATTTCTCCCAGCAATCTTGATTCCAGCTTGTGCTTCTTCCAGCCCAGCATTTCTCATGATGTACTCTGCACAGAAGTTAAATTAGCAGGGTGACAATATACAGCCTTGATGTATTCCTTTTCCTATTGGAACCAGTCTGTTGATCCATGTCCAGTTCTAACTGTTGCTTCTGATCTGCATATAGGTTTCTCAAGAGGCAAGTCAGGTGGTTAGATATTCCCAACTTGGAGGAACAGTAAAACTGTGATAATCAACTTGACTGGGTGTGTCTGTGTGGGTGTTTCTGGATGAGATTAGCATTTCAATCCTCAGAGTGTAAAGCAGGTTGCCATCCCCAGTGCATGTGGGCTTAATCTAGTTTGTTGAGGGTTGAAAAGAACAAAAATATGGAAGGGAGAATTTTCTCTCTCTTCCTGACTTCATAAGCTGGGACACTGGTTTTCTCTTACCCTGGAACTGGAACTTACACCACCAGCTTTTATGATTCTCAGAACTTTGGACTCAATTTTTTTTTTTAAAAGACTTTCAAGATAAGAGAGCGAAAAACAAAAACCACAAAAACACCTCTGTATCCATACAATCTCAAGTTGGTGGTTAAAATGACAGATTTTTCCCTGTTTCTCACCCCAAAACTATATCATTTCATCTGAGGATATAAAATTCGGCAACTGAAGACCTTTCAGATTGTATTTAGAGGCTCATGCCAGGTCAATTTATTTTAACATGTATATGGCTAAATTGTCAGTAATAACCATGTCAGGGAAGAACTGTAGGAAAAATCAATATTCCTGCTGAGAGCTTTCAATAGTACTTAATGATTTTATGCATCTTTCACACAGACATGAAGAAGGCTCAATTAAAACAGAACATAGTAAGCAGGCTTTGCCTAAAAAGAGGCGGGGGTGGGGGGAACAATGACAAAACCACAAGATAAATAAGACCAGCAGAAAAAATCTTACTTTTAGTGGACAAGTAAGTAAGGTATATTGGAAATTTACAAATTTGATCATTGCAGGTCTGTGCTTGTTTCCTTGTTTGTAGCATAGTTATACCAAAGTACTTTCCTCCTAAGACTATGGTGAAGAGTCAATGAGGTAAACTAGCTGAAGCTAGCTTATAAGAAATGGTTCCTACACTTTTAGAAAATAAAGTTTAGTTGGGCTTCAGAGACCATCTTATAGAGATGGCCGCTTTGAACTTTATTTCTAGACTTCCCTCTGTCTCTTTCAGTGCCTTTAAAAGTGAAAACAATTTGATTGCACAGCATTGGGTCTTTTCAGCAACATTACACCCTTTCTCAATGACTCAGCTTCCTTGAAAATGGGACAGAAGCTACCATAGTGTTGAAGAAAGTGATGGAAAATTGGAAAGATCCATGGCAGGCTGGCAGAGGAAAGAGGTGGGGCCTTTCTTGAGATGGGTGGGATCTTTAAGCAGGTCCAGGCTTTTTCTCCCTTGGAGAGTTGTTTGGTGGTTTTCAGAGCAAATCCTGGATTGTGATTTGAGGATGGGGAGCTGAGCTTAGAGCTCCACCTTCTTCTAGTTCCTGAGAGGTTGTCTGTGGAGCTGAGTTCCTCTAGAAGCTTTTCCCATTGATTGGAATCTAGGAAAATGGTCTGGGCAGCCAATTGTATAAATTCTAGAATTTATTTAATAGTAGAGATGTTTAAGACAATAGATATAAACTGATCTCACTTTCCCTTCTTATATGTGAGGAGACTAAGGCTAGATTAATACACTGACTTGCCCAAGGGCACTTAACCTAGAAAATGGCAAAGCTGACACTGAAGTCCAGATTTCCTGACTCCACCTTGTGTACTTAAAGAAGACACCTGTGAAAGAAAGAGAGAAAGAAACTAGATTCACATTTCTCCATAGGTGCACCATACTAAAATTTCACATCATAAATAATAATGACATCTGTCGGTTATCAAATGTTTACTATGTGCTTATCACTTTATGCATATATCTAACTTTATCCTCATAACACCATCATGAGGTAGGCACTATTGTTATGCCCATTTTATAGATGAAGGAATTGAGGCTTGGAGAGGTTTAGCAAATTGGTCAGCATCATGCAGTTAACAAGCAATAGAGTCAAGTCTAGAATAATGAGTATTGGCAAATCATGTTTCACATGACATTAAGGGCACCTAAGAGTCTCAGGGAGAGCCCTGGTCACTTCTCCACTCTTAAGTTTTAGTTTACACATTTTAAAAGTGCAACAGATGAGCTCTAAGATCCATGAATGAGTTGAAAGCAAAAGTTGCTCAGTTGTGTCTGACTCTTTGCAACCCCATGGACTATGCAGTCCATGGAATTCTCCAGGCCAAAATAATAGAGTGGGTTCCCTTCTCCAGGGGATCTTCTCAACCCAGGAAAGGCCCAAACCCAGGTCTCCCACATTACAGGTAGATTCTTTACCAGCTGAGCTCCTAGAGGAGCCCAAAGACTGGCTTGTCAGGAATGAAATGAATCAATTATTGTTCCGTTACTTTATTTTTCCTGGTGTTTTGACTGCACAAAAGACTTTTCTAACTGAAGTCAGAGAATAAGTATGCAAGGTTTTAATTCCTGATAATATGAGGGTTAAATGGTGTGGCAGCTAGTGCTGAAAGCCTTGCTGACTCTTTCTCAGGTAGTCACATGTCTCCCAGGACAGCCTTTCTAGGCCTCCTCCCACTCCGTTATTTCAGGTTGATGGATGGTGATATTATCATATTCCTGCTTAAGTATCTTGGTGCCTCCATTTTTTCTAGATTAAATGAGGTTTTAATAAGGCTTATGGGATGATTCTTTGTCGTTAAAACAACAAATGGATTGAAAACAGCCTTCTGTCTCTTTGGAACCCACCACCATCAGTGGACCATAATCCAGCTGGTGATGAAACAACAGAAAGCCATGAAGCTATCAAAGAGTGGGAAAAGTGTAAAGTTCCCTGTGACCTGTCACTGGGAGTAGAGAATCTCAGATGTTTTGGAGAATACATTCAAATCCCTGGCTGTTTGACTTTCTAGAACAAATTTTTATAAATGTGCAGTGGGATTGGATCAGGGCTATGGTATGTCTTGAAAAACATTCCTACTTTGATGTTTTTTACTATATCACTGGTTGAGAGGCCAGAAAAGTAGTAGATTGCATGTTTATTTTCCTGTGGAAACTATGGCAATAAGTAGCATACGCATTTAAAATTTTAGAACTAAAGAGTTTTAGTTCACCAGAAAAAAGTGGAGTTAGAACATGGCTGTCCCTAGCCAGGGATGCTAATCTGGAGCTAGGAATTCTGATCTAGTCTGTGAAGCTGTCTAGGCAGCAGGAATCGGAATATTAGGTCCTGGGGGCTGGACTCACACGTTGCCTGGAGCAGACCCCCACCAAAGGAAGCAAGATCAACATCAAAAGCAAAGAAGAATTCCACTTCTTGTATCTCACCCCACTTATAAAAATGATTTAGATCAATACCGACGCTATCATGAGAAAAATATGTCTTTCAACAAACCACTATTTGAAACTTACAATAAATGACTACAGTGAAGATGTTGAATTCAGCTCAGTTTAGGAAATTAACTAATGAGAGCAACAGAGACCACAGGAAATGATACAGTTTTGAAACTGGCAGGAGTTGAGATGGAGATTATAGTAAATTATGTGCAGAAGCGGGGTTAGCTACTCCATTCAGAATAGACATAGAGAAGCCTCAAACTTCAAAAAGCTTTCTCTCATCCTCATTTTTTTTGATGGCTGGTTGTGTGATCTGGGCAAGCTTCTTCTCTAAAGGGACTTAAGTTTCTCCATCTATAAAATGGGGAATTTGGCTGGCTCATCAAAGTTCCTTCTGCTTCTCACTTATTTTTAGATTTGCTACCATGAGTGTTTGCTAGCAGAAATAGGAGCAGTAATCATTTTATTTACTACATATTTTTATTTATTTATGAATAAAATAAATTTATTTATTTTCAGAGAATAGACTCTTTCCTATCCACTTAAGTTCATGGCTCTCCCTCTCTCATCCCTGGACTCCAGAGTGTTTGTGGCTGGTATCCTTAATTGATACCTGTCAATATTCTGAATGGCTGTTGTTAACTTGAAGGGCAAGATTTGTACTTTATTTCATTTTGTATCCTGGATACATAGCACAATAATTGCAGTTAGTACCTAGTACCACTACTATTGCTAACAACGATAAAAAATTATAATAACAATAGTAATAGTTACTATGTATTTAGTACTTACTCCTGTGGTAAACATTGTGCAAAATATTCAATATACATGATCTTATTTAGGTCCCATGAGAGAAGAAACAGAGAGATTGACTAACATGCCTAAGGTCACAGAACCAGTAACTGGCAGAGTCAGTATTTGACATGTAACCCAAGTCTGTATGTATCCAAAGCCATGATCTTGCCCACCATAGTATGCTGCCTACCTCCAAATTTTTCATCTTCTATAGATGAGAAGAAACCTTAACCTGAAAATTCAAAAAGTAAGAATAGAAGCATATTATTTAGATATATAGAGGGGAACAATAAAATAAAAAACCAAACAGCTAAAATACTTGAGAATGGTTGTTTTTGAGAAGGAGGTGAGACTGGAATAGTATCAGTTCAGTTCAGTTCAGTTCACTTGCTCAGTTGTGTCAGNAGAAGAAACCTTAACCTGAAAATTCAAAAAGTAAGAATAGAAGCATATTATTTAGATATATAGAGGGGAACAATAAAATAAAAAACCAAACAGCTAAAATACTTGAGAATGGTTGTTTTTGAGAAGGAGGTGAGACTGGAATAGTATCAGTTCAGTTCAGTTCAGTTCACTTGCTCAGTTGTGTCAGACTCTTTGTGACCCCATGAATTGCAGCACACCAGGCCTCCCTATCCATCACCAACTCCCAGAGTTCACTCAGACTCACGTCCATCAGGTTGGTGATGCCATCCAGCCATCTCATCCTCGGTCATCCCCTTCTCATCCTGCCCCCAATCCCTCCCAGCATCAGAGTCTTTTCCAATGAGTCAACTCTTCACACAAGGTGGCTAAAGTACTGGAGTTTCAGCTTTATCATCATTCCTTCCAATGAACACCCAGGACTGATCTCCTTTAGAATGGACTAGTTGGATCTCCTTGCAGTCCAAGGAACTCTCAAGAGTCTTCTCCAATACCACAGTTCAAAAGCATCAATTCTTCGGCGCTCAGCCTTCTTCACAGTCCAACTCTCACAGCCATACATGACCACTGGAAAAACCATAGCCTTGACTAGACGGAAGAGTATAGAAGAATGCTAGTTTTTGGTAATAAGTCTCAAGAAATGATGTGAGTCTGTAAATTATGTAAGAATCTAATTTTGATGAAAATTTAAATTTGAAAACAAAAGAAATTTGATATACCAATTTAAAAAGCAAATGGGGAAATAGGAAATGGGAGTCAGACTGGGGAGACAGGACCTGTCATTTTATACAGAGCATTGCACACTCAGAATAATTGAAAGGAGAAATCTGGGAGCCTTTGGGTGATGGGCAGTTCACTATAGATGTGGCATAGTTTTCTGCAGTACCACTATTCAGTGTAAATCTAATTAAACCACATATGTAATTTAACTTTTTTGGAAGCCACATTAAAGTAAATAAAAGGAAATAAAACAATTTTAATAATGCATTTGTAAAACCAATATTGTCAAATTGTGATCTTTTCAACATATAATAAATATAAAAATTATTATTGAGAAAAAAACAGCTGCTAATAATCATCCTTAAACTTCCTGCTAGACATCTTAGAAACTCTTGGTTTGGCCATCTCATTTATGGATTTTTTTCAATGGTACTCCAAAGACATTTCAGCTGGAGAGGATAGTCCTGGATGTATTCTGAAAGTAAATGTTTAGTATGTGTATTTTTTTTTTAAGTTGTAAGTGAAAAAAATTAAGCTAGTTTAAGTAAAGGAATAGTATGGGGGAGGTCTAGTTCCAGGTAACTCTGGATCCAGGTGACTTAGTCGTGACATTTCTTGCTTGATCCTCTCTTATCTTCAGTTCAGGTCACTTCAGTTGCTCAGTCATGTCCAACTCTTTGCGACCCCATGAATCGCAGCACGCCAGGCCTCCCTGNGGCCTCCAGACAGCCATTTTGCCTTTTTGCATTTCTTTTCCACGGGGATGGTCTTGATCCCTGTCTCCTGTACAATGTCACAAACCTCCATCCATAGTTCATCAGGCACCCTATCTATCAGATCTAGGTCCTTAAATCTATTTCTCACTTCCACTGTATAATCATAAGGCATTTGATCTTAGTTCTGCTTTATTTGCCTTTTTCCCTAGCAGGGTCTCTTTCTGTGGCAGAGAACATTGCTCCAAGAGTTCCAAGCTTTCAGAATCCATATGATTTAAGGTTCTAAAAGAAATATCTTTCCTGACAATCTGTCAAAAATCCTAGGGAGGACATCACCTTATCTGGCTTGGGAAATGTTAAATGTGTGAAGGTCCTCTGGAGAAGGAAATGGCAATCCACTCCAGTACTCTTGCCTGGAAAATCCCATGGATGGAGAAATGTGGTAGGCTACAGTCCATGGGGTCGCAAAGAGTCGGACACGACTGAGCGACTTCACTTGGTCACTCACTAGAGAAGAGGAAGCATTCTAACTGGCAAGGCCTATGTAATGTGACCTCCCTTGTGACTTGAGAGGATGAAGCCTCAGCCAAACCATGTGAGCTGAATTAGAAGAGAATGAAAGGGGAGGGTAATTCTCCAAATGGAAGGATGACGCAGATAAATATCATAGGTCCTCTCTAAAATCTCCAACTTCTTCATTGTTTTAACAAACAGTGTTCTTTCAACTGCACCGGAAAGAGCATTGGGCTGATGTAAAGGACAACATGATTCTCGTTCCCTTTCTGCCTCTGAATAAGTATGGAGCCTCAGACAAATCATTTCTCCTCTTTTGGTTTTAGTTCCTTTACTGGTAAAAATGCAAGGTAGAATGATTTGTTCTTTCTGAACTTTTCCCACTCTGGCATCCTAAGTGCTAGTGATGATGATCATATCCTCTGAATAGCAAAAAACGTCAGTTCCTGGTTTTAATACAGATTGATGATTTCATACTTTCTTTCAAAAGTCTAGTTATTATCTACAGTAAATTAATGCATCCTTCTCATTTCTGACATCTCTGCAGCACACAATTGAAGACGTTAGATCTACCGTGGTGAGCTATTCTATGAAAATGGTGCAAGGGATGTATTCTTAGTTTTCTGTCCTTTAATAAAAAAGCTTTTGTGTGGTTAATGTGAGCTCCACAGGGACAGTAATCATATTGTCTTGTTCAATGCTGAACCTCCTATGCCTAGCTTAGTCCTTGATGTGTAATCTATACTTAGAAAATATTTGTTGAAAGACTAAAGTGTAAAAAAATGAAGATATAAAATTTCTTAAAGCTTATGCATAGTACAGACTTCTTGAATGTGAGAGATTGTATTATATATAACCAAAATAAATATTTTAGATAGGAATAAGACAAATAGTAAATGACAGCAATGAGGTTGAACCCAGTTAGCCCAAGTATACAGTTCAGTAAGTTTGTAGCTCTATTATATTGCTTTCAGTGGACCTCAAAGGTGAAAGTCCAATACTTCTGGCCCTTATGATTGATGGTCTCCTTTCTAACACCCCAGACAGATTCTGCTATTGAAAAGCAAATTGAAAGTTTCTATACATCTTTTGCCTTTTATGTCTATCTAATTGTAGCATGTTTTCTTATGAAAGTGTCATTTTTTGATCATTTGTCATTACAGTCATGCTGATCCATTCTTTAGGGAGAGTTTGGCTCCTGTTATCTTTCGCGTTTATTCCAAATTTTGTTCTTTATGTGAAGGTTCTTTATGTGAAATATCATGGCTTGGTTGCTTCTTAAAAATATGGCTTTTTCCATGTCACTTTCTTAATCAAGAATTAAGTTTTCAGTTTTGGCTTTTAGCTCCTCCTCTCTCGGTCTCAATTCACCTCTCAAATTTCATTTCCCAGTACTCTGCCTGAGGATCTCTGGTCTAGATGGCCCAGTCATTTTACGTATCATCTAACGTGTACCTCATTATGAGCTCTTCTTGCCTTAAATCTACCTACCAGTCCAAGGCCTATCCGTCATCCAGTGCTTTGATTAAAATCCATATTATCCTTTAAGTAAGTAAAATGAAGTCGCCCAGTCATGTACAACTCTTTGCAACCCCATGGACTGTAGCCCACCAGGCTTCTCTCTCCATNTCTTCTTGCCTTAAATCTACCTACCAGTCCAAGGCCTATCCGTCATCCAGTGCTTTGATTAAAATCCATATTATCCTTTAAGTAAGTAAAATGAAGTCGCCCAGTCATGTACAACTCTTTGCAACCCCATGGACTGTAGCCCACCAGGCTTCTCTCTCCATGCAAGAATACTGGAGTGGGTTGCCATTTCCTTCTCCAGCAGATCTTCCTGACCCAGGGATTGAACCCAGGTCTCCTGCATTGCAGGCAGACGCTTTAACCTCTGAGACACCAGGGAAACCCATATTATCCTTTAAGATTTCTCAAAGTATAACCTAGAAATTTTATTTACTTAAATTTTTATATCATTTATGGACTGAAACCATCATTTCTCATATTGCTCTGAAGAACACTCTTCAGACTGGAAAAAAAATGTTCCATGGTAAAAGTGGTTTGAGAAATTTTACTGTCTATGGAAAACAATTTGGAAAATAATACATCTCACTGGCAGGGATTAAATGTAATTCTTTCTTTTTTTATACTCAGTGGCTCATATATTGCTTGTCCCATAAGCATTTAACAAATGTAGAATAACTGCTGCTAAGTCACTTCAGTCGTGTCCGACTCTGTGCAACCCCACAGATGGCAGCCCACCAGGCTCCTCCGTCCACAGGATTCTGCAGGCAAGAACACTGGAGCGAGTTGCCATTTCCTTCTCCCCGTAGAATAACAAGTGATTGCTGAAAACTTTGCCCTTCATTGTGTGTTAGGTTAGATTAATTTCCTTTAGGTTTCGTATTTGAATCTTATTTCACCAGGGAGCTGGAAAAAATTAAGGACAGTGTTATTCTTGCAAGTTTGTATTTTTTGCAATATTTAGTTCAAGACTTGTTGTCTGCATGATAATAAATAAAAACTTGTATTGTTCTAACTTGACCATTTGAACCAATCTGTATCAGGATAGTGCAATCAGTTTTATTTTGACAGTTGGAATTTGGTATAACACTTTTGATTACTATTCCATTTTCCAGAATTTGCTCTGAAGCAGCTATTTCAATATTGCATTTGGCTGAATACTTGGAGGTCCTTTCCTCTAACTAAAGGCTTCCCTGGGGGCTCAGTCAAAAGAGTCTCCCTGCAATGTGGGTGACTTGGATTTGATCTCTGGGTTGGGAAGATCCCCTGGAGATGGAAACGGCAACCCACTCCAGAATTCTTGCTTGGAGAATCACATGGACAGAGGAGCCTGGTGGGCTACAGTCCGTGGGATCACAAAGAGTCGGACATGACTGAGTGACTAACTTTCACTTTCTCTAACTTATTGTAACAAGTGTATTCATTTTATTTCTACTCTTACAAATCTGTTAAGCTTGGACATATGTGATCAATATGAGAAAAATGATGCACTGACTAGGTCTTTCAGCCTGGCTTTGTATAAACCAGTGAATGTTTTTATACTCCTGAAAGCATTCTATAGAAAGGATTTATAAATAAGAAATTTAGATTTCTAAGACCGAATGCCAAGGAATTTGATAGGAATTTTTGGCAGAGAGTTTTCTCTAAAAACCTCTAACCATCACCCTTAAGAGTACCCTTTTGAATTGGAAGCAGGGTTTTCCATAAGAATTCACGTATTTATAGCCAGTTTTCTTCGGCTTGTGTTCCTGTGGCTGTGTGCTATAGCTCTAGACTATGATGCAGTATATTTCAATTTGATTTTTATAGTCTCAGATTCATTATTTGCTTGTCTGATTTATAGTACCTGGTATAATTAATTTCAATAAATTCTATTATTCCTAATGATTATCTAATAAATATTCCAACGAGTCTAAAAGCTAAAATTTTGTTTCAATAAATTTCTAACAATTGTCATTAATTTATACTATTATATAGCCTTAGAACAGAGAAGGCAATGGCACCTCTCTCCAGTACTCTTGCCTGAAAAATCCCGTGGACGGAGGAGCCTGGTAGGCTGCGGTCCATGGGGTCGCTAAGAGTCGGACACGACTGAGCGACTTCACTTTCACTTTTCACTTTCATGCACTGGAGAAGGAAATGGCAACCCACTCCAGTGTTCTTGACGGGAGAATCCCAGGGATGGGGGAACATGGTGGGCTGCCGTCTATGGGGTCGCACAGAGTCGGACACGAATGAAGTGACTTAGCATAGCCTTAGGAAATCCAGGAAGATGGACATTTTCAAATAAATCGGTTAAGTAACTGTGACTATCCTAGTCTAGAGAACTAACTCACAAGAGGATAGTTTCCAGAAGACAAAATCACGCTCTCTTCCAAGATTAACAAGACAAGTTCTCTAGCTCTTTGTCTCTTCAGAATGGAAGGCACAGGTATGATCTCATAATGAGCTGACCATTTTATAATAATTTCCTTTGTGAAGCTTCACAGGAGAACATTATGTATGGGAAAACTTTATTTATTTTCTCTAACAATCTCTCTGAAAGCGCTCAGACTCCGAAGCTTCAGTTTTCAACCAAAAGGACAATTAAACGTGGTGTACATATACTATATCCCTGGCATTCATCAAAGTCTTTCTTCTGCCATGGACTTCTTCCCAATTTACATCTCTGGCACCTCCTCCAAATTCTCCACTTTTACTTTTTAACTAAATGTTTAAGCCTTTTGTAACATATTAGTGGCAATATAAACCATTAGTTGGTACCTCACTAGGGCTTTGAGACTGCATGTTCATCTGACCACAACATTTATGAATGGTTGACAACAAAAATTCTAAAGTTCTGCTTACATTTGAAAAAACTGACACCATTAATTTTTCACCTAGGAGCAAAGAGGTTCCATTTCCTTATGGAGTTTTGAGGGATTTGATCCAAACACCACACAGATAAACAACTGAGGATAAGCAGTATCATCTCTAACATTGGATTTGTCTTTTATCCCTTTGACAAAAGATGTTCAGTGTTCTGGGCAACCCTGCTTTACTGCAAAGGAAAGCACTTCTGGAGACAGGAGACCAGCCTCTTTATGAGAGCTCCTGACTTCTGATGACATAAAATTGGTTAGTGGAGAACCGTGCATAGCAGCTATTGCCACAATATTTTATTGCTAGTTTTATTGCTAGTTAATTTCATTGGCTTCCTTAGCTTCTTGCAGGCAGTGAGCAGGCATAGGACTTCACACTTGCACAAGCAACTGTGATAGGTTATTATTTTTTTCTTTGAGATGTGTGTGTGTGTGTGTATGTGTGTGTGTGTGTGTGTGTGTGTATTAGGTAGAGAAATGGGATGAGCTACAGTCTTAGTCTGCTCAGGCTGCTGTGACAGAATACTATAGACTGGTTGACTTATAAACAATAGAAATTTGTTTGTCACAGTTCTGTAGGTTGGGAAGTCTCAGATCAAGGTGTCAGCAGATATGGTATCTGATGAGAGCACACTTCTCAGTTTATAGCTGGCCCTCTTCTGTCTGGGTCCTTACATGGTAGAGGGGCAAGGGAGCTCTCTGGGGCTTAAAAGGGTACCAGTCCCACCTGTGGATTCCACCCTCTTGACTTAACCACCTCAAAAAGGCCCCACCTCCAAATACCATCACACTGGAGGTTAGGATTTCAGCACATGAATTTTAGTGCACTTAAGCCTGCAGATCACAGCAGTAACCTTTTACACAAACAGCTCACACTGAAGCCTTTGATGATAGTGACAACATTTAAATAGAACTTTATAATTAAAGAGTACTTTCACTAAGATTTTAACATTTGTTTCTGATACCAGCTTTGTATTCAGGATACTTTGAGGTAGGGGCCAAATGCCTTCATACGGTTTAAGAGGTTTCATGAATAGAGAAGAAAAGAGATTTTTCTTGGCCATCCCCTTTAGGTGATTCCTGGAAAGTGCTTTGGTATTGGCTAAGGTCACAGATCTAACTTGGACCAAAGACTGTGGCCAATGCATTGCCATATGATAAACATTAACAGGATTACATTCCATCTTTGTGTCAAAGTCTTAGGGTCCCTTTCTAGAACAAGATGGTAGAAGGGGAACTGGAATAGAAATCCTGGGCAAAGACAGCAGCCAGCACAACCATAAACATAATCTCCCCAGGTCTAAGTATGCTCAAGAATTCAAAAGAAAAGCCCTATCATGCATCATTGTTCTCTACTGGAAGTGGTGTCATTCATAAACAGGTGTTCATGTTGACATTTTTAATGTTTCAGTGTGCATCATTTCTGCCTTCATGGATTGAAGGCCTGTTTGGGAAGTGAATCTTGCTTCCATCTGTTTTTTTCCCCCTTCCTTCATCCAGACAATCCACATTTTGTTGAACCACCTTGGCTTCCAAACTCAGAATAACTAAAAGTTAGTTAGATGAGTCCTATCCAAAAAGGATTAGGATGGGTTAATGCATGGAGGCAACCATTAGAATAGGGAGAAATTGTGAGAGAGTCATCTCCTGATTTATCATTGTCCAGTTCAGTTCAGTCGCTCAGTCGTATCCGACTCTGTGACCCCATGAATCGTAGCACGCCAGGCTTCCCTGTCCATCACCAACTCCCGGAGTTCACTCAGACTCGCGTCCATCGAGTCAGTGATACCATCCAGCCATCTCATCCTCTGTCATCCCCTTTTCCTCCTGCCCCCAGTCCCTCCAAGCATCAGAGTCTTTTCCAATGAGTCAACTCTTCGCACAAGGTGGCCAAAGTACTGGAGTTTCAGCTTTAGCATCATTCCTCCCAAAGAAATCCCAGGGCTGATCTCCTTCACAATGGACTGGTTGGATCTCCTTGCAGTGCAAGAGACTCTCAAGAGTCTTCTTTAACACCACAGTTCATTATTACCAATCCTGAAAAGTATATTTTACTTCTCTAAGCCTTAGGTTTCCCTTCCTCCTGTGCTATTTGGGATTTTTTTTTCTTCTGTGATGACATTGCCTTTTTAGGTTTCAAGTTAAAAACAGAACTAAATTTTGGTGCTGGCATTAGATGCCTTTTCCCCCTTCCCCAGTGCCATCAAATTAACTTTAGGTTAGAAAGACCTCCAGGGATGGATCAAGGTGTTTTCTGACAAGCCCAGCTTTTGCTGCCATGAGTGAGCCTGGGAGAGTTTGGGCGTGGGAGTTCCGCCTCTATTCCTTGTGGGAATAACTATTTCTATATTTACACGAGAAATTCAGGCTGCCATCCTGTGTGTCCTCAGCTAAGGAGCTGTTCCTAGAATGCTGATTAGCGTGAATAAAAAAATCACTCTTAGGAGGAAAGAACAGATATCTATTATCCATATTCTCTTTCCATCTGTTACTACTTGAATACCCTCTCCAGATCCTAATAGCAAAGGCAAAAAAGAGGAGGAAAATGAGGGAACTATCACCATCATCACTATATATTGGGCTGGCCAAAAAGTTCATCCATGGTTTTCTATAACACCTGATATTCTTATATTAAGTATGTAGCATGTGCCAGATCTAACCC
This sequence comes from Neotragus moschatus, assembly GCA_006410615.1. Lineage (NCBI taxonomy): Eukaryota > Metazoa > Chordata > Mammalia > Artiodactyla > Bovidae > Neotragus > Neotragus moschatus. Next base: position 542,640 of record SJYA01001175.1, on the reverse strand, counting down.
GAGGATAAATGTATGATGTGGTATCATCTCCATTATCCAGGTGAGGAAGATGAAGAGATTATATAACTTGTCTCGGTTACATAAGTTGCTGTTACTGGGGCTAGCATTTGAACTTATCTGACTCACCTCTTTACTTCTGTGACATTCCGTCTCTCGTATCTCAGGGGAGGAAGGGCTTTTAGAGATCTTAGAGATCTTGTAATAGTATCCTAATCATGGAGAGGTGCACAATTTATCTTTAATTGAATGAGTTAATTCTCATGGTGAGAGAATTGAAGCAATATATATATACGTGTATATATATATACACGTATATATATATCCCTAGGTAATGTGTGAGAAAATGAGGATTCCTGGGCTTCACTTCCTGGAGATGTAGATTCTGAAAGTCCTGGGACAGGAATAAGAGTTAGATACAGAGAAATCTGGACACATATTTACTCGTCAGGGATTCTGGTACAGATACAGATGATCACTGGATTAATCTTGAGAAAAGCTGCATTGGCTTATCCATGTTATGTTGTCATTTGTTCTGAACTCATTCTCTGTTGGATCAAATTGTTGATCCAACTCAAATCTGTTGGATCACACACACAGGCCTAAGGAGAAGGGATGGAAAAAGAAGGAAAACTATGAAAAGATAACGAGACCATTAGGAGAAAGGAATGTCTCACTGGAGTAGACTGAGTCATCAGCCATATATTTTTCTTTTAGCCCAATGACCGTTTCACCATGCAGTCCAGATATGTATAGCTTCTTGTTTCAATGAGTCTCAAAGGTGCTGCTCAGTTCTGGTCGTTTCTGGGCCACAGACTGGAGTTCAACTTTAGCCAGCTTTCTTATAAATATTACTTTTGATCTCTGAAAATGATATGATGGATCCACACAGTCATTACCACTCTAGTCAAAAAGTTTCAGAAGATGCCTTTCTAATGGGGAGTCGGGAGTACTGCCCTGCAGTGAAGTGAAGTGAAGGAGAACCTTCATGCTTCTCTGTCTCTCCTGCAGAAACCCCTGGAGCTACCCTAACTCCCTTCTTCCTCTCTTTATAGCGAACCGAAGTGCTCCTTTTATAAATGGGAAACAAAACGTCTCTGTGTTAGAATCATCATCTAGAATGTGAGCTCCAGGAAGATGGGAATTTGGTGGGTTTTTATTGTGCTGATGTCTTCTCAGTGCCTAGAGTGGTGCCTGACCTCGAGTAGGTGTTCCATCAATCACTGATGGACAGAATACATGTGTGAAGGAACTCTCCAATGGCTCTGTCACTTGTAGAATAAAAGCCACCTTTCTTAAAATGGCCTTCAAGCCCCTTCCTTCCTTTTGTCTTCAGTTCGCTCTCCCTGTCTTGCTTTGGTTCAGCCTTCTCTCATTTCTCTGAGTCTATCAACAGCCTTCCTGCCTCTAGGCTTCTTGGCTGCTGTTCCTTCATATGGAACTCGCTGCGCTACACTCTTACCTGAAAGCCACTTTCTCTTCCTTCAGGTCTCAGCTTGATTATCATTGCCTTGGAGAGGTCTTCTTTGCCTTCTTTCTCCTGTCTAAAGTAGGTTCTCCCTATTTTCCTTCCTGGGCTTCCCTGGTGGCTCAGTGGTAAAGAATCTGCCTGCCAGTGCAGGAGACGCAGGTTTGATTTCTGCTCCCAGAAGGAAACAACCCTCTCCAGTATTCTTGCCTGGGAAATCCTATGGACCGAAGAGCCTGGCAGGCTACCCAGTCCATGGGGTTGCAAAATAGTCGAATAAGACTTAGTGGTTAAACAACAGCAATTTTCCTTCTTAGCATTTCTTCTTTTTTGGCTCTGAACACAGCTTGTCCTTATTTGACTCCTCACTAGGTCATTGTCCATCTCTCCCACTGGACAAGGGGCTCCATTAGGGCAAGAGCCTTTATATTTACCTCCCTTCTGTATACTCAGGGACTGGCAGAAGGTCAGGCACAGGAAAGACTGCATAAATAAATATTTGTTGAGTGAGCAGACACATTTTTAGCTGCAGAAACCTCCAGCTGAAATAATTGAAGTCACAGCTAGGAATATTGGTATCCTGCATTGATGAGAATGAAGCCAAACCCTGGGCTAACCCAGATTTGCTAAAGGGCAAAGGGCGAGCCTGTCATTGTGTGAGGATGTCAGAAATGATGGAGTTGGTGCAGACATGACAACTGACCGGTCCTGCTGGTAATTAGTAGCCTCGGGCTGAGCTTGTAGCAAGTGTGGGCGGGAAATAACACGTAACCACCCAATTAAAAGGCAGTGTGAGCTTAAATTTAGAAGCTGTCTGTGGCCATGCCATGGAAACCATGCTGAGGACAGTCAGGCATACGGCTCTGCTCCAAGGGCTGTTCTTGCATGTCAGAGAGATAATTAAAGACACTGTGACTCTGCACATTTGGAAATTATGTCCAGTGCCTCTCCTGTCCTGATCAGATGAGAACACCATGAATTAGAGTCTGGGCCACTGCACAGGAGATTCTGGGTCAGAAATTATTTAAACCCCTCCTATTTGAAAGGGAAAAGAACATTTTTTTTTATTGATGCTGATAGATAAGATACACAAAGTGTATCACTACTCTGAGCTGGGAATTGGGGGATCTCTGTTTGTGAGCTCCCTCATCCACTTAAAGTCTTCACAACCTTGGGCAAGACTCTCAGGCTCTTTGAGAATCACTTTGATACACTGAGATAGTTAATATTTTTTGATTAGAAATGGCAAAAAATTTGACTGGTTTTTAGGTGAAAAGGGTCTTAATTGGTTCCTATAACTAAGGACTGATGGTGGAATGTGCTTTCAGCCTAGCTGGAGCATAAACAGTTGACCAGGACTTGATTTCTCCTTATGGTCTCTTGGCCCATTTTCACTCTTGGCTCTGTTCTCATACCTGCTTTTCCCTGGTGATGAGATGGCTAGAGCCGCTCTGGCCTGTATCTTTTTAGCTAGTCTCTTTTCCATGAATTCTACACACACCCTGAAATTCTCTCTTATTGGACCAATAGTCATAATGATTGATCTCCACTTGTGTAAGCAAAAAGTCCTCTACCCCTCCATAGAGATGCCAAAGTCACTTGGAGTTTGGCCCCTGGATTTTCATAGCACTAAAAGCATACCCCAGAAGGCTAGCTGCCCCTTGTATACTTGAAACTCTTTAGTCAAAATCCATAGAGAAGGGGTCAGCAGTCAAATAGGGCATATCCAAATGGGGCTCATAGCATTTCTTCTCAGGATTCACTGAGTTCCAACAGCAGGTTTCTTGCTGATTTCCACCATGTTACAGGTGATGGATGAAATTCTCACGGCAATATGGTGGAGTAGTTCAGAGAGCATGCTCTGGTGTTGCACAGACCTAGGTTCAAATTTTGAGTGTCTCACTTAGTAGTTATAAAGCTCCTGACAAGTTGCTTAGTATTTCCCAGCTCTGTTTTTCTATCTGGCAAAGCAAACAAAAGAGCCCCGATCCACTAACTGTGTTGTTATGGGGATGGATTGGTGGTGGTGGTAGTTTAGTAGCTACATCGTGTCCAGCTCTTGTGACCCCGGGCACTGTAACCTACATTCTCTTCTGTCCATGGGATTTCCCAGCGAGAATACTGGAGTGATTTGCCGTTTCCTTCTCCAGGGGAATCTTCCTGATACAGGGGTTGAACCCATGTCTCCTTCACTGAAGGTGGATTCTTTACCACTGAGCCGCCAGTGAAGCCCAAGGAGAGGATTAAGTGACATAATTTGGAAAAGTGCCTTACACACATAGCAAACATATACAATAAGAATGAAATGTTATTTATTTAGGTGTGTTTGTGTGTATAAAACCTAGTTTTGCAAGATTCCATTCAGGGAATTTGCATAAGTCTTCATCATTCTCTTATATTCAAGAAAACGTATCAAGGTGCAGAATTACAGGGATAACCTTGAATGTGCTATCTTTAACAAATTTGTGTCTCTTTGTGTTAGTTACAGTTTTGTGGTGACACACCCCTAACTGGACTGTTTCATGTCAGTGTGTCATGACATCACTTTTATCTAATGTTTCTCCTATTGTCTGACATCATTGTTCCCAGCAGATTGTAAGCTGGACAGAGGACCAGGATGACACTTCTTCATCTACCAGTGAGTGTCTGGTGACTTGCACTGACTAATGAATTCATGATTGATTTCCAAGTACATTAAATTTTCCCTAAGGGCAAGAACCATATAAAATATCTCATAGTTAACCTCCGACACCTCAATACAATTAAAGAGCTATTATTTATTGAGACCAAGTAGGCACTCATGAAATAACTGTTGTGTAGTTTATGTCTTTCTTGCCTTTCTATCAATTCTTTATTTTATTCTACTGATACTTTTAGAAGCTCACATGCAAATGTGAGATGGGCTATGGCTCCTCTCTTTGTCACCTTAGTTATCAGAAGAAAGCTCTCGGAGCCCTAATTTCTATACTGTCTCTGAGTACCCTACCAGCAAGAGAGTATGCATAGCTGAGGGTTTGTGGATTATCTTAGTTATTGCTTAGGGAACTACTATGTATTCTTTCTCTGTGTTACTCCCAACAATGTGTTGTATAGTAATATAGAAGAAAAGGATCTTACAGTCGTAATACTGGCTTATAGCTTTAAAAGTTCTTTGATATGCATTATATCTCTTTTTCAAGATTGTTTTTTCAGTTTTTCTTTTGCCTTGGTGTATGAGAGATGCTCTTGCTTTGGTGGGTCTAATGTCTGATTAGATGATGCTGTTTATCATCTAGCAAGAAACAGTCCAGTTAATAATATCTATTTCATTTTCTAAGCAAGTCATGAAGTAACTGTGAATGCTAAAGACATTTATAAGTAGCTTGGATGGACATTCCTCTCTTTCTCCTAACAGTCTGAACATTTCCTGATCATTTCTAGGGGGCTTGCTCCTGGATGTGCTGACAATATCTTCTTTAACTATCCCCTCCACAAAGTGAGATGAAATCTCTCTCTAGTACATTTTGTATAATAACAATGAATGACTCTCACAGTCAGAAAAATCCCCGCAAGAAGTCAAACATTTTTGCTGACACTTGCATGGGTGGGGCCGTATTGTATCTGCCTGTCCAGCATTCTTTCCTTTTTGGAAAGACCCTGATACTGGGAAAGATTGAAGGTGGGAGGAGAAGGGGACATCAGAGGATGAGATGGTTGGATGGCATCACCCACTTAATGGACATGAGTTTGAGTAAACTCCAGGAGTTGGTGATGGACAGGGAGGCCTGGCATGCTGTAGTCCTTGGGGTCACAAAGAGTTGGACACGACAGAGCAACTGAACTGAACTGAACTGAATGTTCACAGCTCCTTGCAGTTCTGCCCAAGTTGCTGAACATGGTCCCCGCCCCTGGACCAGGGTAGATGTGGGTAGTGGACAGCCAGTGGGCCAGCAATGATCACTCAGATTCTTTTTCCTCAGGATTGGAAACTTTGAGTAGCCCCTCTGTAAGGTTCTTCAGTTGGCTCTTCCTTCAAGTTTATGAGTTATCGCAGATCCTCTGGTTAAATTCCACTTTCTCTCTTACATTTAGTCAGGGCTAATTCCTACGTAAGGTACACAAATAACTCTGATACAATTGGTACTCTGACATCTATGCTAAAGTATGGTGCCTGCTAGTCATTCTCTACTAGTCATTCCCTACTTCTTCAGAACCTTCTATTTTGAATCTAGTGATAGTGATAGGTAGTGAAGTCACTCAGTCGTGTCCGACTCTTTGCGACCCCATGAACAGTAGCCACCCAGGCTCCTCCGTCCATGAGATTTTACATTCCTAAATGGAAATATTTTGGTGGAAAGAGAGAAGAGATCAGTGTTGTTATTGATAAGCTTCATGTTGAATTATAGTATTCAGTTGACTCTAGTCTAGACTAATCCTTCAAGGAACTGGGGCTTGTGACCAATAAATGATTTACTGAGTGTCAGAGATGACCAGTCTCTTGATCTCTGTATTCTGAGGTCATGTCTGTAGTTATATCACTCCTGAGACTGTATCTATAATCTTTTTATTTTTATTGAAACGAAAATGGAGTACTTTTTGTTTGTTTTGTTTTCTGGGATGATGAGAAGTCAGGCAAACTTGAGACAGAGTTGTGGTTCATGAGATATGCTGAAGTTTCCCTAGTCTTAGATACTATGAATGACTCTAGGTCACGTGGCTCAATTGTGAAAATCACCCAGCAGAAATCAATGCTTTAGGAAGTAGGAGAGGAAAAATGTTTTCTAAACATAAATGTTGTGTTGGTAGAAGCCAACACAAAGTGAAGCCTTTAGCCTCCTGACTTCTTGGCAGGGGTTCTCCATCCCAGACTGTTTCTCTTAACAGGCTCAGAAGATCTCTATATTTGACTCTAAGCTGGGCTCTGAGTTTAGCAACTTTTAATGGAATTAATGGGCAGGAACACTGGTTAAAGCAGATTTTTGGCTGTGCTGACATGCCAGGCTGCCATATTTTCATAGGCACCCAAATTAAGAGTTTATTTATATCCTCAATTTGCTATAAATGAAATTAACAACAGGCCATTTGGGGACCTGGAGAGCCACAGATGTCAACAGAAGCAGCCACATCTTTCAGATTGTATGCCTGAGTCAGTGAGTGTGGGGATTAATGAAGAAGAAACTGCAGGTTGATTTTCTATCATCATCATCATTTTTTTTGTTACTATTATTGCTAATAATCAAAGCTTGAGAGATTTCAAATGTAAAAAATAATCCAAATATGATCATCCTCTGAAATGCAATGTCCTTCCTCTCTCTCTCCTTCTCTATGGAACAGATTTGGAAACCCAACCTCACTTCTGAAGAAGAATAAATTATAAAACTGTAGAAGGAAATACTGTTCCTTTCAGCATCGATGGCTTTTGGGTCTTCTCTTCCCATTGGGTAAACCAAGTTCAAATAAGAGACCTGTGTCTCTAGTCTCAAGATACCAAAGTTGGGAGTAGGTATAGGGAATGGTGGGGGAGGGTGAAATTTATAACAAACCCGAATAATCACAAGATGTTTTCCATTACAATATTGTTGATAATAGTCCTGGAACATTTTTTTTTAATTGTAGCTTTCATTGCTGGAAACTGATTGAAACTTCTTTTTGAAGTGTCGACTACAATTTGTCACCTGCCATGGGCACTTGCCATCTACCTCTCCAAGGATTAAATAATGTGCTGCTACAATCTGCTGACCTTCAGCACCCCTTGAAAGGAGTTCAGGGTGGAGAGCAGAAATGAGGCAAACGATGCTCTGAGAAACTGGCAGACAGGTCTTCAGATAGTTAGATATTTTTAGGAACTGGCTTTATGAGGCCAATCCTCATATCTAGAAAAGTACTTAATCCCTTTGGTGACATCAGCTCCTCATGACTAGCAGAAAACTTTTGCAAAGATAAGTGCTTGATTGCATGAACTCCCCCTTCACCAAAATCACATATATATTGAACTTCTCCTCCTCACCTCTTTGGAGCAATTTCTAGGAGCTGTCTGAGGTGCTGTTTCCCAGGATGCAGTCCTCATATTGCCCCAAATAAAACTTAACTCTCAACTCTCACATGGTTGTTTTTTTAAAGTCGACAGAAGCTTGTTAGAGTTATAGGAAGGCCTAGACTGAAAGTGGGAGTCTGCTGCTGCTCGTTAACCTCTTCTTTTACCCTAGGCAGGTCATCCTTCTTCTCTGGCACTGGTTTTTTCTTCTCAAAAATGGAGACATAATATGCTCCAAGATACCTCTTAACCTGAGAATTCTCTGAACCTGGGACCTGCTTTTGGAGTCAGTTTATAGGCACAAAGGAAAAAAAACATGATCATAACTTTGGACTAGTGATATGTTGAATTTGTAGCGATAGTTTGCAGACTTTAGTGTGCTTGAACCTCCTCTGAGGTGCTTGTGACTAAAAGTAGAATAGGGTTCCATCCCTAGATACTCTAATTAGTAGATCTATGGCTGGAATATTCCCTTCAGCAGACACTTTGGGGGTCTCATGTGTGTGCACACGCATGTATTTCAGATGAGGGGGAGCAGAGTAGGAATATGATGCTTAAAAAGCTAAACATAATTTGAAAAATTCCCTGTTCCATAATTCTTTTTTTCCTTTTTTTGAGTAAACTCAACTGCCTGATCCACAGGAAAAGACGTGGGGAATGTATTAAGCAGAGATTCCTTGATCTGTGTAGGCTCAGAGGAGGCAGAACAGTTGCTGGCACAATAAAAGAGAAATGCCAAATGTTGCAGAAGAGTCATGGGTCTCCGAAGAGGGCAGATTAAGTAAGAAGACTTAGCCTGCATTCCTAGTGCTGCTATTTACTTACTCTTTTATTGGACAAGTTGTGGAAGCACTCTGAAGCACTCTTCTTGTTTACTAAATGGGCCAAGCTCTATGACACACCCGGAGATCCCCCAAGAAATCAACGATTTACTCTGTCTGCTCCTGGAAATACTCCTAGAAAATGATCCTTAGCTGGGAGCCCTCTTTGGAGTTGGCCTCAGCTGAGGAAACCTTCAGACCTTGTGTGAAGGCTGCCTCCTCGTAGGCAGCCTCTAATAATGACTCATCACTGTGGAGTGTGAACACCCCGCCTCCTTGCCCCATCAATGACAGTTCTCCAGAGCCAGTGTCTTCCAGAGCTCTTGGTGGGACTGAGAGAGACCTTCATGGGGACTATTTAGTCAGTTTCTGCCTCCACCAACCCTGCTTCCTTTTCTTCCCTTGCAGAGGGGTTGATTATGAGAGGGCGCCCCAGTAAAAGGCTTTGTACGCTGATCTGTGTCCCAGGAAACCCAGTCTGGAACGGCACTAGTAATAATATTTGAAACAGCCATGGTAAGAGCTGCTGCTGCTGCTAAGTCGCTTCAGTCATGTCCGACTCTGTGCGACCCCATAGATGGCAGCCCACTAGGCTCCTCTGTCCCTGGGATTCTCCAGGCAAGAATACTGGTAAGATCAGCAACCACGAATTGTGCGCTTACAACATGCTCTGCAAAATGCCAAGACTTATGCTAACATTATCTTGCTTTCTAGTCAATACTGTCTTATGAGGTAGGAATTCCCATCTCATTTTACAGATGATGAATAGCTTTATGAACCAAAAGGAAACAAAATATGTAATTGTGCTTTGAATACAAAGTAATATTACTTCTATTTATGAATTTCAAGTGAAAAGAGTCTCTTAAGCCTCTCCAGTAGTCCTCTCCAGATGAAAGCCTTCTAACTGGTTCTCAGTGAAAGAGAATGAGGTTCTCAGCTCTCCTCCCCTATCCTGTCACTTGCCCCATTTATCCAGCTCGAAGGAATCCCGAGGCATCTTTGGTCCTAGCCCCGCAATGGCTCTTTAAGAATGCTCTGTAGAACATGATCTTTATCTCTCCTTTTGTAAGTGTGCCTTGTACACAGCTCTGGTCGAACTTTTTCAAATCTAGGAAATCTTTTGCACAGGAAGAAAACAGCACTGACTTTCTGTATCCCCAGGATTAAAGTTGTGCGTCACAACACATTTATTTACCCTCTCCCCACTTCACACTTTTTCTAGCATCTCCTGTGTCTGAGGAAATGTGCCTGACTCAAGGGATAACTACTTGGAAGTCCTTGTTCTCAACAGAGTTTGCTTTCATGCCTATAGGTTCTGTTTCAGACCTCGGGGGCGAAGTGAATTCCAGATCCTGAGTGGGGAATAGTGGTTTAGGCTGCATTGAATTCCTTATGTACTGAGGCTTCACACCCCAGTTCCATCAATGCATCCAGAGGCAGCAACAGGTTTGCTCTCACCTATGGCCTACAGCTTGAAGCTCTTTATATTTTGGAAGACTAACCTACCTCTATAGAGACAGAGAAGCCCAAGCTTGAGTTAAACCCACTTCTTAACTAAATACCTATTCTTGGCTTTGGCTTAACCTCATATTAAAGGTTTTCTACCATTATCCACCACATTCAGTGACATTCACCCTAAGAGAGTAAAACTGTTTATTTAAAATAATTTTGTACAATTCCTTTTCAAATAAACCAACAGTAGGCTCTCTGCCAACAACTGTTTATTTTTTAGAGAATCACTTGCACTCTCAACAAAAGACTTGTCCCTTTCCATCAATATTCCCTTCATTTCAAAATGATACTTATTACAGTGACTTCAGGGACCAGAGTCAGTTTCTTTCATTGGATTACCTGTAGCCAGTGCAAATAACAGGAGTTTGGAGCATCATCTCTCAGAGCTCCAGGAGATTTCACCTTTATCATATTTATTGGCAAGTAGATGTGGGAGTAGTGGGATTTCCTGCCTTCCTGCAGCCCTGCGATAAAGGTGTGTACTCTAGGCAACATTTGCTGACTCAGCCCTGGGAGCATAGTCAATACTGTCAGGGGATTCCAGCAGGAGCAATCTGTGGTATGTGCAGAGAAGTTACTATTCTTTGGACAAGGGAAGTCTGGAAAAGTTTGAAAACTGGATTTTGCAATTATATAGGAGACGTGAAGAGCTGCCAGATTTAAAAAACCATCATAGGAATCCCTTTCCCTTGAAAACTCATTTATCCATTCAACAAATGTTTATTCAGCCCTGCCTATGTTCCAAAGAGTGTTCAAGGCATAGATAGAAAGAAATGGATGCTATCTTTCAGAAGCCTGTATGTATTTCAGTGTGAGAAGTGGTGAAATAATACAAGAATAAGGCAGTATATAGTTGCAGTGAATATTATGAAGTGAGTGGGAAAGTGATTGAGAATAATGGTGAATGCAGAATGGAGGTTAAGAACCATTTAGAATGGGTCTTTACTCAAGGCTTGTTCTGAAAGATGATCTTTTTAGCATTGTCCTGGAAGTAGGTGAGAGGAGAGAGTAGGTAAGAAACAGGAGGTTCTCTCCAGGCAGAGTTTCCTGAATGTATGAAACCCTAGTGTGAGAAGCTCCAGAAGAAGGTTGTGTGGCTGGATTCAAGGATGAGGTTGAAGAGGAAAGTGGGGCCAGGTGCTATAGAGTGTATGAGGCTACGGAAGGGAGTTTGAGTTTGTTCTAGGTAGTAGAGGAGAGAGGCATATCTGATGTGATCTACACCATATTTCAGTTTAGCATAGTAAAGGCTGCGCTTCAAAGGTAATCAATGACAGCTTGTTTACTCAAGAGCAGGGACTTTGTTCAGCTACCTAGCTGACGTGGTCCCCAGTGCATTTCCATGTACCATCATACCTGGCACAAAGTAAGTCTCCAAATATCTGTGGAATGAACAAATGAATGAATGAGACAATAGCTCCACACACACACACTCACACTCACACCACAAATGAAAGGAAGCAGTATCTTTAGTGTTCAACAAGATACCGTCCTGTCCTTTTTAACAGGAACCACCTGGACCACTGTCACAAAAATCTGAGCATATTCAAAATGGACCCATGATATTTGTGAAACTGAAATTATCTGCCAAGGGATTCAAGATTTGGCCATAGAATTCAAGCAGTAGTAAATCTATATTCCTTCAAGTCTTAGAATATTTGTTAGGTACCTTTCAGTTAGATGAAGCAAGATTGGATTTTTGTGGTCTCCTCTGGAAGAGCCCTCATTGCAGACTCCCGGGGGCTAGGTTTATTTACCCCAGAAATATGTAACACTGTGATGACTTCCCATGGTTCCAGAAAGGCTGGAAGCAATAGACAGAGTTTGATCCACTAATCCATCCCCTATGGCTTACTATTGATTGAGTTTGGGATATGAGGCAGAATTTACTACCCTTCTGCAGGAAATGTTTTTTTTTTTTCCCATTGAAATGGGACAGTATCTTTAAAAAAAAAAACCACTGGAACAGTTAGATTTTTAAAAATAATAACTTATCTATTTATTTATGGCTGTGCTGGGTTTTTTTTGCTGCAGGGGCTTTTTTCTATTTGCAGCAAGTGGGGGTCCTCTCTAATGTGGGGCTCCAGCCTCTCATTGTGGTGGCTTCTCTTGTTGTGGAGCACAGGCTCTAGGAGTGCAGGTTTCAGTAGTTGTGCCCCATGGGCTCAGTAGTTGCAGCTCCTGTACCCTGGAGCGTAGGCTCAATTGTTGTGGCCCACAGGTTTAGTTGCTTCATGGCATGTGGGATCTTCCTGGACCAGGGATTGAACCCATGTCTCCTGCATTGGAAGGAGGATTCTTTACCCCGAGCCACCAGGGAAGTCCAGAAATTGTTTTAAGTTTTGGAAGGTATCACTGCCTCTTCCCAGTCAAATTATCAGGGCAGTGGTTATTCTGCTTTTAATTCATCTTCTTCCTTTTTGTGTGTGTGCGGGGAAAGCAAGAAGCCAGGATCTGATTCCAGGAACCCAGAGAAAAGGGGTCTGAAATGAATAAGGGATTACTATGGACAACAATGGGCCTCTCAGGTGGCACTAGTGGTAAAGAATCCCCCTGCTGGTGCAGGAGACATGAGACACACTTTTGATCCCTGAGCCAGGAAAATCCCTTGCAGAAGGCAATGGCTACCCACTCTAGTATTCTTGCCTCGAGAATTCCATAGAGAGACAGATCTGGTGGGCTACAGTCTATGGGCTTGCAGAGTCAGACTGAGCCTCTTAGCATGAACAACAATGGCTCTTTAGAATCTTTACATTGTTTCTCAGGAAGAATTATTATTTACTTTAGAAATAATAGAAGGAAATAAATTCTTTTCACTTGTGAGTTCTTAGAATCCTCCTGGGTTCCAGAATTGATGTATGGGAATCAGAATTAATAGTTTATTGTATTTGAAAGGCACAACGTTGATTTTAAGTGAAAGCAGCTATATTATTGTCAGACACAACTGAACATGCATGTGTGCCCGTGTGCATGTGCGTGCGCACACACACACAGAGCTATATTATTGCAACAAGATAACCAAGATCCACTTTCCAGGTGGTTCAAGCCTTTAGTGTCTCAACATTACTTAATAGAAGTAGAGACCAGCAGAGACTTGAGTTATTTTATTACTGAATAATAAAATATTACTGAAGCTCTGCTGTCAATAAAGCTAGTGGATGCAATGGAATTCCAGTAGAGCTGTTCAAAACTCTAAAGGATGATGCCATCAAGGTGTTACATTCAATATGTCAGCAAATCTGGAAGACCCAGCAGTGGCCACAGGACTGGAAAAGGTCAATCTTCATCCCAATTCCCAAGAAAGGTAATACTAAAGAATACGCCAACCATCAGACAATTGCACTCATCTCCCATGCTAGTAAGGTCATGCTTAAAATCTTTCATGCTAGGCTTCAGTGTTATGTGAATCAAGAACTTCGAGATATCTAAGCTGGGTTTAGAAAAGGAAGAGGACCAGAGATCATATTTGCCAACAATTGCTGGATCATAGAGAAAGCTAGGGAATTTCTGGAATATATCTACCTCTGTTTCATTGACTACACCAAAACCTTTGACTGTGTGGATCATAATAACTGTGGAAAACTCTTAAAGAGATGGGAATACCAGACCATCTTACCTCTCTCCTGAAAAACTTGTATGTGGGTCAAGAGCAACAATTAGAACCCTCTATGGAAAAACCGATTGGTTCAAAATTGAGAAAGGAGTATGAGAGAGCTGCTTGCTGTCACCGTGCTTGTTTAATCTATATGCTGAGCACATCATGAGAGATGCCAGGCTGGATGAGTTACAAGCTAAAGATAGGTGAGAGAAACAACGGCCTCAGATATGTGGATGATACCACTCTAATGGCAGAAAGTGAAGAGGAGCTAAAGAGCCTCTTGATGAGGGTGAAGGAGGAGAGTGAAAGAGCTGGCTTAAACCTGAATATTAAGAAAACTAAGATCATGGCATCTAGCCCCACTAATTCATGGCAAATAAGAGGGGAAAAGGTGGAAGCAGTAACAGATTTCCTCTTCTTGGGCTCTAAAATCATTGTAGATGGCTACTGCAGCCAGGAAATCAGAAGATGATTGCTTCTTGGCAGGAAAGCTATGACGAACCTAAACAGTGTGTTGTAAAGCAGAGACATTACTCTGCTGACAAGGGTCCATATAGTCAAGGCTATGATATTCCCAGTGATCACATACAGTTGTGAGAGCTGGACCATAGTACCCAAGAAGGCAGAGTGTCCAAGAATTGATGCCTTCAAACTGTGGGGCTAGAGAAGACTCCTGAGAGTCCCTTGGACAGTAAGGAGATCAAACCAGTCAATCTTAAGGGAAATCAACCCTGAATACTCGTTGGAAGGACGGATGCTGAAGTTGAAGCTCCAGTATTTTGGTCACCTGCACCCGCTGCAAACAGCTGACTCACTGGAAAAGTCCCTGATGTTGGCGAAAACTGAGGGCAGAAGGAGAGGAGGGCATCAGAGGATGAGATGGCTGGATGGCATCACCAAAGCAATGGACATGAACGTGGGCAAACTTAGGGAGGTGGTGAGGGACAGAGAGGCCTGGCATGTTGCAGTCCATGTGGTCGTAAAGAGTTGGACATGACTGGGTGACTGAACAATAGCAACAACAACAGAATGATGCCAATCATGCCAGGGAACTGGACAATATTCAGTTACAAGCCTGATTTGGGGGGGACTCAAATACAAATTTTTTAAGCCATGATTTTATACTATTTCACCCATCTCCTTCAAGACCACTCCTCCTATCTCCATGTTGAAACATATAATAGACAAAGCAGATGGAGAGGTTTCTGATGCTAACCACTTGAAGTTTGTCTTTCCTTGTTTGTGAATGTTACCAGTGGGCCAGGAGTCCCACTTTCATCTTTCTCTCTTTGAGGAAGTACACTTCTCAACTGTAACCTTAATCCACTATTATTTCTCAACAGAATCATAGCAGTTCAGAAGTAAAAGAAAAGATCATTTGTCTCAATCCCTCTAAAGTATGGAATTTCCTCAGAGAATGTGCAAATAACTTGCCTAAATACTTCTTCCATTAGATCCTATGATCTTGTTTATGAAAATGCAAGATATTTAATTTAAAAGTTTCTCCTATTGGGGTGAGTAGTTTTCCTCTACCCCTGTAGGTTCTTCTGGTTGATTTAAGAACAAAATTGACATGAGACAGATTAACAGGAGAAAATTGAATGAAAGTTTAATAACATGTACACATGGAAAGACCCAGGAAAACTGAGTAACTCACTGAAATGGTAGGACCTCTTTCAATACAATAGATCTTCAGCTAAAGACAAAGAGGATATTGGTGGGTAGTGGTTTAGGATTTCAAAGGGGAGTAAGGCAGTTTGCATGGAGATGGAAAAGCAAAGGTTTGGTAAATAAATCTTTGCTGGGCCATACAGAGGCAGTGCAACCAGAGAGCACTCTGATCTCTAGGCTGTGCTGAGTTTCTTTCAGCATACCTAGTCCATATTCTTGGCAGACATCCCTGATGATAGCTCTATTCTAGGAACACACGTTTAATCTAAATTCTTTAGGCAGCTAAGAAAGAGGTAAAAAAAAATTCTGAGTTTTCTCATTCTTCAAAATAATCAGCATAAATTAATATCATGCCAATGAGACATCTTTTAGGGTGGCAAATTTTACTTCCCTGACTGTCTTCTTGGAATTATCTGGGACTCTAATTCTATTTCAGTGTAAATTGTACATATATTTTTAATTAAAAAGTATTTTTAACAGGAGAAAGCAAGCAAGCACAAACCAGCTAGTTATCGTCTTGGTTAATGAGTGTCCTCTTTCTAAGTCAAGGTGTTTATGTGCATGGTGTTCATATGCTTCTCTTTCATTTTACCACTGGATCTCTTTTGATATCTATTTTAAGAATATTCTGACACACAAATTTCTGAGTTTTGGGGAAGACACAATTTTAGGAACTCTTTGGCAAACTACTCTGACTTAGTCAGGCAGAATTGAATTTCCCTTCTATCCACAAAAGCTGTTACAGCAAATAGGGAGAGATGTCTCTAAGAATACTGAGATTTGATTTGAAATCCATGATCAACAATATAAATTGTTGGTGACTGCAGCCATGAAATTAAAAGACGCTTACTCCTTGGAAGAAAAGTTATGACCAACCTAGATAGCATATTCAAAAGCAGAGATATTATTTTGCCGACTAAGGTCCGTCTAGTCAAGGCTATGGTTTTTTCCAGTAGTCATGTATGGATGTGAGAGTTGAACTGTAAAGAAGGCTGAGGGCCGAAGAATTGATGCTTTTGAACTATGGTGTTAGAGAAGACTCTTGAGAGTCCCTTGGACTGCAAGGAGATCCAACCAGTCCATTCTAAAGGAGATTGGCCCTGGGATTTCTTTGGAAGAAATGATGCTGAAGCTGAAGCTCCAGTACTTTGGCCACCTCATGCGAAGAGTTGACTCACTGGAAAAGACTCTGATGCTGGGAGGGATTGGGGGCAGGAGGAGAAGGGGACGACAGAAGATGAGATGGCTGGATGGCATCATTGACTCGATGGGCGTGAGTCTGAGTGAACTCCGGGAGTTGGTGATGGACAGGGAGGCCTGGTATGCTGCGATTCATGGGGTCGCAAAGAGTCGGACACGACTGAGCGACTGAAGTGAACTGAACTGGGTCTATTCCCTCACTTTAAATTATGAATCTCTTGTTATTTTGGTTTAATTTAGAAAGTCAAAGCAGTTTGGCTATTGGAAACTTAAGAATGTGTTTCTCAAAACTGTGATTATCAAACTGTCAGCATTGGGGTCACCTTGTTAGACAAGCAGTATCTCAGACCCCTCCCAAACTTACTAAGTCAGAACCTGCACTGTAACAGATAGTATTTGTATGGAAGCTTTTTCATGACTATTTTAGGATTTTTTTTTTCAAGATCACTGATTTTAAACAATCTGATTATGAATTCCTTGGTGTAGGTGTTTTCCTGTTCTTTGAACTTGGAGTTGTTTGAGCTTTTTGGATCAATGCATTTGAAAATTTTTCAGCTATTATTTCTTCAAAAAAGTTTTGCTTTTCTTTTCCTCCTCCAAGAACCTAAATTCAGTCAGTTCAGTTGATCAGTCATGTTCGACTCTTTGTGACCCAATGGCCTGCAGTGCACCAAGCTTCCCTGTCCATCACCAGCTCCTGGAACTTGCTCAAACTCATGTCCATCGAGTCAGTGGTGTCATCCAACCATCTCATCTTTGTCATCCCCTTCTTCTCCTGCCTTCAATCATTCCCAGCGTCAGGATCTTTTCCAATGAGTCTGTTCTTTGCATCAGGTGGCCAAAGTATTGGAGTTTCAACTTCAGCCTCAGTCCTTCCAATGAATATTCAGGACTGATATCCTTTAGGATGGACTGGTTTGACCTCCTTGCAGTCCAACGGACTCTTGGGTCTTCTCCAACACCACAGTTCAAAAGCATCAATTCTTTGGTGCTCAGCTTTTCTTTATAGTGCAACTCTCACATCCATACATGACTACTGGAAAAACCATAGCTTTGACTAGATGAACCTTTGTTGGCAAAGTAATGTCTCTGTTTTTTAATATGCTGTCTAAGTTTGTCATAACTTTTCTTCCAAGAAGCAAGTGTCTTTTAATTTCATGGCTGAAGTCACCATCTGCAATGATTTTGGAGGCCCCCAAAATAAATCTCTCACTGTTACCAGAACCTAAATTCATGCATATTAAGCCATGGAAAGCTTTTCTACAACTCACTGACTCTGCTCATTCTTTAGCATTTTAATTTTTCTGTTTTATTTCATATAATTTCTATGTCTTCAAATATGCTCATATTTTCCTCAACAATGTCCAATCTGTTAATCCTATCAAATACATTTTTCATCTCAATCATTGCATTTTTTATCCCTAGAAGTTTCAATTTCTATCTCTCTATGTGTATATATATATATATATATATATAAAACTTTTATTTTTGGCTGCACCAGGTCTTTGTTACCACATAGGCTTTCTCTAGTTGCATGAGTGCAGGCATCTCATGGTGGTGGCTTCTCCTGTTGCAGAGCATGGGCTCCAGGCACTTGCACTTCAGCAGCTGCGGCACGTGGGCTCAGGAGGTATGGCACATAGCTTCTAGAGCACTGCTTCAGTGGTTGTGATTCATTGGCTTGCTTTTCCACATGTGGGATTTACTGGACCAGGGACTGAGTCTGTGTCTCCTGTATTGGCAGGTGGATTCTTAAACACTGGACCACCAGGGAATTCCCAGACGTGTATATATTTTATGTCTCTCTTTCAACATACTCATGCTTTTCTCTACCTTGTTCAATATATGGAAGAGATTTAAAATAACCATTTTAATGCCTTTATCTGCTAATTCTATCATCT
Organism: Neotragus moschatus; assembly: GCA_006410615.1. Lineage (NCBI taxonomy): Eukaryota > Metazoa > Chordata > Mammalia > Artiodactyla > Bovidae > Neotragus > Neotragus moschatus. The sequence goes on along the minus strand of SJYA01001175.1, from coordinate 524,459 downwards.
GTGTCACTTCTAGGTGTATTTCCTGTGATTAGTTTTTCTCCTCATTATAGGTACTATTTACTTACTAAATTGCCTACCTAGACTCTTTTATTGGGTGTTAGACACTGTAGATTTTACCTTGCTGCTACTGCTGCTAAGTCGCTTCAGTCGTGTCCGACTCTATGCGACCCCATAGACGGCAGCCCACCAGGCTCCGTTGTCCCTGGGGTTCTCCAGGCAAGAACACTGGAGTGGGTTGCCATTTCCTTCTCCAGATTTTACCTTATTGGTGGAATTTTGTACCCCTTTAAATATTCACACACTTTGTTTTGGGATACAATTTATCTAGAAACAGTTTTATCCTTTCAAGGCTTATTTTTAGTAAGCTTTACAGGGTGGACCCAGAATAGCCTTTAGTCTAGGACTAATTTTGTTCTATCAATATCTCCTCAGAGTCATTGCCGTTGGAAGAATTCTGTCTGATGTCTCATGTATTACAAGGTTTTTCCCTCTTTGGCTGGTGAGAACATAAGCTATGACCAACCTATATGAGCTCCAGAGTTCATTATGTTTCCTTTCTCCAGGTTCTCATTGTTTTCATACATGTATAGTAGTAAAATCTCTTATCCAGAGTTTTGATTTCTGTGGTTTTAGTTACCTGAAGTCATCTGTGGTCCAAACACATTGAATGGAAAATTCCAGAAATAAACAACTCATGAGTTTTAAATTACACATTGTTTAGCACGTAATGAACTCTTGAGTTGTCCTGCTCCATCCCACCCAGGGAGGAAATCATCCCTTTGTCCACACTGTGTATGCTACCTGGTCATTAGGCACTTAATAGCTGTGTCACTTATCACATCTATTGTCACAGTATAGTAGTACTCATGGTCAAATAACCTTTATTTTACTTATTAATGGCCCCAAAGCACAAGAGTAGTAATGCTGGAAATTCAGATATTTTCTAACTGTGCCTAACATCAATTAAATTTAATCATAGGTATATATATATATACGTCGCTACTGGACAACCATTGACAGGAGAATGTTGAATCCCACCAAAGAAAGATGTATATACAGGGGAAAGTTCAGTATATATAGGATTTGGTACTATCTGCAGTTTCAGGCATCTACTGGAGGTCTTGGAAGTATCCCCTGTGGATAAGGAAAGAATACCATATGCACTAATCAGTACTCTGATAAGACCTGAGAGAAACCTTCTGCACATCTCTGGAGTTCTCTCTGTGCAGTTCTCTCCTCTCCAGTACTCTGCTCTGCAAAACCTAGCTTCCTTGGCACACCACATTCTCAACTCTGTTGCCTCAACTGAATTCCCTCCCCGTTCCTACACTGTGGCCTCAAAATTCTTTCCAGATGTAACTGCCAGGGCAGGCACAGGACTCACCTGGTTTGTTTTTCATCCTGTAGGTATCACTGTGCTACCTGTTATCCAATGTCTTAATATTGTTGTTTCATGTAGTTTGTCCATATTTAAGGCAGGAGAGTAAATCCGATCCCTGTATTCCCGACCATGACCCAGATTGGAAGTTCCTATACATTCAAAGTTGAGAAACATTGTCTTAGAAGACTTCACCAGCCTCATTGTGTCCACTTCATCCTATCCAAGCAATCATCCCCTAAGATTTTATGAGTCCAAATATCTTTTTTTTTTTCCTTAATTTTTTTTCACATGCTTGCCGTTGTTCTGAAAAAAGGTTCTGACACCTTCTACGCTGGGATTGGATCCTTGGCAAGCCAAAATTTATGATACTGCTAAGAAATTCAATATTTTTCTTTGGAGAGCATAAGTACCTTAATGTTATATAGTACCTGGATTATTTTCTATTAGAGAGGTATAGGGAATAAAACTGATGTTCTAAAGCAAACAATTGGGGCAACAGAAAAATAAAAAAGCATTAGGCAAATGTGTGATCATTTGAAGCTCTTCTGAGATAAGGCTAGATAATGAGAAAAGGGCAGAACTTTGGGAGTGTCCTGCTCATTACTGGTATGAATATTGGACAGGTTCATTAATCATATGAAACCCTAGCAGATAATAATACAATATCTGTGGGAAAAAGTAGCCTGAGTTTAGAATAAGCAATAAACAAGTCTTTGGAACCCAGCCCATTCATAAATGTTGGAGATCATCTTTACTTTCTCATACCCAAACATCTGGAAAATGAAGCCTTTAGGCTTCCTTTGCAGTTGTCAGGCTGTCATACGTAAACTGTAATGGACACCATTCATGTTCTGCCACTACTTTTAGCAAGCCAACATAATCTCGCACTTGGATTATTACAATGGTCTTCTGAGCAGTTTTCAATCCTGCGTCCACACAATCAGCCGGAGTTATCTTTAAAAAGCTCATTTCTGATCCCATTACTTATCTGTCTAAATTCTTCTAATGGCTTCCCAAGGCGCTTAAAGCGAAGTCTAAGCTCCTTACCACGGCCCATTCAGGCTTCCTTTCCAGTGATTTTTTTGTATTGCTTGTCTTCTCTGCTGGAAGCACATTGGCTTACTTCCTGTTTCTCTGTCAAGCCAGGCTCTTTTTTATCTCCAGGTCTTTGCATTTGTTCTCTCTCCCTATATGTGATTCCTGTGATGCTTTTCACACCTGGCTCCTCCTACTGATTTAAAGTCAGAGCTCAAAGTCACCTTAGAAAACCCTTCCTGACTATGCTGTCCCTTCTACTTTGAGCTCGTGTGTGCGCTTAGTCACTCAGTCTTGTCTGACGCTTTGTGACCTCCAGGATCCTCTGTCCATGGGGATTCTCCAGGCAAGAATACTGGAGACGGTTGCATGCCCTCCTCCAGGGGATCTTTCCAACCCAGGGATCGAACCCAGGTCTCCTGCATTGCAGGCGGATTCTTTACTGTCTGAGCCACCAGGGAAGTCCTTACTTTTACCTTATTTTCTATCAAATCACTTTAATTTTCTTAACTATTGCAAACTCATTTATGGTTTGAAACTCTCTTGGTTTATCTGCCTTTCCTATTAGAATATAAACTTCGTGAGGACACATATTTTTGTGTCTATGTTGCGCACAGTATTACCTTTATCTTGGAATAGTGATTGGCACATGGCAGCTACTTGATCATTATTGCTGAACATAAGAAAGAACTTTTGGTGCAAAAAAAAAAAAATGTTGAAGCTAATTTAATTGGTATTAAACAATTAATTTTTGAGCCAATTTTTGTCAAAGAGACTGCCTACACCTCTAATCTAGATTACTGATGACTGAATTAACTAAACATATCTTTGGTACTCTGGCTATTCAGTTTAGTTACTGTGTAGGTAATTTTAATATATTTTAGTGTATGTTTTCCTTACATTTAATAAATATGTTTTGGGTATACTAGATCTGAGAATCTGTGATAAAAATATGAAATTCTTTTTTCAAAAGTAAATTTTTCTTAGATCCTTTCTATAGGAAACAAGTTGCAATGAGGTATCAGAACTTTTGCGACTTACTATGCATGAAAGAATACGTAAATATATGAGCATGTATGTTCCAAACATATATGTACACATACATACCTTACTTCTTTACCGACTACCATATAATATATGTATAACTTTCATTTAAAGTCATGTGACACAATTTTATTTAAGGAAAACATAACTTCCTTTTGATGCTGTTAGTAGATATTAAGTATATGATCAGTTGTTATTTGTGAAGACAGTATTTTTTAAATTTACCTTGTGAGCTACTTGGAGTTTGTCAGAGCATAACAGCATGGGGGGATTCCCAGAACCAAGCAATTGATTCAGATCCACATTTCATTTACTTTTTGAGTATATTCCTTTCTTCCTGGTATGTGCTTTTCATGGGGCTGTGAAGAAGCAGATTACACTTTCTGGGATGGAGGGCTGCACAGTCTTGTTCTAGAGTCCTTCATGCTCTTTTGAGTGTGTATTGTTTTCAATTCAAATGATTCCCCAATTGTGGTTGCCTGTTAGAGCAGAGAATCAACAAGGTCTTTTGGTAACCATGGAAGCCACTGGCTCTCAAGTAAGTTATTTTTAGATTGCTTCACTGAATAAATTTCTCTCACTTCCTTATAGGAAAATAGTGTAACATAATCTTTATAATATGAGGCTTCAGTGATGGAAACAAGAAGGGATGTTGAGAAAAAAGGATCTTATATTGCCTTAGTCCAAATCCTGGTCCACATGACATTTGGAAGGTTATACCAGTTAGTAAGCAGTAAAAAACTTCCTCAGTGGCTCAGTGGTAAAGAATCCACCTGCAATGCAGGAGACTTGGGTTCAGACCCTGGGTCAGCAAGATCCCCTGGAGGAGGAAATGACAACCTACTCCAGTATTCTTTCCTGGAAAATCCCATAGATGGAGGAGCCTGGTGGGCTACAGTCCATGGGGTCACAAAGAGTTGGACATGACTGAATGACTGAGCAAATAAGCAAGGCACTTAAAAAAAAAAATGAGAATTATCCAACAGTCTTTGTTGGGTCTTCAAGTTTAGGAATCTAAGTTCTATCATTTCCTACAAATTTTTTTCCTCTACTAGTCAGAGTCTCAAAGGGAAGACTCAAGTAAATCCTGCTAGTACTTCAATCGAAGAAACAAAGAAAGCAGTTACACCTCTGACTCCTAGGTCAATTAGGACATGTAATATTTCTGTAGGTTGTTTAATTCAGACTTGGATCTCCCTGTCAGCCTCAGATTAGGAAGGCAAAGGAAAAAAGTGACTGTGATGAGCTGGCATTTCTAAGCAATAAATTTTTGCCTCAGTATTAGCTTAGAAAATTTCAGAAACACTAATTATGAATTCTAGCCTGACCAAAGGGCAAAGTGTATACTGCTCTTAGAAATGCTTTTACTTTTTAAATATTTTTGTTTTTCTTTACAGAATTTATGAAGGTGACCCAAGGGTGCATTCATGGACATTGGAAGATGCCTGGAAGAAGCAGGAGACCAGATTCCTTTCTAATTAAGTCAGCCAGCACTAGAAAATGATTACATTTATATTATTTTTGCATTTACCTGAATGGTCTCTTTAATAGTACCTAGGAAAAAAAAAAGAACTTCAGACCTGTAAAGAACCTTCAGCACAGGCCCTGATTCCTCAAAGTGAGAGGTAGTTTCAACAAGTAAAAACCTCCCATTTCTCTTGACATTGGATCCATTATTCTTTATGCCACTAATGAGGCTGATATCATGCAGGAGGCAAGAGGAGGGGGCAGGCTCAGATAATATTAGTCAACTTCTACTTACATATAGAAAGAAATCCAAACTTAACATGGCCACTAATGCCCCATGTTTTAATTCAGATGATTCCTGGGGGTGCCTCCTTCTTTACTTTCTTCTGCCCTTTGCCTCAACCATGATGCTTCCATAGGCCAACTTTCCTTCCCTATCCTGAAAATATCAAATTTCTTTTTTGCTCTTTCTGGTGACCCTGCCTGGAAAGGCTTTCTCCTTTTGGATAACTGGTCTTCATCTTTGGTAGGTAGACTTTTTATAGGGTCCCCAAGACTCCCTCTAGTATTCATGTCCCTCCTCTTGACTATGAGTGCAACCAATGAATATGTTATATTACTCCTGTGATGAAGTTATTAATGAGTTGACTTTGTGTTAATCAAAAGGAAGACTCATGGGTGGGCCTGACTTAATCAAGTGAGCCCTTTAGAAGAGGGTGAAGTATCAGAGAGATGCTTTCTTGTTGGCCTGTTAGAAGGTATGTTGTAAGAGGAGGAGGCTGCACAGCAAGGACCAGAGGGCAATGTCTCAGTGCTGTCAGTGGTCCCCAGACAACAGCCAGCAGAAAAAAGGGACCACAGTCTTACAGCCACAAGGAAATAAATCCTGCTGAGGACTGAACCTGAAAGGGAACCCCCAAGCCTCAGATGAGATCACAATCCCAGCCAGCACCTTGATTTTGGCTTTCAAGACCATCAGCAAAGTATTCAGCTAATGTGTACTTGGACTCCTGACTGACAGCAACTTCAAGATAGTAAATTTGTGGCAACTTGTTATGTGGTTCAGTTCAGTTCAGTCGCTCAGTCGTGTCCGACTCTTTGCAACTCCATGAATCGCAGCACGCCAGGCCTCCCTTTCCATCACCAACTCCTGGAGTTCACTCAAATTCATGCCCATCGAGTCAGTGATGCCATCCAGCCATCTCATCCTCGGTCGTCCCCTTCTCCTCCTGCCCCCAATCCCTCCCAGCATCAGAGTCTTTTCCAGTGAGTCAACTCTTCGCGTGAGGTGGCCAAAGTACTGGAGTTTCAGCTTTAGCATCATGTGGTAGTAGAAAACAAATATGTCATCTTTCCTATCTCAACTCATGTCACTTCTTCAAGAAGCCTTCTCTGAACACTAATGCCTCCATTCTTGTACTTTGTTTTCTTAATAGCTCTTAATAGAATATAAAGTCTCCCTATTTGCTTTCACTCTTTGCTTACTGTCTTCATAGTTGTGTTCCCCAGCACCTAGAGTCTTATTTTACACAATAGGAACTCAATAAATATTTCTTGCCTGGATCACTGAATTCAAATTAGAGAGATTTTATCAACTGCCTATGATTAAACTTCCAAATGATTCCCTGGACCACCAGGTGGCAGATAATTTAGAGAGTGAAGTAAATAGAATAGAAGAACCTTGGCCTGGTGACAGAATGTCAATTCTCTAACGGCAGCATCACCATCCAGACTTTAATCTAAAACCATCTGCCTTTATTTTTCTTAACCTGGTCAGTTGGACAGCACATCTGCCATTGCTGGTGTTCCTGGAGCCAAATTGTATGATTAACTCTTATGAAACAAAAACTTTGAAACAGAATGGATTGATACTTTCATCAACTAAATGACCAGCCACAGAACATTATCTTTACTATCTACTTTTGAGGTGGTCACTTTTTTGTCCTGCATGGTTCAACTTCTTAAGTGTGGATCTCATTAATTTATTCTCAGATTTCCTTTCTTTGCAATTTTGGAGCAGGTGTTCTTTGCTTTAAGAGAATGGACTATTATCATAATGCGTCTCTCATCATATCATTGCTGATCTCACGTACTCGTTGTAATATGTACCCAGATGACTGAGTACCTACCTCAAACTGACCCAGGTTTGCATGTAAGTGTTTCAGCACATGTGTAGAAAGGCAGTAAAATATGTGAGGGAGAAAAAATAATTGTACCTCTATCCTTCTGAGTTCTTGGCTGGATCCTCATATAAGAAAAGAGTAACAGAAGAAAACCAAAAGCAAGTGTGTTAACATGTGTGCTTCATGTATTCATGGTAGGTCCCCTCTAAAGTGAGTAACTCTCAGAGGTGGCCCAAGTCACTTAAATACCATCATTAGCTAAAGATTAAAAAAAAAAAGAGAAAGGTTGAGGATTGGAAAAGCCATTTGATGGGGATTACCAGAAAAGGCACAGTAAATAGCTTAGATTTGTTGAATAACAAATTAAGTCAGTGCCTTCTCCGTTGATATTTGCCTGTGATTTAGTCATTCTTCTCATCCTGGTACAGAGAGAAATACCCTTACAAATGAAGATTTCTTTTATAAATGTAAGTTATTCTTACTGAAGTGTAACTTCTTCTCTGTTTGCAGAGCTTCTCTTATGTAGGCAATTTCTCAAAAATAATCACTTCAAAATAATCTTTATCACTATTAAAAAACAAAATTTAATTGTGTAAATGTGAAGACCTAATTAGAAGGTCTTCTAATCACTGATTCAGTGATTCCTGAATCAGTCAGCACCCTATCTAGTAAAAAGAAGAGCGCTCAAAGGTGTTGTATACAGTGGGAGAGTTTTATCGGCAGGAGGACGGTGGGGAAAGGAGGTTATTAGCAAACAAAAAGAAAGTATTGTTTCAGGCCCAGTTATCTGTCATCTCTTTGGGGAGTAAGGGCAAGGTTTATGTTCAGATTTCCTCTTCTTTCTTTGACTGGGGGTTGGAAGTGGTGATGAAGGGGACTCAAGTGACAGATCACCTCATTGGTGCTGACTGGAAAATTCCAAGCTGTCAGATTAAGATTACTTTTTTTCTTTTTTGAGGATTGAAACAGTCATTAGGTCAGACGTTAAATCTAGGTTTGGTATAGTGGGCTTTAACAGAAGTGACACCATCTTGGACATGTGATTTTCTCTTTAATGGCTAAAGATGCACCTTCAAGGGTAACATATTCTGCTTTCTTTTAAATGTAAGAGTCATGAACACAGGGATCTTCTTTATTTTTGTTATACCCTATCCCCTGGAATATTGCCAGACCATATAACAGATACTTGATAAATAGCTTTGAAGAAATGAATGGATATGTGAACAATCTCTTAGCACTTTGTTACCAAGTTGTGGCATATATCCTGCTTCTTACAGTGCCCCCCAAAAGAAATTTCTCTTTTCCTTTTGGAAAACCTAATTATTTAAATCCCATTCAACTGTTTTCTGTTTGGATGATGGTTGTAAAGATAGTTACTTCTGTAGTCCTTTATTGAATACCTACTCTGTTCCTGGTATTTTGTGAGTTGCTGAGGACACAAAGGTAGTTAGGTCTCCTGACCAAAATGAATTTACAGGGACTTTGCTGGCTGTAGAGATGTTCAGAATCCACCTGCTAATGCAGGGGACATGAGTTTGATCCCTGGTCCAGGAGGATCCCACATGCTATGGGGCAACTGAGCCTATGTGCTATGACTACTGAACCAGTGTGCCCTAGAGCCCAGGCTGTACAACAAGAGAAGCCGCCTCAATGAGAAGCTTGGGCACCACAATTAAAGAGTAGCCCTCATTCCAGGCAACTAAAGAAGGCCCATGCACAGCAACTAAGACCCAATGCAGCCATGATATGAAATAAATTAAAAATAATATAAAAATGAATTTACATTCTTGCAATTCTTATCTATTGCTACCTGCTTTCAAGATGGGGACACACCGTAATTCTAATAAAAGAAGCACATGTTCATGGAAGTATGTGAATGTGTGTGCGTGCTCAGTTGCTTCAGACATGCTGGACTCTCTGTGACCCCATGGACTATAGTCCTCCAGGCTCCTCTGTTCATAGGACTTTCCAGACAAGAATACTGGTGGGGGTTGCCATGTCCTTTTCCAGGAGATCTTCCCAACACAGGGATTGAACCTGCATCTCCTGCATTGCAGGTGGGTTCTTTACTGCTGAGCCACTGTGGGAAGCCCTCATGGAAGTATAGATCCTGGGAATTCTGCACATGGTCTTAGTGAGTGTCTCGGTTTGTAATATTTATATCTTTTTCCATGACTTTATTAGTTATTCTAGCTGCTGAAAGAGATTAGCCTCAGTGCAATAGCATAGTAGGAATGTATTTCTTGCTTGTGTAATTTCCAAAATAGGTGTTCCGGAGCAGTTGGCAAATTCATCCAAAGCTAAGATTTACGAATCCAAGCTCCTCCTGTTTTTGTAGACATGCTATCTTCAAATTCTAATGCTGCTGCTCAAGGGGAAGGAAAGATCTCAAGGATCAGGTCTCAAATATTTTCTGCACGTGATCCATTGACTAGAGATAAGTTATGTGGTCACACTTAACTGCAAGGTAGATGGACTGAAGTGGTAAATGTACATACGGAGTACATTTATGTTCACCAGAGCTGAATAGGAAGAGGTGGTTTCTATTTATCTAGCCAAAGGACTTTTAGTAATTTGTTTCTTTGAAAAGATCAGGCTGGCATTTTTTAGTTTAAAAAAAAAAAAAAAGCCTTAGTGTTTGAGATAGTTTGGTTGGGTCTTAAAGGGAGGGAATATTATTATCGAAACAATACACTAAAATACAGAAAATTTTCAGTCAGTCTGACAAAAGTAAATACTTTAAGATACTTGTAGAAATGTAATGAATGTAGTAAAGAAAATGTAAAGGCATGTTCCAGGAGAAAAAGAAACAAGGTTTGGTAAATAGCCAGTAAGCATGTCCAACAGATTCTCTATTGTTAAGGAAATTTCCTGAGAATATCTACATTAGCTTTGTTATTCATTTGGAGGGATAAAGAGTCAAGAGTCAGAATAATTGGGCTTTGTTTTTCTATTATCAGCCCTGTTGACTTTTTACAGGTACTTAAACTCTTTGGGCCTCTGTAGATTTATGCAAAATGGGGACATGATACACACTTCATATTTGTCACATATTTTGTTTGGGATATTGGATAAAATAATGACTATGGAAGTACATAGTGAAATACCAATTGCAGTGTAAATACAAGGTAGTACTTCTCTTTTCCTCCTCATCACTATCACCATTAAGATCACAAAATATTAGGAAAACACGGCAGGAAAGGTTTGTTGTAGTCCAGTTGCTCAGTCATGTCTGACTTTTTGTGACCCCATGGACTGCAGCACGCCAGGCTGCCGTGTCCTTCGCCATCTCCTGGAGCTTCTTCAAACTCATGTCTATTGAGTCAGTGATGTCATCCAACCAGCTCATCCTCTGTCATCCCCTTCTCCTCCTGCCTTCCATCTTTCCCAGCCTCAGGGTCTTTTCTAATGAGTTGACTATTTGCATCAGGTGGCCAAAGTATTGGAGCTTCAGCTTCAGCATCAGTCCTTCTAATGAGTATTCAGGATTGATTTCCTTTAGGATTGACTGGTTTGATCTCCTTGCAATCCAAGGGACTCTCAAGAGTCTTCTCCAACTCTTAGCTCAAAAGTATCCAATCTTGGGCATTCAGCCTTCTTTTTTATAGTCCAACTCTTGCATCCATACATGACTACTGGAAAAACCGTAGTTTGACTATATGGACCTTTGTTGGCAAAGTGATGTCTCCGCATTTTAATATGCTGTCTAGATTGGTCATAGCTTTTCTTCCAAGGAGAAAGCATCTTTTAATTTCATGGCTACAGTCACCTTCTGCTGTGATTTTGGAGCCCAAGAAAGTAGCTTGTCACTGTCTCCATTGTTTCTCCATCTATTTGCCATGAAATGATGAAACTGGTTCGTTTTTTAAAAAGCCAGCTTTTTCACTATTCTCTTTCACCTTCATCAGGAGTCTCTTTTGTTCTTCTTTGGTTTCTACCATTAGGGTGTTGTCATCTGCATATCTGAGGTTATTGATATTTCTACCAGCAATCTTGATTCCAGCTTGTACTTCATCCAGCCTGGCATTTCAGATGATGTATTCTGTATATAAGCTAAATAAGCAGGGTAACCATATACAACTTTGACATACTCCTTTCCCAATTTTGAACCAGTCCATTGTTCCATGTCCAGTTCTAATTGTTGTTTCTTGACCTGCATACAGGTTTCTCAGAGGCAGATAAGGTAGTCTGGTATTCCCATCTGTTAAAGAATTTTCCACAGTTTGCTGTGATCCACACAGTCCAAGGTTTTAGCTTAGTCAATGAAGCAGAAGTAAATGCTTTCCTGGAATTCTCTTGGTTTTTCTGTGATCCACTAGGTGTTGGCAATTTGGTCTCTTGTTCTTCTGCCTGAATCCAGCATGAACATCTGGAAGTTCTCAGTTCATGTACTGTTGAAACCTGCCTTGGAGGATTTTGAGCACTACTTAACTAGCATGTGAAATGAGTGCAATTGTGCCGTAATATGAACATTCTTTGGCATTGCCTTTCTTTGGGATTGGAATGAAAACTGACCTTTTCTAGTCCTGTGGCCACTGCTGAGTTTTCCAAATTTGCTGATGTATCAAGTGCAGCACTTTAGTAGCATCATCTTAGGATTTAAAATAGCTCAACTGTAACTCCATCACCTCCACTAGCTTTGTTCATAGTGATACTTCCTAAGGCCCACTTGACTTCACACTCCAGGATTTCTGGCTCTAGGTCAGTGATCACACCATTGTGGTTATCTGGGTCACGAAGATGTTTTTTTATAGCTCTTCTGTTTATTCTTGCCACCTCTTCTTAATCTTCTGCTCCTGTTAGGTCCAGACTGTTTCTATTATTGTGCCCACCTTTGAATGAAATGTTCACTTGGTATCTCTAATTTCCTTGAAGAGATCTCTAGTGTTTCCCATTCTATTGTTTTCCTCTATTTCTTTGCATTGTTCACTTAGGAAGCCTTTCTTATCTCTCCTTTGGAACCCTGCATTCAGTTGGGTATATCTTTCCTTTTCTCCTTTGCCTTTGGCTTCTCTTCTTTTCTCAGCTATTTGTAAAGCCTCCTCAGGCAGCCGTTTAGCCTTCTTGCATTTCTTTTTCTTGGGAATGGTTTTGATCACCACCTCCTGTNTCTAGTGTTTCCCATTCTATTGTTTTCCTCTATTTCTTTGCATTGTTCACTTAGGAAGCCTTTCTTATCTCTCCTTTGGAACCCTGCATTCAGTTGGGTATATCTTTCCTTTTCTCCTTTGCCTTTGGCTTCTCTTCTTTTCTCAGCTATTTGTAAAGCCTCCTCAGGCAGCCGTTTAGCCTTCTTGCATTTCTTTTTCTTGGGAATGGTTTTGATCACCACCTCCTGTACAATGTCACAATCCTCCATCCATAATTGTTCAGGCACTCTTAATCCCTTGATCCTATTTTCACTTCTACTGTATAATCATAAGGGGTTTCATTTAGACTTAAACTGAAGACAGTAGGGAAAACCAATAGGCCATTAAGGTATGACCTAAATCAAATCCCCTATGATTATATAGCAGGGAAAGTGAGGATGTCCAATTTGACCTCAGCTTTCCCTTGAACCCCTGCGTCTCACCCTCTAGATTCATACTGGAATCCTTCTAATAACTCATGCCCTCTAATAATCATGCCCACATCAATTGTTCATTCCCTTGTTAGGGGCCTAATGATAAACAACTATTATTACCTTTTTAAAATGATCTCGTACTCTATGGCTGGTACTAGACTATGTATGTATTTTACCTACATGACCTCGTTGGATCCTCCCTCACAACAACTCTAGGAGGTTGATTCTATTACCACCTCTCATTTTTTACACATAGAAAAACCAAAGTTTACAGAGGTGCAGCCACATTTGAAGTCACATAGTGCAACATCTATAGTCTGACTCCAGGGTCCAGGCTTGTGACTCCTGTACTCCTTCGATTTTTCTCGTGACTGTTATGATCTAGGACATGCTAGGCACCAAAGGCTCCCGTGGTGAGGAAGAAAACATGATTGATTCCTGACTTTAAGGAACTTTTATCCTGGCTCTTGGGGCTTCCCAGGTGGCTTCAAAGTTAAAGAATTCGCCTGCCAGTGCAGGAGACACAAGAGAGGTGTGTTCAATTGCTGGATTGGGACGATCCCCTGGAAGAGGACATGACAATCTGCTCCAGTATTTTTGCTTGGAAAGTCCCATGGACAGAGGAGCCTGGCAGGCTACAGTCCATGGGGTCACAAAGAGTCAGACATAAGTAAGTCACTGATTATGTGGGTATATCCTAACTCTCAACAGCCTTCAGGCTCCTGCCTACACTTGTACCAGCAGTGATCCCCCTGTAAAACCCTTTACCCTTGCTCAGCCTAGCTGGTTTCTCCTTACCCTGAAGAATCAGGTCAGGGATCACTTTTTCCAGCCATTCTTGATTGCCCAGGAAGTATCTAGGAGAGGTCTCACAAAAACTCCTGAGCAGAGGCAGTATTTCCTGGTGGTTAAAATCCTAGATCTAGATGTAGACTGTCTGAGCTCAAATTCTGGCCCCATCTCTTACAATGTGATTTGGGGTAGTTTACGTCACCCTTGTGGGTCTCAGTTTCTGTATGTGTAAAATGGGATTGTTACAGGGTGAAATCAGGTGACACAAGTTAAACAATTTGGCACTTGCATGTTGAGTGCTCAGTTAGCTTGTTAACTAGCATTAACTATCATTATAAAGACTGACCAATACCAAATAGCATTCTTATTTCTTTCAATTGTGCAGGGTCTACTATAGAAGATAGAGATGCTGACTTATAGTCCACCTTCAATTTCAAAAGTTTGGTGTTTGAACTGAAAGGTCAACATCTCCAAACTCAGAATGCTGGTATCCTGAGCTAAACATAGAGATGTTCCATGACTTGACCAAAATCTTCATTTTTTTTATATTGTTGTACATCTTAGTCAACACACCTAGTCCCATATCCTTCCCACAGAAACACTGGGCTGATTTATGATTTTAATTCACATCAGTCTTTGCTGACCTTCAGTGAGGAATAATTAGGTGGTGGTTGGTACAGAGAATGGTACCACACTCAGCCAGGAGGGGATTGCTTCCTCTAGCATTTCAATTCTCTTGCTGAGATAGCTTTCCTTCCTTTCCTTTGTTGCTCAGAAGTTGAACCTGATGGGTCTCTGTGGGAAGCATAGTCATCTCTTTTTCTGCACCTCTTCTACCAGGCTCAGGCATGTTTATAGTCCCCAGGCAAGGATGAGACATGTCTAGGTAACCAATTAGCCAAAACAGAACACTGAGAGGCTGTGGAACATATACAAATTTCAGTGGATGAAAGGTCAGTGTCCAGTAAATTGAGTCTGAGCAAGGTGATTTCTTCCAGAGTTTGGAGTGCTGCAGAGCTTAATCTTGGATCTCCTAGGGTCTATAAAGGAAACAGCAGGTGTCTAGAATATCAGTCTTCATTTGACTCCAAATGCGTATGTCTTCTTGGCTCCAGAAAAAAATCCGTTTTGTCCACTGGACACTTTGGTTCACTCATTTCTTCCCTGTTGTGCTTAGAAGCCCCAAAGTCTGTCTGTAAGCTACACAGAAACAAACTTTCAATTAAAGTTGGATATGTGGAAGAAGACGATAATAAACTTGATTAGTGTTATCTGAAATTTTAAAATAAAGGCAATAAAGAATGTGGCAACTTTAAAATGCAGCTGCATATTTTTTGACATCTTTCCCACTCCTTAAATCTGGGAAGGTCTTTGATAGATTAAACCTATAAAAAGGGACGCTAGATGATTTCTGAGGCTAGGTCCTAAAATACAATGAAGTTTTCGCCTTGCTCTTGGAATATTTGCCTTGGAGTCTTAAGCCACCATGTAAGAATTTTGATTATTCTTAAGCTGCTGTATTGTGAAGAAGCCTAAGTCCCATGGAGCAGCCTCCTGATGCCCCAGTCAACAGTTTCAGCTGAAATTAGCTTCTGCATCATCCTAGCGCAGGTGTCAAATGTATTGTGAGTGAGAAAACTTCTAGATGATTCTAGCCCCCAGTGGTTTAAGTCATATCCAGACATCTGTGTCACCCCAGCCACACACATCTTCCAAACAGAGGCTCAGACATTCGGAGTAGAGACAAGGCAGCCCTATTGTTCCATGCCTCAAATCCTAACCTAACAGGATCCATGAACATGATAAAATGATTGTTGCTTTCTGTCACTGCACTTTGGGATGATTTGTTATATAGCAATAGATAACTGGAATAGTGGTTTTCATGGAGATATGCTCCAAGTGTCAAGTAAAAGAAGCAGGTAACTGCAAGCCCACATGGCAATAAACAACAAGAATCATGGAATTAGTAGAATTTAAGAATTATAAGGATCCCTAGGGTCATCTAGTAATTTACAGCCTTGCAGTTGCTGTTAGTCTGAATTTTGTAACATCTTCAAGCAGAGACAATTTGCTTTTTTTACCTACTTCCAATGATGAGGACTTGTAACTCCTTGAAGCATCATCTCTTACAGTACACGGGATGCACTAAATAAAGATGGTGCTACTGCTAGACTGAGATTGTTGATGACAGAAAAGACATAGCCGCCTAAGAGAAAGTGACTTTGAGAAAAGGCTCCACCTATACAACTTAGCGCTCATGAAAAAAATGACAGACACTAAGACACCTGCTGTTTGGACGATTCAGGTGAAATTTGTCACATATTTTCTGCTGCCTTTTTTAAAACAGGCTTTGGTGATGTGTAGAGAGGTTCTTTTTCCAATATCACTTTATGATGTGATATTTGATTCCAGTGGTAAAGGAAAATCAAAACTAGTCAGGGTAACCTTCTTAGAAATGTAGAGACTGACATATAGGCTCAAAGAATGTCTAAGGCAGGAAAAGAAGTCATATTTCACCACAAGGTGAATATTAATAAACAGTGCAATATAGGTACAGAAAATGTTACTTCATTTTGCCATAGATAGTAGGGTAGGTCACAAGTACCAAATGTTTAATTGTTCAGAAAATATGTCAAATTCCAGTTTGGAAAATGATAGTGAAAGTTGCTCAGTCATGTCCAACTCTTTGCAATCGCATGGGCTATAGTCCACGGAATTCTCCAGGCCAGAATATCGGAGTGGGTAGCCTTTCCCTTCTCCAGGCGATCTTCCCAAATCAGAGATCGAACCCAGGTCTCCCACATTGCAGGTGGATTCTTTACTAGCTGAGCCACAAGGGAAACCTTCCATTTGAGGAATTACCATCAATTCTGGGAATTCTATTTAAGAGGGATAGTGAGAGCCTAGACATTTTTCAGATGTTAACAAAATGTCTTTGTTTACAAGGTGGAGAGAAATCTAGATAGACATTGTGTTATGTAGAATAGTTTGGCTAAATAATATTCCAGTGTGCATGTATATATCACAACTTCTTTATCCATTCATCCATTACAGGACACAGGTTATTTTCCTATCTTGGCTATTATAAATAAGGCTGCTGTGAACACGGAGGTGCAGGTATCTTCTCAAGTTAGTGTTTTTATTTCCTTTGGATATTTCCCTGAAGGGGAATTGCTAGATTGTATGTTAGTTCCAGTGGTGCCAAGTGGTAAAGAATCTGCCTGCCAATGCAGGAGACTCAGGAGATGCAGATTTGATCCCTGGGTCAGAGAAATTCCCTGGAGTAGGAAATGGAACCCAATTACAGTGTTCTTCCCTGGAAAATTCCATGGGAAGAGGAGTCTGGTGGGCTGCAGTCCGCAGGCTGCAAAGTGATGGACGTGACTAAGTGACTGAGCATACACACATATTAGTTCTGTTTTTTACTTTTTAAGGCTTCTCCTACTGTTATCCATGGTGGCTATTACAGTTTATAAACCCACTGCTGCTGCTGCTAAGTCGCTTCAGTCGTGTCCAACTCTGTGCAACCCCATAGACGGCAGCCCACTAGGCTCCCCCGTCCCTGGGATTCTCCAGGCAAGAACACTGGGGTGGGTTGCCATTTCCTTCTCCAAGGCATGAAAGTGAGAAGTGAAAGTGAAGCCCACTAGCAGTATGCAATCCACATCTGTGCCAGCATTTGTTATCTCTTGTAGCTTTTTTTCTTTTTAAACAAATCCACACTTTTATTTTCTTTTTCAATAAGTTTAAATCCTCAAAGGGTACGATATCACATGGATTCTGGGTCCAATGGCCTTAGCAGGAAGGTTGCTTCNAGAAGTGAAAGTGAAGCCCACTAGCAGTATGCAATCCACATCTGTGCCAGCATTTGTTATCTCTTGTAGCTTTTTTTCTTTTTAAACAAATCCACACTTTTATTTTCTTTTTCAATAAGTTTAAATCCTCAAAGGGTACGATATCACATGGATTCTGGGTCCAATGGCCTTAGCAGGAAGGTTGCTTCGGAATCTGGCATGAACCATGCCACTGTCTCCATGAGCTTGAGTTATCTTTCCCCAGATTACTCTGGTTTTGTTACTTTTCCACTGTGTTGGTCTTTGCTTTGTACACAGAAACACATCTCTTGCCTAGGCAGAATTCAGTTTCATCTTGATCGTCAGTTCAGTTCAGTTTATTTGCTCAGTCGTGTCTAACTCTTTGCGATCCCATGAATCGCAGCACGCCAGGCTGCCCTGTCCATTGCCATCTCCTGGAGTTCACTCAGACTCAGGTCCATCGAGTCAGTGATGCCATCCAGCCATCNATTTTGGTGTTGACCATCTGGTGATGTCCATGTGTAGAGTCTTCTCTTGTGTTGTTGGAAGAGGGTGTTTGCTATGACCAGTATATTTTCTTGGCAAAACTCTATTAGTCTTTGCCCTGCTTCATTCCGCATTCCAAGGCCAAATTTGCCTGTTACTCCAGGTGTTTTCAAGAGACTTTTCAGGAGAGCATTGTGTTCCCTCTGGTTCTGTAGACCCTGCTTATAGCCAGCAAAAATGGCCTTGGACCACAGCCTTCCAGACTGAAAGAGCCTCTTGTCATTTTGATAATGGCAATTCTATTGCCACTTCTATGAGATGTTATCTCATTGTGGTTTTGATTTGCATCTTCCTAATGACTGGTGATATTGAGCATATTTTCATATATTTCTTTGCTTTTTGTATAGCTTCTTTGGAAAAAATGTCTATTCAGGTCCTTTGTCCATTTTTTTAATTGACTTATTTGATTTTATATATATATTGGATATAAACCTATTATCATATATATGGTTTGCAAATATTTTCTTACCATTCTGTAGGTTATCTTCTCGCTTTCCTGATGATTGCTTTTTCTGTACAAGAGATTCACAGTTTGATGTAGTTCAACTTTTTACTTTTTTTACTTGTGCTTTAGGTGTCATATCCACAAAATTATCACCAAGGTCCAACTCAGGGGGTTTTATTTGCAAGGATAAATCTTCTAGGATTTTCCTGGTTTTAGTTCTAACTTTTAAGTCTTTAATTCATTTTGAATTAAATAATATTTCTGAGTAGTGTAAGTTAGGGGTCCAATTTCATTATTTTACATGCAAGTATCCAATTATCACAGCACAATTTATTGAAGAGACTTTTTCCTTCATTAAATGAAGAAATTCAGTTGTATTAAAGACATTTTCTTCTTCTTGGCTCCCTTGTCAAATACTCGTTGATTGTATGTGCTTAGGTTTATTTCTGGGCCCTCAGTTCTATTGCATTGGTTTCTTTGTCTGTTTTTATGCCAGTTTGTTTTTATGTTTTGGTGACAATAACTTTGCAGGAGAGCTTGCAATCAGTAAGTATGATACCTCCTGATTTGTTTTCTCTCTCAGGATTTCTTTGGCTATTCAGAATCTTTCGTGGTTCTATATATATACCTTTTAGCACTGTTTTTTCCCTAATTCTACTAAAATATGCCATTAGAATCTCAAAAGGGGTTGCATTGACTCTATAGATTGCTTTTGGTAGTATTGACATTTTAACCATGTTAATTCTTCCATGTCAGAAAGATGGGATACCTTTCCATTTATTTGTGTCTTATTTTATTTTTTTCACAAATGTGCCATAAATTTCAGAGTGGAGATCTTTCACCTCTTGGGTTAAAGTTATTCCTATGCATTATATTGTTTTTGATTTATTGTAAATGAGACTGATTTCTCGATTTCTTTCTCAGAAAACTCTTTGTCATTATATAGAAATGCTACTGATTTTTGTGTATTGGTTTTTTTATCCTACAACTTTACTGAAATTGTTGATTAGATTGAATGTATGTTTTTTTGGTTGAGTCTTTACATTTTTCTGTACATAAAATCATGTCATCTGCAAACAGAGAAAATTTTACTTTTGTCTTCTAAATTCTGATACCTTTTATTTATTTCTTTGGCCTGACTGCTATCTAGTACTTTTAGTAATATTTGAATAGGAGTGTTGAGAGTGGGCACCATTGTCTTGGTCTTGATCTTAGAGGAAAAGCTTTCAACCATTGAGTATGATGTACGTTGAGAGCTTGTTTTATATCGACTTATTGCGTGGCAGTATGTTCCTTCTATGCCTAATTTGTTAAAAGTTTCTATCATGAATGAGTACTGAATTTGTCAATTGCTTTTTCTGTATCTATTGAGAATATCATATGATTCTTTTCTATCACTCTCTTAACACATCATTGACTGGAGGATTTTTGCAGAAACTAATGCCTGTAGCCAGTGATTTGTTTTTTAAGTGAATATTGATATGTCTCTTGTCAATAATATTTGGGTAACAGAAGATGTATCTCTGGTCAATAAGTTGTTAATGTGACTTATCACTTTGATTGATTTGTATTTGTTGAAACATTCCTGTATCCCAGTGATAAATTGCACTTGACTCTGATGAATGATCCTTTTAATGTGATGCTGAATTTGGTTGGCTAATGTTTTATTGAGATTTGGCATCTTTATTTATCAGGGATATTGGCCTATAGTTTCATTTTCTAGTAGTTCATCCCTCCCCCCGCCCCCAGTTTTGATATCAGGATGATGCTAGCCTCATAAAATAAGTTTGAGTAGTCCGTCTTCTTTGGTTTTTTTGGAAGAGTTTGAGTAGAATTGATGGTAATTCTTTGTAAAAGTTTGGTAAAATTCACCATGAAGCCAGGAAAGTGATTTTTTTAATAATGGAATATGAATCTCAATATGTACATTCATAGGCATAATTACACTGGAAGACATAAGGAAGTAAATGCTTGCATCTATAAGGGTAGTCATCAGGAATATGTGCATGACATATGCACATTGATACATATTTATGATTTGACTAGAGATTCAAATACCCAGGAAGTATTGCTACTGATGGCATTATGTCCTGAAATGTTGTTGGTAATGTTCAGGATAAAAAAGTACACACTTTATTTAGTTTATAAGTTATTTATGTTTCTGGGAAATTTAGGAGTTATTAAAAAGTTATTTAAAAATATTATGATACAAAAATGGATCTAGATCCTAGGCTCAGAAAATTGTAAGCAGTAGTTTACCTAAATGAATGTCCACTGGGACACTGCTGCTGCTGCTGATGCTACTGCTAAGTCGCTTCAGTCGTGTCCGACTCTGTGCAACCCCATAGACTGTAGCCCACCAGGCTCCCCCGTTCCTGGGATTCTCCAGGCAAGAACACTGGAATGGGTTGCCATTTCCTTCTCCAATGCATGAAAGTGAGACGTGAAAGTGAAGTCGCTCAGTCGTGTCCAACTCTTAGCGACCCCATGGACTGCAGCCCACCAGGCTCCTCCGCCCATGGGATTTTCCAGGCAAGAGTACTGGAGTGGGGCGCCATTGCCTTCTCCACTGGGGCACTAGAAAGGATGAATAACAGCTTTTTGGTGTGTGGACCATCTTGTGTGATACAGAAAGCCCAACTTCAAACTTCTCAATATCAGGAGGTAATTTATGTCATTGCCACTAACAAAAAGCATCCCAGCAGAGTTCCAGAAATGCCCACAAGGTTGGCTAGCCCCATGGTTCACTCAGAGAGGCCTTGCCCAGTGATATTTGGGTCCTATCTTCTCTAGTTGTGTCTCCTTCCAGTCCTCCTTTCCTCACATGCTCCAAATCCATTGTCTTCTTTCTCTCTTTTAAACTAAGGAGTAGTTGAATTTACATTTTCTAAATCTTAGACAGTTGTGCTACCAAATTTACCTGTCTTGGTTCTTCTTGTTATTCAGGCGTTGGCATGAATTTTACTTTCTCAGAGAAACAAACGCAGAGCATACTGGCTCCAGTATCGTCTCCATCTGCATTACTATTCTTTTACCCTCTTACACCTTCTTTGTAGTTTATTTGGTAGCATTTAATAATGACTAAAAATAAAAATGTTTTATTAATTTACGTGCTCATTGTCTACCCCTTTTTCCATTAAAATATGAGACCTAGGAGAGCAGGAACTCTTGCCTGCTACCAGCTGTATTTTCAGTGCCTAGGAAAATATCTGGTATGTAGTAGGTGCCTAATAATTGTATTTCTTGAGTAAGCTATTAATTCGCTCCTTGCTCCCCTTGAGACAAACTCCAAGCTCTAGCATGACACTTGAGGCTTCTCAATATCTTGCCCAGCTTATATTTCCCTATCCTTTCCTCCCTTCATTCACTAATCTTTTTTACTAAAATTTGTCAAATATGTCATGCCAGTTACTGTTTCATTCCTTTGCATATTGTATTTTCTTTGTATTCAGCTAAGATCAGGCTCCCTCAAGTTCCTCCCCCCTCCCATTCTTTGGAGGTTTACATACCCTTCCTTTGGTAATGGCCCCATGACTATGCTTATACAAGGAGAGAACATTTGTTGGTATATACATCTTTCTTTTCGACTATACTTTGAGTTTATTGAGAGCAGAGACCACTTCTTAATTGTCTTTATATGCCTAGTGGTCAGATGGTACCTGGCATAGAATAGGTCACAGCGTTCTATTTCATTACATCAGAGTTGGATTGTCATATTAGCTACCTGAGAACACTTGGAATCTCACTTCCATCATTGATTTTCCCTAGTGTCATATCAACTATAAATCTGTTAAATATGCACAAACAGTAGGGACTTCACGGGGGCACATAAAAGTAAGTTAATCCTTTGAAATTGCAATGAAAGAATGGTTTAAAGATCATTTTGTTGCTATTGATAGCGATATTTCTTGAGTATGGCATGATGGTCACATTTCTAAACTCTATGAGCATTTTCTTATTGAAGCCTTTAGCAACTCAGTGGTAAGAGTCACNGTAAGTTAATCCTTTGAAATTGCAATGAAAGAATGGTTTAAAGATCATTTTGTTGCTATTGATAGCGATATTTCTTGAGTATGGCATGATGGTCACATTTCTAAACTCTATGAGCATTTTCTTATTGAAGCCTTTAGCAACTCAGTGGTAAGAGTCACTTAGTTACCTAGAGTAAACTTGACAATGTCATTGCTGATAAGTAGAACCTAATTAGCCTTAATGTACGTGACCCCGTAGCCTAAGATCTTAATCACTGTGTTAGATACTTTCTATGCCATTTCTGTAATTCTTAGACTCAACCATCCTTGAATATGACTAGAACAGAGTTAATGGAGATATTTTAAAGTTAATCCTGTTTTCTCAGGATAAAGAAGATTTCAGTCCCTCCTCTCCACAAACAAGACCATTTGCTAATTATTGCTTTTTATCCTCCTTTCTCTCTGTCAGGGAAGCTCGGTTTATTATGGGTCGTTGTGGATGCAACCAAGTTAATGATAATTGATGTCCATCTCTTGCTTCTCACATTAGTGGCTCGGTATCAGCATCCACACCCCTTGCAGTGGACATGCTCCTCTCCATCTCTTTTCCCACATTAGCCGAGGTTTTGAATTACTCGGTGAACTTTTAATCACTGAATAGCTAATCACCATAATTCCTCATTGTCCAAAGCTGCAAGTTCATCATGCACATGGACCTGGTATCCTTGTTAATCACAGTAATCGCTCACCACTCATGAGCTGTGAAAAGTAGTGATGACTCTTCACATCACTTAGGGTGCCCATACTCCAAAGGGGGCTGGTAGGAGTGTTAGGATGTACCCAACACAGGCCATGGGGATAGCATCAGAATGTCCACCAGACCTACAAGTTTTGGATCTCTGCTTGTATTTACCGTTATCCTGAGTTGGTAAATTGATTAGAACTGCTACTCTGTGACTCTTGGTTCACAACTTCCCTGGGAGCTTCCTGGGTATAATCTGAAACTAGCCCCCGTATGTGGAAGGCAGAGAGAAACTAGAGAGAGAAGACTAATCCAAATTGTAGGTGGTAGGGTTAATGAACAAGGGAACGTATTTATGAGGCTTTTCATGGGTTATTGGAAGATGAGCAGTTTTTCGCGCCTGCCTGTCAAATCTTAAAAGTTTATATAGAGGACCAATCTGGGTCAGTTATATACAAATTCCAAGTGACTTCAACACCATATGACTATCTCCAGGCTCTGTCCTTGGGCAGCTTCTAGTGTTGATAAGGCAAGTGGAGCGCACTTTCCAAGAATGAGGGTAGCGGGTGAGGAGCTTCTGATGCTTGGGTCTAGCTTATGAGTCAAATCAACAGTCACATCTTGATGACCTCTGCCCACATGCTCACATCTCCATCCCCACTGTTTCTGATACTAAAGCTTCCATAGCAGGGTTCCTTCCTCCCAGTCTTCCCCTTCTTTGCATCTAATGCTCCATCTTGGCATCCAGACTGTTCCCTGCTGGCATTGTCCACTGGGCTTCCTGGCCAGGCCATCAACTTTCATCCCAAACTTCACTGAAATTATTTGTCTTACATTGGAATTATTTTGATAGAAATAAACCAGAAACCAATCCGTCTGTTTCAGTTTGAGAGGAATTTATTATAAGAAATGATGGGTATGTCTTTGAATCCTAAGCCTAGAAATTTGACCATCTCTCAAGAGGGACATACTCAACTTGGAAGGCCACCAGATATTAAGGCAGACACTCTGTTAATCTTAGATTGCCCTCTACATGTGTACGCCATTATTTTGCTTTCCCCTCTTGCTTTGCTGATCACCTCTCACAGTTCATTCAGGGTACATAGGCCATAAATTGCTTTCCCAAACTGCAGCCTCAGTTTACATGTCTGAGCAGTCTGGGATTTGCAGTTAGCCAAATATACTTTCTGATTCCTATCCCATATTCTCCTCTCACTGTATTCTAAATTCTCTTCTCTTACATACTCTGTGCTCTTCATCTTCTCCCCTAGATTTGCATATCAAGGTGTCAGCCCAACAAAGAGCCCCACATTCATCAAAATCCATCCTCTTGGAAAATAGCTGTTTTAAGTTGCCAGACCCAAAGTCTTAAAAATTGCCTGTGTCATAAGTTCATTCTTTTAAGGCAGAATGGTTGCCCTGGATGTTGTTGAAAGCCATTCTTTCTAAAAGTTCCTTTCGTCTTTTCATTTCCCTCCTTCCCTTTCTAGAGAGAGGAAAAGGGAGAGAAAGAAGAAAAGGGAAAGGGAATATGAATGAAAGACTACAGCTCAGACCAAGAACAATTGTTGCTGTTGTTGTTCAGTTTCTCAGTTGTGTCTGACTCTTTGCAACCCTATAGACTGCAACACACCAGGCTTCCCTGTCCTTCATCCTCTCCCAGAGCTTGTTCAAACACATATCCATTGAGTTGGTGATGCCATCCAATCACCTCATTCCTCATGCCATCAACCCTTCCCAGCATCAGGANAAAGACTACAGCTCAGACCAAGAACAATTGTTGCTGTTGTTGTTCAGTTTCTCAGTTGTGTCTGACTCTTTACAACCCTATAGACTGCAGCACACCAGGCTTCCCTGTCCTTCATCATCTCCCAGAGCTTGTTCAAACACATATCCATTGAGTTGGTGATGCCATCCAACCACCTCATTCCTCATGCCGTCAACCCTTCCCAGCATCAGGGTCTTTTCCAATGAGTCAGCTCTTTGCATCAGGTGGTCAAAGTATTGGAGTTTCATCTTCAGCATCAGTGCTTCCCATGAATATTCAGGACTGACTTCCTTTAGGATGGACTGGTTGATCTTGCAGTCCAAGGGACTCCCGAGAGTCTTCATGGCTGCAGTCACCTTCTGCAGTGATTTTGGGGCTCAAGAAAATAAGATCTATCACTGTTTTCATTGTTTTTCCATCTATTTGCCATGAAGTGATGAGACTGGATGCCATGATCTTAATTTTTTGAATGTTGAGTTGTTTTTTTTAAGTTTAAATTTTTATTTTTTAGTTTGTTTTGCTTTACAATACTGTATTCATTTTGCCATACATTGACATGAATCAGCCACAAGTGTACCTGAGTTCCGGACCCCCGGTTCCAAT
>SJYA01001175.1:482143-495208 GCA_006410615.1 Neotragus moschatus | reverse complement strand
GTGGTGTCATCTGCATATCTGAAGTTATTGATATTTCTCCCTGCAATCTTGATTCCAGCTTGTGCTTCATCTAGCCCGGCATTTTGCACGATGCATTCTGCATGTAAGTTAAAAAAGTTGGGTGACAATATATAGCCTTGACATACTCCGTTCCCAAATTTGAACCAGTCCATTCTTCCATGTCCAGTTCTAACTGTTGCTTCTTGACCTGCGTACCTGTTTCTCAGTAGACAAGTGATTCCTTTCTCTTGACAAATTTTCCACAGTTTGTTGTGATCCACACAGTCAAAGACTTTGGTGTATTCAGTGAAGCAGAGGTAGATGTTTCTCTGGAATTCTCTTTCTTTTTTTATGATCCAACAAATGCTGACAATTTGATCTCTGGTTCCTCTGCCTTTTCTAAATCCAGCTTGTACATCTTGAAGTTCTTTGTTCACATACTGTTAAAACCTAGCTTGAGGGATTTTGAGCATTACCTTGCTAGCATGTGAAATGAGTGCAATTGTGCCATAATATGAACATTCTTTGGCATTGCCCTTCTTTGGGATTGGAGTGAAAACTGATCTCTTTCCAGTCCTGTGGCCACTCCTGGGTTTTCCAAATTTGCTGGTGTATTGATTGCAACACTTTCATAGTATCATCTTTTAGGATTTGAAATAGCTCAGCTGTAATTCTATCACCTCCACTAACTTTGTTCATAGTGATGCTTCCTACAGCCAACTTGACTTCACACTCCAGGATATCTGACTCTGGGTAAGTGATCACATCATCGTGGTTATCCAGGTCATAAAGACCTTTTTTGTATAGTTCTGTGTATTCTTGCCACCTCTTCTTATTATCTTCTGCTTCTGTTAGGTATGTACTGTTTCTGTCCTTTATTGTGCCCATCTGTGCATGAAATAGTCCCCTTGTATCTCTAATATCTTTGAAGAGATCTCTAGTCTTTCTCATTCTTTTGTTTTCCTCCATTTCTTTGCATTGTTCACTTAAAAAGGCTTTCTTATCTCCTTGCTAGTCTTTGGAATTCTGTATTCAGATGTGTATATCTTTCCTTTTTTCCTTTGCCTTTAGCTTCTCTTCTTTTCTCAGCTATTTGTAAAGCTTCCTCAGACAACCATTTTGCCTTTTTCATTTATTTTTCCTTGGGGATGGTTTTTGGAAGTTCCCTAAGAGAAATAAAAGCCTAGGACTACTGCATTGGATTTTAACCCTCTAACTCATCACCCATTTTACTCTTTTCCCATTTTGGGAAACTCTCTCCCTAGCTTTTATTTGGATAATTGTCTCTTCTCCCTCATTCATATAGCTTCTGGGTGGAACTGTCAATAAGTTGTCTTGCTCTTCCTAGTCAAAGGGTCAGTGAATGACCCAAATAAAAGCAACTGGATTGATTCTCACTTGGGGACTTTAAATACTGAGTTAAGTGATTCCAACACCAAAAGATGATCAGAACTACTGCTTTGCTGTGTTGTCACCCTAATTGCTGATCAGATCCTGCTGATTGGATCCCTGCTTCCCATTTTTCTTCTAAGGTTGGCTATTTAGTAGTTGCTTTACTTCTTCCCCTGACCCTATATACTCCCCATAAAGCTGTTTTGCTCAAGATAGGCAGAGACAGTTCTGTTCTTTGTCAAGAAAATAAAACAAAGACCCAACAGATATAGAGACTATATTATACAAATTCTTGACTCTATAGATTTTAGCTTGTGTCATCCTCTGGATACAGTTTCTCTGTTATACTGACCTTGGGCTGCCAAAAAATGAATGGGCAGGAAGAGTGGCTCAGTGCCTTGTTTATTTCAGGCAGAATTAACAGAGTGGATTGTAATGGAAATGGAGTAATATATGTTCCTGGTTGTTCAGTTTGGTCTGAATTCTGGAGACAGCTCTTCCAGGTGAAGTTTAATTAACAACTGCTCAAAATCAATCCAACTTTGACTTTGCTGCAATTTGTATCTCACAGCTTGGCTCCTTTTCCTTGTTTCATTTCATTAACAAAGATTTTAAATTATCTGTGGGAATAGAGAAATAGTATGCATATATACATACACACACACACACGTGTGTGTGTGTGTGAAGAGAATATATGATAGGAAGAGAAGTCTGAATTAGTTTGGTAGATGAAGGATGCGAGCAAGTGATATAGCTTGGAAACAACACAATGTGCATAACTCCTGGGTGACTTCCTGTGACTGTACAGGTAAGTCTTGTTTTCTCTCCCCCCTCTCCCTTTCTCTCTCTCCCCCTTCTTACCTCCTCCTTTCCTCTCCCCTCTCTTCTTCTACTCATGTGCACACTTTATAGAAGTTTTCTATTCTGTTTATATCTAATATTGAGCAACATTTTCCTCTAATGTGATTAAAAGCAAGGACTTCAGAATCAGACCACAGGGAGATTGCATTTCACTTCTGCCACTTGCTAGCTGTGTGACCAAGGACAAGTACCTTTTTTAAAGGCTCAGTTTTCTCATCTTGAAAATGGAAGGAATAAAAGTATTCATGTGTGGGTTACAAGAAGAGCACTTGATATAATGACTGGCCTATGGTGGGTGTCTTATCTATTACTATGGTTGTTATTTCCTTCCAAAAAAAGAAGGAAATTTATCCTCACTTATTTGCACCATGTGCTTGTTACACTTCCTTTTGCTTCACTATATTCAAATATCTTTTCAAGCCCCTTTCTCCCTTGCCCCATAGTAATGTCCCCCAGAGGGAAACTACCATGGAACCTCATTCCTAGGAATATTTTAGTAAGAATAGCAAAATTTTAACACATAGGAGAATCTTGGTGAATTTCATTTTATCCCGACTCTGCAACTCCATGGACTGCAGCATGCCAGGCCCCCCATCTCCCCAAGTTTACCCAAATATCTCCTCTTCTCCCAAAGTATGCCCTTCTACACTGGGGAGCACCATTTTAGATTATGTTACTAATGCTTTCACTGTATTATTGCCATTTTCAATGTCTTACTCCCACCATCTTCTGAGAATTCAGATAAATTTCCAGATAAAAGGTATAAAGAAAAGTATGCATATTAGATGTTGCAACCTAAGGTCAAACCTTTCTCAGAATTTTGGAACAAGTTGTAAGTACAAATAATATTTTTGAAACTGGGCCCACTGTGGAGGAAAGCATCTCTATGTATTTGTTACAACAAAAAAAATAATAAGTTCATGTTCAGTGATCAGACTTTTTGAGAATGCTTTGTCGAAATAACTTTTTTTCTGCAGTAGAAGATATTAACACTTGTGTAGTTTTTTTTTTTTTTCCTCTTGGAGGATAATTGCTTTACAATATTGTGCTGGCCTCTGCCATACATCAAAATGAATAAATCACAGATATACATATATCCCCTCTCTACTGAAACTCCCTCCACCTCCCATCCCATCTTACCCCTCTAGGTTGTCACAAAGCACTGGATTGAGCTCCCTGTGTCACACAGTTAGCACATGTGTATGGAATCTAGAAAGATGGTACTGAGGAATCTGTTCGCAGGGCAGCAATAGAGATGCAGACACAGAAAACAGACTTGTGGACCCTGCGAGGGAAGGAGAGGGTGCGATGAATTGAGAGTATCGTGGAAACATATACATTACCGTATGTAAAATAGATAGCAAGTGTGGTTCTTTTTGAAAAATAGATTCATTTAAAAGATATCTCTCACTTCCCTTAAATGTCCCATTGTTAGTATATTTGTTAAGTTAATGTTCAGAAAACTTTTATTCTTTTAAGCCCAGCAAAAGTGTGGAAAATACTATTTTTCTAGCCAAGGCAATCTTGACTTGGCTATTTTCCTAACTCCTGACTCTGCTTTGAGATGTGTACTCCAGTTTATGACCAACACACGTGTATATTTCCTACAGTTGAGTTAAACTTGGGGGCTTATCAATGGCTGGGCTTGAAAGTATGGGAAAACCTTGATTTGCTAAACCATTAATGCTCAAGGTTTAAGTGTAAAAGCCCAACTGTGTTTAATCCACTCCTATCACCATTTCCAACTGGAGCTTGGAATATGCTCAAAGCTGGGAGCTAAGCGGAGGCAAGGATCTAGTGATTTAAGAGGCTGAAGAGATTTTCTCTCTCTGAGTCAAAGTTTTTCTCATATTGCTGTGGGATTTGACACTGGAGTGTAGCATTCCAATCCCTGTTTAATACCAGGACTTCGAAGGCGTTCTCAGTCTCTGTCTTGGTTCTATTTCTTTTTTACTATGTATGACAATAAATTTTGCCTGACGGTACACCAGGCAAATTGTCTGCTGCTGCTGCTAATTCGCCTGGGATTTTCCAGGCAAAAGTACTGGAGTGGGGTGCCATTGCCTTCTCCAAATTGTCTGCTCACCCTCCTCAAATAATCCTTGATGGTCCAGTTCTCTAGAAGTTTGCATTCAGATCTGTTTCACATCAAAATGCATTTTTCTGACATGTGTAATTCTCTATAAGCGTGACTAGAGAGCTTGGTTTCTGTTCTCCTTAGGATTTTTGTGTACGTGTGTGAGGGAGTAGGGGATAGAATTTACCTTATTTTGAGGATGGGAGAGAAAAATTAAGGAGGCTGAATAGTGTTAGGAGGCAGAAATTAAACTAAGGAAACATAGAGAAACAAGTGGAGAAAATAAATTTAAATAATGGGACAGGGAGAGAAAAGGAAAAAAAAATTGCTTCACTTTTATGGCAAAATGTAGGTCAAATTGAAAAAAAAAACCTCAACTTGTTTTTAAAACACAGTCTTATCTTAAAGTAGGGAAAATGTTCTGCAGTAAATACAGGGGGCTCTGTTCCTTTTTCTCCGGCCACCTACCGTTATCGGACTTCCAGAATGGTCACTATTAATGTGACCTGTGTTTCTTTCACTACCTGTTGGGTGATCTTGGGAAGGCCACTGAAATCCAGGCCTTAGTTCCCACATCTGTAAAGTGGGAATAATACAAGTTAGTCATCTCATAGTCTTATTGAGAGGGTTAAAAGATATATGTCATTGGATATGTGTGTATGGCACAAAATAAGAGCTCAGTAAACACTGGATATTATTTTCGTAGCCACATATTTCTAAAAAATAAAAATGACATCACCTTATGTGTGATAGAAATGTCATACATATCAGTATGTGTGATATATAACTAATATAAATTACTATTTTAATATAATATGTTAGAAACATACTTATTGCTATATGTTATTTTATTTAAATGCACACATATGATTGTATAACAATGAATGATATTTTCTTTGATTTGCCTCTTTCTTTTTATGCCACTCCATCCATACAACTTGTCTTGAGGAAATCCACATAAACGTTTAACTGTGTATGTATATGTTTTTCTTAATGCTCATAAAATCATAGACAAAAGTATATATGTATATTCATACAGTTTTTGTCATTGATTTACAAAAATAAGATTATACTGTGCAAATGTATTTTCATAAGAGTTACAGATTATAAAACATCTTTTCCTGAGCCTTTCTCTAATAATAGAGGCTGAAAAACTTAAAATTCCTATTTACAGCAGGTGTCCTTGCTGCGGGGGATGGGTTAGGCAAGGGTCCCAGTACTCCTCAGCTATACCCAAGGAGGAGTTGTTGCAATGTTTCTGGGAGAGTTTTAGTTCTGATAAATAGGATGGCTTTAGTTTCACTAGTTTCTTTTCTCATCCTTCTTGGGAAGTGGAAATTCTGAAATGACAATATCATTTTGGGGTCATAATGGAACAAGTATAAAAAGAAGAACCAGAACCTAAGTAGTGACATCATAAGAATCTGGGTACCTGATAGCATTTCGTGTGGTTATATTAGTACCAGCAACTACTGACCCCTGGATTTCTAAAAGAAACCACTCTCTGCTTCCCTGGTGGCTCAAATGGTAAAGAATATGCTCGCAGTGCGGGAGACCCAGGTTTGATCCCTGAGTTGGGAAGATCCCCTGGAGAAGGGAGTGGCAACTCACTCCAGTATATTCTTGCCCAGGAAATTACATGGCAGAAGAGCCTGATAAGCTACAGTCCAGGGGGGTCACAAAGAGTCAGACATGACTGAGCAACTAACACTTTCACTTTTGTTTAATCCATGGTCATCAGTTTTTCTCTTCTAAAAACACGCTAAACTGATACACACACTTCTTTACCTTATGTTTTTGCCACTCAAAGAAATATCGTTGAAATTCTAGTTGACTATTTATCACAGCAGCACAATATTTCATGATGTGAACTATTGTAACTGATTTAGCCCCCTTTCCATTGATGGGATTCCCTGTTAGCTCAGCTGGTAAAGAATCCGCCTGCAATGCAGGAGACCCTGGTTGGATTCCTGGGTTGGGAAGACCCACTGGAGAGGGATAGGCTACCCACTTCAGTATTCTTGGGCTTTTCTAGTGGTTCAGCTGGTAAAGAATCTGCCTACAATGTGGGAGACCTCAGTTTGATCCCTATGTTGGGAAAACCCCCTGAAGAGGGAACGGCTATCTACTTCAGTATTCTGGGCAGAGAATTCCATGGCATGTAAGGACCATGGGGTCACAAAGAGTCAGACATGACTGAGCGACTTTCACACTTACTTCAGTTAATAATTATTATTTGTATCCAGTGGTTCTTATTTGTTTTGTTGTGTTCAAGCCATGTTGCATCAAACATCTGTAAACTACCTATCTTTATATATTGAGACTTTATCTCTAATGGAATAAATTTCCCAAAATGGACAACATGCTGTCCTGTGCTTAGTTGCTCAGTCGTGTCTGACTCTATGACCCCATGGACTGTAGCCCGCCAAGCTTCTCTGTCCATAGGGATTCTCCAGGCAAGAATACTAGGGTAGGTTGCCATGCCCTCCTTCAGGGCCTTTTCCCAGCCCAGGGATTGAACCCAGGCTTCCGGCATTGCAGACAGTTTCTTTACCATCTGAGCCACGAGTAAAGCCCAGCAACATACTGGAATGACCCTATTCTTCCTACTTGCACACAGGCAATGGTTGTTATTCAGCTTTTGCTAGTGATATTTATAAGATCATAACTGACTGTTGGATTTGTTCATGTTTTCCTTACCAGTAGTGATTTTAAGCTTTTTCCATATTCTGTTTGCTATTTGAAATTGTTCTTCTGTGAATTTCTATTCATAACCTTGGTTATTTTTCTCTTGAGGAGTCTCCTTGTCAATTCATAAGAGTATTTTTACATTATACGTACTAAATTTCCAATCTCAGCATTGGACTTTCATATTTTGCTATAAATATTTAAACTTTTATAGGGAACTGTGGTTTTTAAAACCCTTATTTTCTAGTTATAAATATAATAAGAGAGTCTGCTTTACTATGAAATTATACATGAAGTTACCTAATTTTTTTTTTGGCAGGATTTCTGTTTTCTTTCTTTCTCCCACACACTCTATTCTGTCTTTACTTGATATTATGTAAGTTAGCTTTCCATTTTGTTTTCCTCCTCTTAGATGACACATATCAATGTGATTTTTAAAAAATCCATCCTTTCTACTCTGAAATGAAATATCAATTTGTCATACATTGCTTTCTCATGTGCATTATTTCTTTAGTCAACCAGGATGTTTTATATTGCTGAGAAAATTATTCATTCCCTCTAAGTTTTCAAAAGTATTGCCATATATTTGCCTGTAATGTTTCTTCTATTGTAATTCTCTTTATCTCTCCTTTGCCTCTGGTTAGGTTTTCCTTTTAATTCCTGATCACTTATGTATATGTGCACGTGTTTGCTTTCCCTGAGATGAGCTTATTTATTTTTCCTACAAATTCTTTGTTTTCATTTTCATCAAATCCTGTCATCTTATGAATTTCAGCTTCCTGATTTATTTTTTAGTGTTTCAGAGATGAATTCTAAGTTCCTCTATTTTATCTTTCTTCTTTAATGATAAAGATATTAAACAAGATTTTTTTTTGTCAGTAGAGTTTTTGATTTGTGCTCTAGATTTTAGTATAATATTTTTTGTCTAGTTTATATTTCCTTCTAGTCTAAGGGTTGACCAGAAATTTTTATCAAATATTTTAAGCATTTAATATGATTTATCAAAATATATAGCCTATGTAATATATGAGTTTTATTTAATTATATAGATTAGTTTGGAATTTAAAATGTTTTCTTTGGGGAAATTACAAATTTGGTTTTCAGAAACACTGTATAGCATTTAAAATATATACTAATTCCCCATTCAAAGGATACAGGTTTTCTGTATATCTCTTAAACCATTTTTATTCATGTTTTAAAGCTATCTAGATCATGGCATCTGGTCCTATCACTTCATGGAAAATAGATGGGGAAACAGTGGAAACAGTGTCAGACTATTTTTTGGGCTCCAAAATCACTGCAGATGGTGACTTCAGCCATGAAATGAAAAGACACTTACTCCTTGGAAGAAAAGTTATGACCAACCTAGACAGCATATTTAAAAGCAGAGACATTACTTTGCCAACAAAGGTCTGTCTAGTCAAGGCTATGGTTTTTCCAGTGGTCATGTATGGATGTGAGAGTTGGACTGTGAAGAAAGCTGAACACCGAAGNCATGGCATCTGGTCCCATCACTTCATGGGAAATAGTTGGGGAAACAGTGGAAACAGTGTCAGATTTTATCTTTTTGGTCTCCAAAATCACTGCAGATGTTGACTGCAGCCATGAAATTAAAAGACGCTTATTCCTTGGCAGGAAAGTTATGACCAACCTAGACAGCATATTTAAAAGCAGAGACATTACTTTGCCAACAAAGGTCTGTCTAGTCAAGGCTATGGTTTTTCCAGTGGTCATGTATGGATGTGAGAGTTGGACTGTGAAGAAAGCTGAACACCGAAGAATTGATGCTTTTGAACTGTGGTGTTAGAGAAGACTCTTGAGAGTCCTTTGGACTGCAAGGAGATCCAACCAGTCCATTCTGAAGGAGATTGGCCCTGGGATTTCTTTGGAAGGAATGATGCTAAAGCTGAAACTCCAGTACTTTGGCAACCTCATGCAAAGAGTTGACTCATTGGAAAAGACTTTGATGCTGGGAGGGATTGGGGGCAGGAGGAGAAGGGGATGACAGAGGATGAGATGGCTGGATGGCATCACTGACTCGATGGACGTGAATCTTAGTGAACTTTGGGAGTTGGTGATGGACCCGGAGCCTGGTGTGCTGTGATTCGTGAGGTCACAAAGAGATGGACATGACTGAGCCACTGAACTGAACTGAACTGAGGCATGTTATACAAAATAAACTGCACATATTTAAGATGTATAATTTCATGAGTTTTGAAAGATATGTCATCAAGACAACTGTGACCACCATAATCACAATACTGGTAGATTGCATTACTCTCAAAAATTTTCTTCCTTTGGAATCTTATTTCTTTCCATTCTCATCCACAGACAGCTGCTGATCTGTTTTCTGTCAGCAGAATTGTATATAAATGAAATTTTATATAAATGAACTGATAGAGTATGTACTCTTTTTAAATTTGGATTCTTTCATGCAGAATAATAAATTTGAGATTCATTCAAGTTGTTACTTATATCACCTGTTTGTTACTTTTTATTTTTGAAGAATGTTCCATTGAAGAACATTCTATTTTGAAGGATCTTCCATTGGATGGAAAAATCTATATCTTCTCATCTGTTGAAAGACTGGTTGTCTCCTTACAAATAAATTGATGGTGAACATTTATGTACAATGTTTTATGTGAATACATTTTCACTTCTCTTAGGTAAACATCTAGGAGTAGATTGGCTGGGTTGTGTAGTAGGTTTCTGTTTAGCTTTTTAAGAAACTGTCAAATTGTTAGCCAGTTTCCCAGATGGTACAGTTGGTAAGGAACCTGCCTGCCAATGCAGGAGATGAAAGAGACTCAGGTTCAATCCCTGGGTCAGGTAAACCCCTGGAGGAGAAAATAGTAACCCACTCCAGTATTCTTACCTGGAAAATTCCATGGACAGAGGAGCCTGGAGGGCTCCAGTCCATGGAGTCACAGAGTCAGACTTGACTGAGCGTGTGCATACACATACACACACACACACACACACAAACTGATAATGGAAGTAGTTGCACCTTTTTCCATCCTTGATAATTGTTATAAGAGTCTTATGTGTTCCACATTCTTGGCAACACTTGGTATTGTCAGGTGCTTTCATTTTAGCTATTATAGTCATCATATGGTGCTAGTTCATTGATTTTAATTTGCATTTCCTTCATGATCAATAATATTGAGGGTTTTTTTTTTTTAATGTGTTTTGCCCTTTAGTGTATATTCTTTTGGAAGGATTGATTCAAATCTTGGTCCCTAAGTTTTGGGGTAGTTTGTTATATTACCAAAACATGAGAACTCTTTCTGTATTCGTTATAAGTCCTATGCTTGATATCTGTATAGAGAATATATTCTTCTAGTCTGTTTCCTTAATGGTGAACTTCAAAAAACAAAAGGTTTCAATTTTAATAAAATCCATTCTGGGGAGGGGGAAATTTCCCCCATTACATTTCTTGAGTTCTTGTAGCAGGACTAATGATAAAAATGACAAAAGACTATCAAGAGAAACATCAATTTAATTTAATATACATGGAAGATCATAAAATGATGCTCAGAGTATGACCACATGCAAGCAGGTTTTATATCTTTTTGCACAAAGAAACATTAAATTTGTGAGGAACCGACAGGACAGAGAAACTTAGGAACTTGAGCAGTTTGGTCTTGGGTGTTAAATGACTAAAGAAGTTATAAGTTTGGTTTATATAGGCTACTCAGCTGTGAATTCCCTATCTCTGATGATAAGGATGTCTTGCTACCTTACAGGAAGTGCACCTTCCACATGGGAGATTTATTTCCTGCTTTCAGGGAGACAAAGAGGAGGATAAAAGTGTCCTCTTGCATCAGCTGTTTTTAAAGTAACTTTAATTCATAATTATTACTATGCCATTGAGGCACATTTTGGGGCAGCCTGTCCTGGTCCCCAACACCCAAATATCAATTTTTCTTTTTATATATTGTGTATTTTATGTTTTATTTAAGAAAGGGTTAACTGAAAGAGATAGGTTTTCTTCAATGTACATTTTAAAAACAGTTTTAGATTCAGCGCAAGTGGCGGCGATGGCCGGGCGGGCCGGCGCACTCAGCCCGGCCGAGAGGAGCTACCCCACGTCAGAGGACAGAGACAACGACTGAGAGTCCCGGGCTGTGGTGGCACAGGAACAGCTGAGAGGAGCCACCCCACTTCCGAGGTCAGGGGCAGCAGCCGAGAGTGCCAGGCTGCGANCGCACTCAGCCCGGCCGAGAGGAGCTACCCCACGTCGGAGGACAGAGACAACGGCTGAGAGTCCCGGGCTGTGGTGGCACAGGAACAGCTGAGAGGAGCCACCCCACTTCCGAGGTCAGGGGCAGGAGCCGAGAGTGCCAGGCTGCGACAGCACGGGAACAGCTGAGAGGAGCCACACTGCGTCTGAGGTCAGGGTCGGGGGCCGGGAAGAGCCACCCTGTGTCCAAGGTCAGGGGCGGCGGCCAGAAGGAGCCACCCCGCGTCTGAGGCCAGGGTCTGGGGCCGAGAGGGCCACCCTAAGTCTGAGGCCAGGGTCAGGGGCTGGGAAGAGCCACTGATTGATTAGCACTCAGCANTGATTGAACATGTACCTTGAAGTCACCAGTGACCTTAAGCTTCAGTGTGGCCTCAGAATAAAAGGATCGTATTGTACAAGAAGAAGGTAAAGATGACACTCTGAGAGGACAGAAGGGCTCTGGAGCATGCTGCTGTGTCCCTGCCTCCTTCTCCAAGCTTCCCCATGACTTAACCTGCCATAGCAATGAATACTTCCACTACTGGTAATTCCTTTGTTTACTCTCAGGCAAGAATCCATTTTCAAAAATGGGAAATATCACAAAAACAACAACTCAGTTTGTCTCACATTAAGGAAATTATAGTGCTCGGTAGGAAGTTATGCAGCCATTAAAAATGTTTACAAAAAGTTTCTAATAATCTAGAGAAGTGCTCATGCTATAATATCAAGTGAAAAAAGTTAGATGAAAAAATATGTACGTATAGTNATGGGAAATATCACAAAAACAACAACTCAGTTTGTCTCACATTAAGGAAATTATAGTGCTCAGTAGGAAGTTATGCAGCCATTAAAAATGTTTACAAAAAGTTTCTAATAATCTAGAGAAGTGCTCATGCTATAATATCAAGTGAAAAAAGTTAGATGAAAAAATATGTACGTATAGTATGAGCTTTCCCACATTAGAACTTCCATAACATTTCATATAGAAATAACCCTCCAAATATTAATAGTGGTTTTCTCTGTGATTTTTTCACATTTTCAAACATTTTTCTAATAAGCATTTTTCTTTTTTAATAGAGAAGTCCACTTTTATTTGAAAACATGTTTTTATATTGCCTAGTTTTATGCATTATCAGCTAAACTTGGAATTCAAAAACAAAATTAACTTGAAGATCACAGAACGCTAATGTTGCAAAAAATCTTAGAAATTCTTTAGTTCAGGGTTTTAAAATATTCTTAGGGGTCACAGATATCCTGAGAATGATAGAAAATTGGACTCTTCTTGCAAAAAAAAGCATGTATATAAAAACAAATTTCAAGATGCTTTAGTTGCAAGTTATAGAAAATGCTATGATGCAGGTTTAAACTATAAAGGAGATAGAGTGATTCAAGCAACTGAAAAGTCCAGGAGTTACCACCTGGCTCCAAGTGAGGCTTGATGTAGTAACTCAACAATATAACAGAGGCGTTGGTATTTCTTCTCCATTTTTGCTTTTACTTTCTTAGGTTCAGTGGCATCCTAAATCTGATTCATCTTGAGTCCCCAGAATGATCGTGTTAAATTCCTGGGGTTTTACACTTATACAGCAAAGAGAGTCTTTGTCTAAGTATTTCCTAAACAAAGCATATATACCCTTTGTTTTTCAAGTTGATGATCAAACTGAGGTTACATGCCCATTGCTGAATTAGTCACTATCGCAGGATGACTGAATGTGCTGATGGACTTACCCTAGGTCATGATTTCCACTCAGCCTTTCCCATACCACATTCACACTTTCCCACGGCACATTCACACATACCCCCCCCCCACTCCCCACCCCTAGAT
>SJYA01001175.1:469733-481717 GCA_006410615.1 Neotragus moschatus | reverse complement strand
GGAAATGGCAACCCACTCCAGTATTCTTGCCTGGAAAATCCCATGGATGGAGGAACCTGGTAGACTACAGACCATGGGGTCACAAAGAGTTGGACACAACTGAGCGACTTTACTCTCTTTCTACTTTCTTTCATGGCATTTGTGGTTCATGCTGCCCTGAGATCTCAGGCTAGATTTTGTCTGTCTTCTAAGGACAACGTAAAGGCACAGAGATTTGTAATCTTTCTAAATCACTCCCAGTGACACCCAGGCGGATGGATGAATGGAGTACTCAAAGTTTAGTGAAATGGTTTTGGTGAGTGTGAAAAATGAGCACTGCTGAAGGTTAAGGGCAGTGAAACCTGAGCGAGAAAGCTTACCTCTGATGTTCTAGTTCCTAAACTCATTTATCTGGATGAAACTTTGACTTGTCATCAAGCCTGCTCTGTTGTTTGCTAATGAGTTCACATGCACATCTCCTACAGAGATGGGTTTGCTTCTTTTTCCAAATAGATAACAATAATAACAACAAATATACTGATGATGATGATAATGAGAGTCAACTTATTAGCTTGGACTGTTTTGGATATAATAATAGAAGTCCTGCTCAAACTACCAGGAAAAAATTCAAACTTATGGAAAAACTGAAACGAACTTTTTGCCCAACCCAATAGCTTAAAAGGAAAGCAGATGTCTGGCTTGATATCCAGCAAGTCCGGTCACAGCTGGAGCCAGAGTTCTGCATCTTCTGCTCTCAGATGGCTGTACCTACAGGATAGGTACAATTGTCACCAGCAGACTGAGACTGGTGATTCCAGTTTGTGTAACTCTGTGGATGGTGGGAGTGCTCTTAGAGCTTTGCATTTGGATATATTGACTTAGTAATGCTTTAGAGACCTCAGGGATGGTACAAGACATCTCTAAGGAGCTTGTTTAAGCCAGAGTTTGAAGGATGAGCTGGCCAAATGCAGGAGTGGCCAGGGGAAGAGGAGAGGGTATTTGGGTAAAGTCCTCAATCAGGATAGGACTTAAAGCATCTGAGAAGCTGAAAGAAAACCTGTTTGGCTGGAGGTTCATGGATTAGGGAGAGAGTGGCACAAGCTGGTTAAGTGGGGGCCAAAGAGTCCAGTTCCATTACTTCATGGCAAATAGATGAGGAAACAGTGGAAACAGTGGCTGATTTTATTTTGGGGGGCTCCAAAATCACTGCAGATGGTGATTATAGCCATCAAATTAAAAGACGCTTACTCCTTAGAAGGAAAGTTATAACCGACCTAGACAGCATATTAAAAAGCAGAGACATTACTTTGTCAACAAAGATCTGTCTAGTCAAGGCTATGGTTTTCCAATGGTCATGTATGGATGTGAGAACTGGACTGTGAAGAAGCTGAGCGCCAAAGAATTGATGCTTTTGAACTGTAGTGTTGGAGAAGACTCTTGAGAGTCCCTTGGACTGCAAGGAGATCCAACCAGTCCATCCTAAAGGAGATCAGTCCTGGGTGTTCATTGAAAGGACTGATGTTGAAGCTGAAACTCCAATACTTTGGACACCTCATTTGAAAAGACCCTGATACTGGGAAAGATTGAGGGCAGGAGAAGGAGGGGACTACAGAGGATGAGATGGTTGGATGGTATCACCGACTCAATGGACATGGGTTTGGGTTGACTCCTGGAGTTGGGGATGGACAGGGAGGCCTGGCATGCTACAGTTATGGGGTCTCAAAGAGTTGGACACAACTGAGCGACTGAACTGAACTGAAAAGAACCCAACTTATACAGAAATATTTAGGACTTCATAGACCACAGTTCATAACCCTTGCAGAAGGAGAGCCTCTTCCCTGGAAACTTAGGTAGACAGAATGACAATTAAACCAACTAAGGAAACATCACCATGCCTGATGGTGGCAAAGGAGTGAAATCTTTCAATTGTCTATTCTTAGGAAATCCTAAGGAAATCTTAAGGAAATAAGATTAACCATAAATATGGTTAGCCCAGGAGTGGGAAATTGGGAGGGACTGTTCAATGCCAGTGTTCTCTAGGGGAAAATATAGTTCCATTACTAGTAATTTTTTAAAGGCTAGCAGCATGGGACAGACAAGCACATCTCCAGTTGCAGCCTTGGGACTGCATTTTAAGCCCTTGGGACTGTCTTTGCATAGCCAGGCTGAGGCCTCTCCCCAGGTCTGTCCACTGAAGCTTGAGTTTAGCACCAAGCAGCTCTGCACACCAGCAGGCAAGCGTCTCCAGCTAGGGAGTCATGGAGGTGGCCAGAACCCTCTGTTCAGGTCTCTCTGGGTCTTCCCCTGCTGCAAGCTAGCTGGTGCACTCTCTTCTGAGCCTCTGATACTTCCTTTCAGTCCTGGCTTATGTCCCAGCCAGTGAAGGGGCTTCAAGGGTGAAGAAACCTTTCCTCTTTCACAGCTCCCTCCCAGAGGTGCATGTCCCATCCCAATTCCATTATTTTCCCTTTTTGTTCTTCCCCGTTATATGGCGCTCTTTCTTGCACCTTTGATTGTATGAAATGTTTTGCCAGCGTTCAGTAGGTATTCTATGAGAATAGTTCCACGTATAGATGTATTTTTGAGAGAAAGGAGTTTCACATCCTTCTATTCTGCCATCTTGATCTCCACCTACCCCGCTGCTTTTCAATAGCTATTATATCTCACAGAAAGATTGTGTTCCATGGAACACAGTTTGTGAAAAGCGGAGCTAGACCAAGTAAAATCTCACTATTATTCCAAATAAAGGAAAAACTAAATTATCCTCTCTCTGGCCTATCTTAAAATAGCTGTACTTTAAAATTAATATTGTGAGGTATTTCTGATAAAAAGTTTAAATGCATCTAATTAGTATAATTATGTTCCATTAGATTAATTTAAAGATTAAATATGTCTAGCACTTTTTATAGCTTAAAGAATACAGGATTTTCCATTTTCAAAAATACAGCTAGGACAAATGGTATTCTAGAATTGATGCATGTTTTAAGTATAAATAGACTTACTGAAATTTCTGAATTCTCTTGTTGAATTAGCTCAGGTTCTCCCATAAGAACACACTAAAATGGGTTTTGTGGACTGAATTGTGTCCTGCAAAAGATATATGTGCTATTGATACTCTGCATAAAATAGATAACTAATGACCTCCTACTGTATAGCACAGGGAAGTCTACTCAATGCTCTGAAGTAACTAAAAGGGAAGAAAGTAAAAAATGAGGAGATATAGCTATAAGCATAGCTTATTCACTTTGGTGTATAGTAGAAACTAACACAACATTGTAAAGCAACTATACTCCAATAAAAATTAATTAGAAAGATGTTAAACTCCTAACATCCCCTCAGTACCTGTGAATGGGATTTTTTGGAAGTAGGAACATTGCAGATAATCTAGTTAAGATAAGGTCATTAGGATGAACTCTAACCCAATATGGGTTTGTCATAATAAAAAGGAAATTTGAACACAAAGACAGATGTGTTCAGAAGAAAGATGATATAAAGATATAGGAAGAAGACAATTCAGGGAACACCTAAGGCTACAACATGCTAGGAGAGAAGTTTGGAATAGGTTTTCCCTCACATCTTTCAGAAATAAAACACCCTGCTGCAACTTCTATCTGGGATTCCGAGCTTCTGGAAGTGTGGGAAACTAAGTTGCATTGTTTAAGCCACTCAGTTTTCACCCTTGGTAAGGCAGTCCTAGGAAATGAATACAATAGGTTAGATTTGTAAGAGATTAATTCAGGAAAATACCTATGGAGGAAAATGAGAATGGAGTGAAAGAAGGCTAAGATAGCTCAAGAGCTATCACAGTGCCATGTAGGACTGTCCCTTATGGACTAGAGTAAGAGAAGGAATGAAGGAAGAAAGGAGGAAGGTTGGCTGAGTGGAAGGGTCTTAGGTGGCATTCTGACTCCAAGAAAGTTTGGCAAAACTAATATGGAGTCCTTAAACCAAAGCTGACCATCAGAGGTATAACATTGTTA
The DNA here is from genome assembly GCA_006410615.1 of Neotragus moschatus. Lineage (NCBI taxonomy): Eukaryota > Metazoa > Chordata > Mammalia > Artiodactyla > Bovidae > Neotragus > Neotragus moschatus. The sequence goes on along the minus strand of SJYA01001175.1, from coordinate 477,758 downwards.
AAATGACCATACTGTCCAAAGCAATCTAAAGATTTAATGCAATCCCTCTCAAATTACCCATGACATTTTTCACAGAACTAGAACAAATAATCCTAAAATTTACATGGAGCAACAAAAGACCTGGAATTGCCAAACAATCCTGGAGAAAAAGAACAAAGCTAGAGGCATAATGCTCTCAGACTTCAGACAATAATACACAGCTCCAGTAATCAAAAGAGCGTGCTACTCGGACAAAAACAGATCTATGGAATAATGGCATAGAATAGAGTCCCAGGAGGCAAGAACATACAATAGGGAAAAGACAGTCTCTTTAGCAAGTGGTCCTGAGAAAGCTGGACAGCCACATGTTAATCAGTCAAGTTAGCATACACCTTCACACCATACACAAAAATAAATTAAAAATGGCTTAAAGACTCAAATATAAGGCAGGAAACAAAAATCTCCTAGAAGAGAACATAGGCAAAACATTTTCTGACATAAATCTTATCATTGTTTTCTTAGGTGAGTCTCCCAATGCAAAAGAAATAAAAGCAAAGATAAACAAGCGGGACCTAATCACACTTATAAGTTTTTGCGCAACAAAGGAAATCATAAACAAAATGAAAAGACAGCTTACAGAATGGAAGAAAATATTTGCAAACAATGCTACCAATAATGGCTTAATTTCCAAAATATACAAACAGCTTGTACAGCTCAATTAAAAAAAAAAAAAGTAGGAAAATGGGCAGAAGACCTAAATAGACATTTCTCCAAAGAAGACATACAGATGACCAACTGGCACATGAAAAGATGCTCAACATTGTTAATTATTAGAAAAATGCAAATCAAAACTACAAAGAGGTAGCACCTCACACCAGTCAGAGTCACCACTATCAAAAAGCCTGTAAATAATAAATGCTGGAGAGAATGTGGAGAAAAGGGAAGCTTCCTACACTGTTGGTAGGAATGTACAGTGGTACAGCCACTGTGGAGACCTGTATGGAAGTTCCTTAGAAAACTAAAAATAGAGTTGCCATACAATCNTAGCACCTCACACCAGTCAGAGTCACCACTATCAAAAAGTCTGCAAATAATAAATGCTGGAGAGAATGTGGAGGAAAGGGAAGCTTCCTACACTGTTGGTAGGAATGTACAGTGATACAGCCACTGTGGAGACCTGTATGGAAGTTCCTTAGAAAACTAAAAATAGAGTTGCCATACAATCCAACAACCCCAACCCTGGGTGTATATCCAGAGAAAACTCTAATTTGAAAGGATATATGGACCCCAATGTTCACTGCAGCACTAGTTACAATAGCCAAAACATGGACGCAACCTAAGTGTCCACTGACAGATGAATGAATAAAGAAGAATGAAATAATGCCATATGCAACAACAGANCAATCCAACAACCCCAACCCTGGGTGTATATCCAGAGAAAACTCTAATTTGAAAGGATATATGGACCCCAATGTTCACTGCAGCACTAGTTACAATAGCCAAAACATGGACGCAACCTAAGTGTCCACTGACAGATGAATGAATAAAGAAGAATGAAATAATGCCATATGCAACAACAGAGAACCCAGAGATTGTCACACGAAACGAAGTAAGATGACAGAGAAAGACAATATAAGGTGACACAACTTACAAGTGGACTCTAAAAAGTGATATAAATGAAATTATTTACGAGACAGAAATAGTCTCACAGACATAGAAAACAAACTTATGGTTACCAAAGGTGCAAGGAGGGAGGATTAAATTAGGATCTTGGGATTAGCAGATACACACTACTGTATATAAAATAGATAAACAGCAAGTTTTTACTATATAGCACAGGGAAATATATTCAGTATCTTGTAATAATCCATAATGGAAAAGAATCTGAAAAAGAATGTGTATACATATGTGTGTATATATGGGTATACACACACACTCATATATAAATCACTTTGCTATGCAGGTGAAACTATCACAACGTTGTAAATAAACCATAATTCAATTAATACACAAAATAGGGGGATGATCATGGTCAGATTTGTTTAGGAAAGGAGTAGATTGGGTCTGCCTCCGAGAGATTTATTCATTCTCTTGATAAGCATTTACTGGGCATCTGTNATGTTCAACTGTTTTGATATGTGAATTTCTATAATGATCAAAGGGATCGACGGACATTGTATTAGGATAATTTTGGTTGGCAAGTGGCAGAGGACTTGCCCCTAAAGAGTTTATCTGTTTTTATAGCTAATGAGTTCAGGATTTTGCCTCAAGTTGGCCAGGCTTCAGATGATTTCAGCAGGATGTGGTCTTGCTCTGTCTCTTGCCTCTGATTTGCTCCATGCTGGCATCATCCTCAGCAAGCTCTGTTCAGGTACTGGGCAGATGGTTCAGAGGAGCTCCAGGCTATCATCCTTCCAGCCCGAGTGTGTGTGTGTGAAAGTTCCTCTTCTGCTGCTGCTAAGTCGNTGGCCAGGCTTCAGATGATTTCAGCAGGATGTGGTCTTGCTCTGTCTCTTGCCTCTGATTTGCTCCATGCTGGCATCATCCTCAGCAAGCTCTGTTCAGGTACTGGGCAGATGGTTCAGAGGAGCTCCAGGCTATCATCCTTCCAGCCCGAGTGTGTGTGTGTGAAAGTTCCTCTTCTGCTGCTGCTAAGTCGCCTCAGTCATGTCCGACTCTGTGCGACCCCAGAGACGGCAGCCCACCAGGCTCCCCCGTCCCTGGGATTCTCCAGGCAAGAACACTGGAGTGGGGTGCCATTTCCTTCTCCAATGCATGAAAGTGAAAAGTGAAAGTGAAGTCGCTCAGTCGTGTCCAACCCTCAGCAACCCCACGGACTGCAGCCTTCCAGGCTCCTCTGTCCATGGGATTTTCCAGGCAAGAGTACTGGAGTGGGGTGCCATTGCCTTTTCTGAAGGTTCCTCAGTCATGTCCAATTCTTTGCGACCCCATGGACTATATAGTCTGTGGAATTCTCCAGGCCAGAATACTGGAGTGGGTAGCTTTTCCCTTCTCCAGGGGATCTTCCCAACCCAGGATCGAACCCAGGTCTCCTGCATTGTAGGTGGATTTTTTACTAGCTGAATCACCAGGATTTCTCTTTCCCAGTTACTTATAGTTGGGTCCCTTAGGTCAAACCTAGATCACAGGCTTTCATTAGAGCTGGGAATGGGGTCAAGCACTGAGTCACCAAGAATGAGCGTGGTGTATGAGTGGTTCCATAAGAGGGCAATCTTGATGCTGTCATCTGAAGAAAGAGGGATGCTGCGCTGACTGAGATGTGATGGTGACATGAGAAGGAGGAATCAGATTTGGGTGTGGGCTTAGCCCTTCAGGGAGATACGGCTGACCCCAAGATTTCTTTAAATTCTCATCATATTTTACCTTAAGATATTGTGTGAATTCTATACCATAATATGTGTTTCAATGTAAAAATACTGTTTTTAATAACCCACTGACTAACTTTAACATTCCAGGAAGTGACATCATTTTAAACCCTGTAGCTTCATAGCTCCAGGCAATTCTCTATGTTCTGGCGCTTCAAGTTTGAGAAGCACCACTTTATGCAACTCTCAGATATAACTTAGCCATTATCAGGCTTCTCTGCTGTTTCAAGTGAATTGTTCAAGCCTGGAGGAAGTAGAACAGGTGAAATTGGCATGCAGTATGGCCATTAAAAGAATAAGTTTTGGGTCAGATGGCATGGGCTGGAATCCTGTGCCACCACTCATCATCTGTATGACCTTTGCTAAATGACATTGCCTCTCGAAGCCATGGTTTCCTCATTGGCTAACGCCACTCTTTTTTATACATTGTGAGGCTTGAATGAGCTAATGCACATAAAGTCAACACACTGCCTCGTACACAGTCATTCTTAGGAATGGTTAGTTAATATTAAATTGAAATAAATATCATTATTAATACTTTACAATATGTAACATGCAATGTACAATATACATAATATACTTTTTAAATGACCTGTTTATTTCTACCAATAACTTCCCCGTGTTGCAGTTTCAAATGAAAGTGAAAGATAGATTTTTTTTTTTGTTTTCCCATGCTGCTGCTAAGTTGCGTCAGTCGTATGACGCGCATAGATGGCAACCCACAAGGCTCCCCTGTCCCTGGGATTCTCTAGGCAAGAACACTGGAGTGGGTTGCCATTTCCTTCTCCAATGCATGAAAGTGAAAAGTGAAAGTGAAGTCAGTCGTGTTCTACTCTTTGCAACCCCATGGACTGCAGCCTACCAGGCCCCTCCGCCTATGGATTTTCCAGGCAAGAGTAGTGGAGTGGGGTGCCATGTCCTTCTCTATGATGTACAACTAATTGAAAAAGACACAAGACATAAAACAAGGAAGCAGGAGATTGTCTCTAGAGTAGAAAGTTTTTATTTTCATGCTATTAGCTTAGACTCACTGTAATATTTTCCTGCTCTTTCATTCCTACACAGTTGTCCTTAATTGCACATTTATCTTGTTGTTTAACACTAGCTCTTATTTCTTAACCAACCCTTGCACAAAGCGATTAGCAGAAATACATCTTTCCTTCAGTTTTCAACAGAAAGTCCACCTGCTAAGTGTTTTTCACACTCTGAATAACAACAAGGGAAGAGAGCAGCAGGAAATAGCTTAACTGAGACAGATTATCAGACAATTATTGGCATTTTGTAATTCTAAGAGCTAATGATCATTTCTAGCTTAAGAAAATGCCCATCACAGTTGAGATGATAGCTACCATTAAAAAGAAGGTTACAGAACACAAAATGGTAGAAATAAAAAGGCTCCATAGGACTCCTTTCATTTAAGCTTTGGAAACTTTAATCTTTTCTAATTTTAAGTTATACCTTTTAACTCAGTTATCATATTTTTAACACCTACCTCCACTTTTTCCCATATAGTGTTTGTGCACAAACACAATTATATGCTTGGGTGCATGTTCCTATTTTAAACATTTAAACTGTGTTCTATAAGGGTATATATAGACAAAATCAATTTGAATGTATGGAAAATTCCACATCATTCATTTGACGAAATCCTTCCCCAACTCCTACTCAGTTCATGCAATGAAAACATGAATGATCCAAATCAGAAAAGGAGTGATTCCCAAGAGTGCACTTTGTATTTTAGACATGCTAACCTTGAAAGTTAGATCATTTAAAGTGTCTTCTGAGTGAGGGGAAAGGGTTTTTGAACTTCCAAAATGCCTTCATTTCCTCTTCCACTTAAAAAAAAATTATTTGGCAATACCAGGTGTTAGGTGCGGCGCACAGGATCTTTGGTCTTAGTTGTGGCATCTGGGATCTAGTTTCTTGACCAGAAATTGAACCTGGGTCTCCTGCTTTGGCAACATGGAGTCTTAGCCACTGAACCACCAGAAAATTCCCTACCCCTCCTTTTTTCATAGAGGGTGTACCCAGACTCAGAAGCTTGACAGCTTGAGTCCAGTTTTCAGATGCACCAATTCGAAGCTATGTGGACCTCCATAAATTACCTGAGGCCTTTCTAGTTCACTTTTCTCACTGATACATGCCTCCTAAGGTCATTGTAAGGAATAAATTAGCTAATCTGTGTAAATGATTAGAACAGTGCCTGGCATATTGTAAGTTATCTTATACACCTTTGCTACTGGTTTGTTGTTATAACAGCATGCATGGACTCCAAGAGCACAGACAGGCTTGAGTTTGAACCTCAGCTCTGTCCTTTATCAGCTGTGTGACTTCAAGCTAGTCAATTTCTCAACTTAGCTAAGTTTCTTTACTGGTGAAATGGAGATAATATTAATGATTAGGGTTTGACTTGGGTCTGTAGCCAGCAAGAATTAGGAAAAACCTAGGCTCAGTCCTCATTTCTTTTTGACCTTGGTCAAATTGCTTCACCTGAGAAATGTGTGGGGTTTTTTTTTTGGTGGAGATTAAAGGAGCCAATATATACAAGGGGCTTAAAATAGTGCTTGGCATTTTGCAAGTGCCAAATAAATTTTATTAATATTGCTTGCTCATCTCACAGTAATATTCATAGTTTAGAAATGATAAGGACAGTAGAGAGGCTAGCTGCTTTATCCAAGTGACCAGCATGTAGCGGACCTGGGCTGTCATTCCAGGGCTTCACACGCTGTTTGGCCCTGACATGTGATTGGTCGCATGATATGATTTACGCTGTTGGTATGATGTGGAATTCTTTGCCCAGGAGCTCCTTCTGCCTAAAAGGTCCACACGCCCATATCCTTCAAAGTCAAATTTTATTTTTAAGTCTTGAATGTCCTCATGCAATACTGTGGTTTTCTTTTCTTTTTAAAAAAATTGAAGTATAGTTGATTTACAATGTTGTGTTAGTTTCAGCTATGTGCAAAGTTATTTAGTTATATATATATTATTTATGTATAATATATCTATATTCTTTTTTAGATTTTCTTCCATTATAGATTATTACAAAAAATTGAGTATAGTTCTCTGTGCTATACAGTGCTATACTATAAGTCTTTGTTTTTCATTTTATATATGGTAGTATTTATCTGTTAATCCCGTACTCCTAATTTATCACTCTCCCTTACTTCCCCTTTGGTGACCATAAATTTGTTTTCTATGTCTGTGAGTCTACTTCTGTGTCTTTAAGTTCATTTTAATGCCATATGCTTTTCTCCTGAAGACTGTCTTGCTTCTCAAAGCTGACTATAATCCACTACTGCTTTAAACTACTGCCGCTCAGCATGATTCACCTTAAATGACCATTACTGTGCGTATTTTTTTTTTTTTCTCCTCAAGGAGACTCTAATTACTGTGAAGGTCTGCTTTATGAATGATTCATCTTTGTAATATCCTCATTGGAAGAACAATGCATGGAACATAGGGGAACTTTTATAGATATTTGCTGAATGAATGAATAATGAGTGAATGAATGAAACAGCTAATGGCTTGGATGATTATGAGCAAATTAGCCTGGGAGGGTATGGCATTGAGCATTTGTGGATATACTGAAGTTCATATGTCCCTTTTCGAATATAAGAACCACATACTCAAAAGTGCTTTTAGCTGGGAGTCGGGGCTGCAATCTGGGCCTCAGAACTGGATAAAATGTGTGGGCTCTCAACTTAAAAATTTCATTTGTTTGTTTCTTCATTCCATACGTGTCATTTTGTACTTATGATGAGTCTTAGTGCTCTTGCTCTGGGTAGAGCAGACTGTGTTTAGGAGTTTACTTCACTGTGGAGTCAGGATATCTGAGACGAAAGGGGCTTTAGGGTCCTTCTGATCAGGATTTCTCAGATGGTATAATGAGAAATGTTAGCCCTCAGTGAGATACTCCGTCAGTCAATCAAGTCTAGAGTCCAAGTTTGGAGGATGCCATATTCTTTATCAGTCTACTTTTCAGATAGTAGTAATAATGGCAATGACAGCCATAATAATGAAAGGTAACATCTATTTAAAGATCATGGCATCCAGTCCCATCACTTCATGGCAAATAGATGAGAAATGGTGGAAACAGTGGCTAACTTAATTTTGCGGGGCTCTAAAATCACTGCAGATGGTGACTGCAGCCATGAAATTAAAAGACACTTACTCCTTGGAAAGAAAGTTATGACCAACCTAGACAGCATATTAAAAAGCAGAGACATTACTTTGCCAACAAAGGTCCGTCTAGTCAAGGCTATGGTTTTTCCAGTAGTCATGTATGGATGTGAGAGTTAGACTATAAAGAAAGCTGAGCACCAAAGAATTGATGTTTTTGAACTGTGGTGTTGGAGAAGACTCTTGAGAATCCCTTGGACTGCAAGGAGATCCAACCAGTCCATCCTAAAGGAGATCAGTCCTGGGTGTTCATTGAAAGGACTGATGTTGAAGCTGAAACTCCAATACTTTGGCCACCTGATGTGAAGAGCTGACTAATTTGACAAGACCCTGTTGCTGGGAAAGATTGAGGGCAAGAAGAGAAGGGGACGACAGAGGATAAGATGGTTGGATGGCACCACCGACTCAATGGACATGAGTCTGGGTAAACTCCAGGAGTTGGTGATGGATAGGGAGGCCTGATGTGTTGCAGTCCATGGGG